>JAJOZX010000240.1:635000-1110000 GCA_023014485.1 Bathynomus jamesi | reverse complement strand
ATGGTTTCGATGATGACGATTGCTGTCCTTTCTGCCTTGGAGTCTGGGAGTTTGGGGATGGCTAGAATCTTGCTCATCCCATCCCCGGTAACTATGATGGCTAAACGGTCGATTTTGTCTCTTCCCATTAAGTCTGCCATAAGTTTTCCATCCCAGTGAAGAACAAGAGGGCATTCAGGCTTGTAGGAAGCTCTCACCTCTGCTTCGTGGGCTGATCTGTACCTGGATCTGCTGGCCCGAATAGCACTTGGACTGAGGCACATCTCACTTATGTCCTGACCCATTTGCATGCCAAAGGGGATGAGAACACGAGCAGCTGCCCTGTCGCTCATCCGCGTGCGGTCCAATGCCGCAGCTGCCTCCGAACTGATTGCCGTCGTCCCACGGCGATGTTTTGGAGCCGACGATGTAACTGGCTTTCTTTCGGGACTTGTTTCCTCACTTGATGACGCTGACGATGAGGTTTCCATAACAACGGTAGCAGAGATTTCTTCCATTTCCTGCACATGCCTGTCTTTCCGCTTCAATTCCTGAGCAGTTCTTTTTTGGGCCCTTGCGACTTTCTTGGCAATCTTCTTGTCGACATTTCCAATCCTTCCTCTCCGATCCTCCTCCCTTTGAGCAAGCAGGAAGTCCTTGTCCTCCTGAATTTTGATAAGATTTAGGGCATTTTGGTGACCAATGTCGAAAAGGTTGTTCAAGCTTGACCTGAACGCAGCCTGGTTGTCCAAATTGGTCTTCGTTTTCCGCGAAATTCTCTTCTTCAAACCCTGCCATTCGTCATGCAATTTCCGGACGTGCTTCTTGACGTCGTGCGGATGTTTCGTCGGTAAACCTTCTGTCACCCAGATTTCAATGATGGCTTGTGATGTCGAGGACACACTCTCAGCTAAGGATTTCTTCTCTTCATTGTGGAGATGGAAAAGGTACTTCAATACATCACCTCTTGAAGGTAATTGCTGACCGGCAATAGTAGGACTTGATGACCCCACAAGCCAGATTGATTTCTTCGATCTTGTACATGCCGCCATCGTTCACCAGTTATCTGTGAATAAGACAAAACAGTGAAATTGGTAAGTTAATTTAACCCATTCATGGATAAAGTACCTCAGGAAAATGTGTAGAAATAAGCCACCCTCTTTGTAACCGTAATCTGTGTTCAAACAATGATTGGCTGATAACCCATGAACACAATATGTATTAAAATTATAATAATTTTGCGAAATCATGCATACATAACCATTTACAGTATATCCAATCCATATATAAATTTAAAATAATCTACGGTACACTACACTATTTCACTCAGACGATGCGAAAAAAGATGATTGCAATACGCTGAAGCAGAGAGCGTCCAAAATTTTATACGCATAAAAATTAAACCTTATAACTATTTTTGGAAACAAAAATATTGCCGGTAAAACAAGTCATTATACTTACAAACAATTCATAATACCATCCATTACAGTGCTAAGTAAAAAAAACGTTTGAAATATATGAATTATTTAAATAACACTTACCGTTATGAGAACTGTGATGCTTCTTGGCCACCATTACGTAAATGCATGAAAGACGTGAGTAATTAAGAGAAAACGATTTAGAATTAAAGAAAATTCATTTGTTGGTATACTGAAGTAAAGAAATATGGATTATCAGAACGCAATTGACAAATGCAATTTCTAATTTTGGGGACGCTGTGTATCAATGGGTTAATAAACACTAGAAGTGACTTATAAAGGGCGCATAAATAAATGAGCATATGGGTAAAACTTTGGGGTCTTTGGGCAACCTCTAAATATTTGATGATTTTCCAAAAAAATCATGTGCTTTATTTGCTCCCGGAACCTCATCATTTGCGGGGTTCCGTGACCCGAAATTCACACTTTCAGTTTTTAAAAGCACCCTAATATATATATATATATATATATATATATGCTGTGTTTTTATTTGTACATTTCTTGTACAGGTAGGATTTTAGAAATATCAAAACTTTTAAGAATTATCTGCTTTTAAAATACGTGGTATTTTCTCTTAATTTATCTCTATTTTTACTTAACCTTATAGGACTGGGACGGAACTTGATCGTGTTATTGCCACTTTTGATGAAAGGGGAATAAATGCTATGGATGCTTCTCCGAACAGCCTACCCAGCGATCCAGACGTCGCGGTACTGAATCACAGTAGGCCAAGCGAGATTGCAGACGAGCTAATGTAAGTGTTTTTAGGTTATATAGTATCTTTTTGGAATCGTGAACAATAAGATTGGGTAGGGTAGGATATATATATATATATATATATATATATATATATACATATATATATACAGGGTGGGCCGTAAGTTTCCATACATAGGAAAAATAAACATTTTTTTATGGACAACCATTTTTATTTATATAATATGCTCTACATGGTTGCCATTGTTTTGAAAACACATTTCAATACGTGTTCCCCACTGTTGATGAACACGCATTAGCACAGTTGACGTTATGCTTGTAATGGCGTTGGTGATACGTTCCTTTAGATGATTTATGTCTCGTATCTTTTCCTGATACACCATGGCCTTCAAGTGCCCCCAAAGATAGAAATCAAGGGGGGTGAGATCTGGGGATCTGGGAGGCCACTCCACAGGACCACGCCGACCAATCCAAAGCATCCGGAAACTGCTGATCCAAATACCGACGCACGTGAAGACCATAATTTAAATTTTCCTATGTGTGGAAACTTACCGCCCACCCTGTGTATATATATATATATATATATATATATATATATATATATGGTGCACACAAAACGATTTAACCGCATCCAATTTCATGACATTTATTTAAATTACAGAGCCGAAACGGAACTTGACCGTATTATAGCAACTTTTGACGAAAGGGTGATAAATGAAGTGGTAGCCACCCCGCCTAGCCTACCCAGCGATCCAGAAGTCGTGGTATTAACTCACATCCGGTCAAGCGAGTGCGAGGTCATCGAGGAGATTATGTAAGTATCAGCAACCGTTACACAATTCTTAATGGCTACAGCTACAAATGTATACACAGATTTAAACAATATACCTTTACACATTACAGGGGGTACTAACATATGGGAACCTTTTTTTTATCTGTCTGCATATATATTTATCATTCACATTTGTGTCGCATAAATCGAATAATTTTTAAAAATTCATAAATCCCTTCCCACGTGACATATGCATGAGAAACAAAATCCATTACAATCCACATGTTTCAGTATAATGTCCTTGGAAACGATATGGATTCCAAATAATCTCTGGCACATCTAGTTGCGCTATGAACTTCACAATTGTCGAGTCATTCCACAACGGAAATCCGAGTGAATCGAAATAGTACATTCTTTCCTTAGTTTTAAAATAGATTGCAAACCAATGAATCCCCTCACCCCCCACAATGTCGGTGTTAACGATAACCCCGTACCGGTTTCTCGTGCTAGGCAGCTTCACTATTTCATTCTTCGCGAACACTCCGACAAATTTTGCTCGCACGAAACAGTCACTTTTCATCACTCTCTAGAGTGTATTCGCGTCCATTTTAAAAATCTGTGGTGACGTTCCTAAATCTATCTACTTCTATTAGGGCTTGCGACTCGAGGTATACTAGTACACTAATAGGCGCGTCTATAGGTTTGGCAAACTCCAGCCTCACTGAAATGGTACCGCTCTGTTGGGGGTTTAAATGCGTATTTACGCCAGCAGTTAAGTCTGGCGTAATGTCAAATGAGTAAATATTAAACTGTTCCACAAATTCTTTCTGTGTTATGCCGAAACCAAGTTCATCACACGCACCTGTATTATGAGCCAAACTACTATAAGCTCTCGCGCAGAGTGGGAATACCCCATCTGCTGAGTAATCCATACTCATTACCCCAACCAGAGCGATGCCATTTACATATAAAGTAATATTTTTAAGGCCGAAATTCTCGAATTTTAACGCATTTTTTATAATTTCCATTCGTCGAGGCGTGGTCTTGCATTCCAATTAAAATCCTTTTAGGTAGGACTTCAAGAGCAATGTTTTCTAGCTGTTTCGATGCGAGCCCTGCGGGGACCGTGTACAGTTTGATCTGTACCCTGTTAATTGGATATTTCACTGTGGCATGTACCAAATCTTTCTCAATTTCTATTTGCTTCGGGGAGCTTAATTTCACTCGGCGTATACGCAAATACGTTTCCATGATGTGTATCACAAGGTTTCGCGCCTTCTTCTTGGTCTGCCCCAGATTTATGCAGATCTCAGGGTTCGTGCGGGTAAGCTTCAATTTCATATACCCCGTTCATAAGCAACTTCTCTGGAAAGTAAAGTCTGTATGCAGGCGTCCAAAACACTCGTATATCTTTTTTTAGAATTTTTAAATTTATCCTTTATTCCATTTTCATCTTTAGTGTGGTAATACCCCTCGGCGGATAAAAAGGTGTCCTTCGCTTCTTTTGAAAAGTTGAGGACATTTTCCAGATAGGCTCGTAGGTGTAGTACCCCGTGCCTGCCGAGATGTTAGTCTGATTTAAATATACATCACACTGACTGAATATGGAGTGCAGAAAGTTGGTTTCAGGGTAGGCACGTAACTATCATCGCAGTCCGTTCCGTCAGAATGGCTATGCGTAGTTTAGCATACATGTGCATGCAACTCGGGTCAAAAAAGTAAGGGCCTGAGCTGGGTATCACGAATTCTATAGGGGCACTGGGTGAACTAATTGTGTTTAACGGGTTAATTGTAATAAAGTCACTATGTTCAATAGAGACCTGAGTAGGTGGCATATAAGAGGGACAGTTCCGATTTACAGCACTGTGAACTACACGGATGAATGAAACGTGCCATGTGAGTCAGAAATAGTGCCACCTTCCCTCGACGAGTATTAGTCAATCTATGATTCGTGAGAGTAGCGTCCTCAGCTTATATCAGTTAAAAAAATGATCAGCCATAGGTTTCATACGCTTTGAGCACTTCTTTTTGGTTTCCTTTTGCGTTTAACGCCACGTGATGGTAACCCCTTCTTCCTAGCAGATCTCTTCTTCTTTCCACCACGTGTTGGTAACCCCTTCTTCCTAGCAGCTCTTCTTTCCGCCACCACGCATTTTTCTCTTCGCGTCTTTGATGATTTCATCCCGTGTACGCTATAAATGTTTTTCAGAGCTTCTTTAAGCTTAGTTCCAACCAATATGTCCTCTGCCGCGTTAAAACCTGTTTGTAACGCCTTCCTCCCTAAGTACCTTGCCCCCCCTTCTTCAACAGTGGGACAGCGGTGCGTAGTATGGATGAAAAAATGGACCCAAGTCCACTACCACGCTGGTATCTCATCCCTCGGTATACTGTGAAAGGCTTTCTGTCCATTATAACTCAGTGCGTCGAAAGTGCAGCTTCACTGTTAAGCTCCCGTCACCGAATGGGAAATTTTTACCCTCAATCGTTCTTATATATATTGAGATATTGGTTATTAGGTTAGTTGCGACATTTACATAATGGGGTATGTCATATGTAATACTTAAACTCCTTCCTCTATGGTTGGGGATGTGTGCTATGCGCAGCAGGCGTGCCTGGGTATTCCCAACAAACTGGTGTTCCGCTATATTGCTGTAAATATAGCACATGTCTGGAGGCTGAGAGCTTACATCCAATTTCTCCATCTTCAATTGAAACATTAAGCTGAACAAGTCATCCGGTGCCTCGTCAAAGGTGTCTCTTTGGAAGGCTGATCGATATCGCCCCTCGGTTATAATTTTGAACACTCTTCCGTCTTTAAGATTTCTGTTAACCTTTGATTTTAGGATTAAAGTATGTGCATGGTTTCCTTTGTTTACGATTTCGTATAATAAATCAGTCGTAAGATTTGAGTTTTTTAAACACACGTTTAAGTCTCTCACAACATCCTCAGCCGAACCATAACGACCCAGTCCTAGTGTTACTTCTGTACTGAAAAACTGTGCAACCTTAGTCCGGGCGATACGTATAGTTTCATCCCGAGTTAACCCGGCTTTTGCACACTCATCACAGTCTCTAAGAACCGTAAAAACGGTATCTTTATAATCAATATTTAAAAAGAGGTGTCCAGCTGAATTTCACATATCCCCACCTCATACGAATCACGACCCAATTCAATGGGTCCATGGAGCTCTGTTACAAAGTTGGCTAGTGTGTTGTTAGGGTGTACAGACAGGGACGAGGAGGACGGGAGTGTGACGTAGAAATGGTTAGGAGTCATGCTGCATACTAATTAAGCTTCATTACTGCATCAGCTTTTATATAGGTATTGAAGCTTTCTGGGTAACCTAGCCACTTCACCAGGTACATTTTCTCTTCCTGTACCTTTGCTTCCTAAAATTTTCTCAATTTTAAACACATTTTTTCCTAAATTAAATACCACTTTCTGCAATTCCTCGCGGTAAAAGCCTCCCGAGATCTCTTCTCCATTCAAATCTTCAACGTAATACATCATTATCTCACCTTTAGGCTCATAGCCCTAACTTTAAAAATCTCGCGTGTCCATCCTTGCTCAAAACCCTTCGCGAATTTATTTCCCGAACGTGACAGCCTTACATAGTCATTGATTTTGAAACGCGCAGAGTGTGGTGGTGGTGGTGGCACTCCATCTCTTCTCGGGCGCTTGCCTCTTTCTAAAACATCGTTAGGCGTTGTACCGATCGTACGATGGTGTGAACGGTTGTAGGATGAAGCCAATGAACCGAGAACGTTTATATATCTGTATGTGTTTTTATGTGTAAAATATCGGTGCATGCGTTCCTTTATGGTACGTTGAACTCTTTCAGCTAAAGAAGCCTTATGTATAGAATTGGAAGTGTAATAGCTGATATTAAACTCTGACAGCATGTTCTGAAAAGCGCGTCCTATAAATTCTTTTCCCATATCCGTACAAAAATAGCCAGGAATCCTGTTTTCTTTCAACATCAGCGTTTTGGCCGCTTTAGCAACTGTTTCAGGCGATTTATTTTTCAGGGGAATTAGCCACAGGTATCTAGAGAATACATCTATTATGAATAGGATGTAACGGTAGCCATCGTTATACATTGAATATCTTTGCATGTCTGTTAAATCTGCCTGCCAAATAGAGTCAATCGAGGCGGCTGTTGTCTTGGCTGTTTTAAACCTTTTTCTCACCGGTTTATGAAGTGTATAAGCATCCTGGCCCCGCAAAAATCTCTCAACATCTTTTTTCCTTACACCATAAACACCTCTGTACAATCTATTAACGCCACCATAGGATGCTGGGTTAGAAATGTCATAATAGTGCTTACTTAATACGTTAGCCATTTGCGTATTTTAGAGGCACGTGGGTAAGGTTGGCCGTCTACTCTCTTCTTTCTCCTCTTCAGAGACACTGCAGCTGCTGGGAGCGAAGGTGTACTCAGTTGTGACATGTGCGATGCATGTTGCAAGTCTTTTAACCTATTCAGATTACCTATCAATGTTTTGGGGACATTTATTTGTTGTAGTCTTGCTTTAATATGTCTCCATCCTGTTGGTGAGGGCCTATCCCACTTTCTCACCAGATTATGAACAATATCAACGATATTGGAACCTTGTACCCTTGTTCCGTCAACAATGATCTCGCCTGTATCGGTCCACTGTATGATGGGGTCCTCACTCAATAGATTATAAAGACTTAGCCCTTTATTCCTCAATGTATGGGGGAGAGGCTGTTTTTTAGCACATGTTCGATGTGCTGTGTTCCGCTGTTCAGGTCCTGTGTCGCTATGCTCAGCGCTACTCGAGCTGTGCCTCACGGGGAGCTCTGTAGGATGCTTATAATCTTCGTACTCATGAAGAAATTTCTGCAAAGCCTCTTGGTACAAGATCCTTTTCTCATCAGGTGCCTTTTCACTGTTTAATAGGGTTAGCAACTCACTTTCCATTCTTTTAAGCCTACTTTTACGGGGTTCTAGAACCGCGTCTGGACTCCTTTGTAATGAAGCGTACACCTTGTGCGGGATCACAACCACCTTCATTATATTAATCTAGTCAGTAAAGGTCCCAAAATTGAAAATAAGATGGGCAGGAACGAACCGCCTTTTTGTACAATAATACTCTTTTTCTTACCCACAGTCTGATTTTTATGGGCGAGCGTCCGTATTATGTTCTTGTAACGACGTAAGCGAGTCTTCTGAGAGGATTTCACTGGAACATTACATTTTATAACATTAAGGCAGATTTCACAGATGCAGTTTAAAAAGTCAGAGTCGATATTTTTAACAAACATCTGCTGCAATACCCGAGGCAGTCGTTGATAGATTTTTATTAATTCGCGGTATTTCTTTAGCCTATTCGTCATTCTGGAATATACAAGGTTTCAGGTTCGCTTTGAAATATATTCGTTCTTAGAAGCACCCTAAACATGTTTCGCGGGTGAAGGTCACAAAGCAAATATCCATAACGTTGGTTTGTGACTCTTTAAAACCTCCAAAAACTCCTTACGCTGATTCGGAACATTTGACTGGCTAATACCCCAATTTGTGACACATCTCTACGTTGCGCGAATAAGACTAGATATTGCGTATTTAGCGACACATCGCGCATGTATCTATTTTTGAAAAATAGATTCTGATTGATGAAGAACACGCTTATGTTAAGGTGGTGGGAGAATACTGTAAATGTCTCGGCAAACGTTTTATCCATCTCCAACATGAGATCGTCAATTACGATGACTGTATGTTCATTTCCCTTTAACGAATTAACGTCATAGACCCCCTTGTGGAACAAAACATCATCTTGGTACTCGTTGAACACTGATTGGTATGTCGAATAGCACCATATAACTTTATGCACAAATTTTGAGAACATTTCCCCCTTTTCTTTAATGATATTAAGCATAAACACCGTTTTACCACAACCTGTAGGTCCAGATATAATACATGTGGATGGGCTCGTGAACCTGAATTTTTCTACAGATTCCATTTCTAACACGTCACACCCCTAAGTGTCATTTACAAAATATTACAAATAACGAGTGCTGCTCCTTATTTTGTTTTCTTCTTCCACAGAACCGTGAATGATGCGATGTACCCCCCATCATCGATATCACGGATGAACCCGTTGACCGTGCATCTACAGCCCACCCCCCGATGAGCCCTCACCAGCACATGTAGCACGTTCAAAGCGGAGGTGTGATGACGAATCTCCACGTCAGGTATAAAGCGTTCCAGGGTTGTTGGAACACCAGTAATAGAACCCCAGCCCTCAACGTCTTACGCAACAAGCCCCACAGTAGAGCATTCCGCCAATATACCCCTTGTTCATCTCCACAGCAGCTCCCCGTTCTGTTGATCTGCAGTAATAGAGCCCCAACTCAACGTCTTACGCAACAACCCCACAATACCGCTTCCTCAAATATACCCCTTATTCATCCTCCACAGCAGCTCCCCGTTCTGTTGAGGATGGCATAACATTCGAGTTGGTGCGCACCGCAACCCCAACCCCAGCCTTGACTAGAAATCGGTATATAGTCAGGGTTGATCCTAGATCCATGTATAGCAACGGTATTGAACACGGACTATGTCGCGTCGTAGAGCGTATTGTAGAGTTTGCCCTTCAGAACCGCGACGAGCGTGAAGTCAGGACGAGGCTGTCCTTCGGATTCGGGTCAGATGATGGTGATGGAGATGATTTTTGGGTAGTAGTGCCATTCAGGCGTTTGGCTGCTGAAGATGTAGAGTATATATTAGGTCGTATAATGCAGGCCTCCAAAAGTAGTATAGCCTTCAATATGGACAACTTCACGGTAAATATTGACCGTGTATTCCGTGTTGCGGGTCATGGTGCCACACCTTATACTCTTAACTTCAATTCTCAGGCTATTTTTAGACGGCATATAAACGTCGATCGTGGTTGCGGCTTTATAGCAGTAGTCTTAGCTCGTATGTTTGCTGTACTAAATCCACAGAACGCAAAAATTTGGCTGCCTATGGTCGTGGAGCGTGCCCGTAAACTAGCTGTAGACTGTGAACTTGAATTTGACTGTAACATGGGTCCTGACGAGCTGAGAAGGGTAGAACAGGAAATGAATGCTCGTATAGTTGTATTTGGACTGGATGATCGTCGTAGAACCGTGTATGTTTTTAAAAGCTGTGTGAGAGATCGCACAAGACCCCTACTTATTTTAGGACTGTCAGGTACAACGTATCGCCCTATCCGTAATATAAGGTGTCTTTACGCGAGTTATGATAAAAGTCGAAAATATGGACGACATCATGATTTGTGTAAAGGGTGTCTCGAGTTTGCGGATGATATAGTGAAACATTGTAAAGACTGCCACATGGTATGTGAGCAGTGTAAAAGCCCCAAATGTGAAAGCCGTGTAGTTGAAGCTGAGAAGAGGGATTGTAATGTGTGTAGACGCACATTTTTCAATAACACTGGGTAACAAAATTTGAAAATTTTTCTGTTTATTGTGATTTTTCTGTCGTTTCTTAATGATTTCGGTGCGCTGATTCCAAAAATTATATTGGTCTTGCTCTATCATCAACTGTTTCAAAAATATAGGTTTACCACACTTTTCATATGGCAAAGTATATAAAGAACACTAACAAATATTTTCTGAAAATAAAAACACTATTGGAAATTAATGTTTATTGAGCCACAATTGTTTGACAAACCAAAAATGGTGCAAAGGATATAATATATATCATGAGGAGAACCGATAAAAGAATAACAAGCCTCGTTATGCAGTGTGCGTTCCTTAAAAATGCACTGAAGAACGCGACTTCCGCGTATGAACATTCTTATCCTTTCTGATCAGCGACCATACGTAGTCTCCCATCATGGAAGCATCCCAATGGCCCTGGTACCTTTTCTCCATCGTTTGAATATCTTGATGGAATCTTTCGCCATGTTCTTCACTCACATCGCCCAGGTTATCACGAAAAAAGTCTAGATGTGAATGCAGATAGTGTAATTTTAAAGACATACGGCACCCCATTTTGCCATAGCATTTCATCAAGTTTGACACTAACTTTGTGGTCCTACAAAGATGCCAGCCTTGACTTTGGCCTCGGAGAGTTAAGGGAACATGACCCGAATCTGTTGGAAAACTTCCACTCCAAAATCTAACGCAGTTACAAACTGCTTAATTAGACCCAACTTAATATGGAGAGGTGGTAGCAGAACTATGTCAGGCTTCACAAGAGGTTCCCTGAGTAAATTGGACTTTCATGGTTGCAGTCCTTCACGTGGAGGCCACTGAACTGTTTTATAGTGCTCAGTTGAAGCCCTGCTATCCCACAGGCAAAGAAAACATGAATATTTAGTAAATCCTCCTTGTTAACCTAACAGGAAACCAATCATTTTGAAATCACCACACACGTCCCAGTTATATTGTTCATACCTGATTTGAGTGAGCAGTTGTTTGACATTTTTATAGTCCTCTTTCATTTGAACAGAATGTGCAACTGGTATAGATGGATATTTGTTCCCATTGTGGAGTAGAACAGCTTTTAAACTCCGAGTTGAACTGTCAATAAACAGGCGCCACTCTGAGGGTATATGTGTTAACCCAATAGCTGTGAATAGACCATCAACCTCGCTGCAATAACAGAGAGAGCCATTGATATCGTAGAACCTTGCAAACTCTTCATGCCACTTTCGGTATACAGTGCTCTTGCAGTCTTCTCCAAGCAAATTCCACTCTTTGAGTCTGGAGGTCAGAAGCTCAGACCCTGATTTCGTCAGACCCAAATCTCTAATTAAGTCGTCCAATTCCCTCTGATTTGGAAAGTGAGGGTTTGTACTGAAAGTTACTGTATATTCTTCATCATGACTGTCATCACCAGCCGACATCTCAGATGAGCTCGCGGCATCCTCATTTTCAACCTGCAAAGCAAAGAAATAAAATATAGGCATAGCTATATATGTAGAAGAGCATCAGCACTAAGAAAAATTGACACATAATGACCCACAGTCTGTAAATACAGAAGGTAAAGTAATGGATAGATACCTGTTCTGGTGGACGTGGTATTGGAAGACCTTCGCCATGTGGTACAGGAGCTATGGACGACGCTATGCTTGGATACTGAAGAGTCTGCCTTCCTTTAACTTTCTAGTACTTAGAAACATCTACCATGCAGTAGTAGCAATCGTCGTGGTGGCTCTTTGGTTTTCTCCATATTCTGGGTACCGCAGAGGGCATTGCCTTGCGTACTCCCCGCAGCCACCCTTCAAGTGTGGAGCGGCAGCTTCCACAGATCACATGGGGTGCCCAGGGCTTATCTTGGTCACCCATAGGCATACCAAAATTTAGCCGATACGCGATCCAAAACTTGGTGCCTTTCACAATCTTGTGCAATACTTGCTTGGGGCCTATGTAATACCCACAAACGTAGCAGAATATATCCGGCGAGTGTTTACAAGCTCTAGTTGCCATTTTCTTTACCAAACTGTACTACATTAATCATAACCTGCAGATATAGAGAGAAGAGTTAATAAATCTGCAACAGATTACAGATTCCAGAAAAAAGATGTATTCCCAACACTGAAATAATGTTCGCAATAAAAAAGGATCGATAACACTCAAATCGTCAGCACAGAGAAGCACAGAAACACAGTACCTCAGTGCTGGTAACCATCAAACAAACAACCTGCTTTCTTTGTGTGCTCACACTTACTGACTTCTCAGACTCTGCGCTCTTCTTTATATAGCACAGTGGAAGTTTCGGGCAATTTCTAGAGCAAGAAACTGTCAACGAACATCCGGATTGTTCTCAACAATTCCTGATTATTCTGATATTGCTGCGCCCGTAATAACATTATACTGGTAAAACATGAAAAATGGATTATCTCTGAAACCATTGATGATACACACAAACCAAGGCCAGATTTGGACTCAGCGCCCACAAATGCATATAAAAACATAAAAAATTCTATATAAATAGAATCAGTGTTACACAGTGTAATAGCTGTTTTGAGTTCCATAAATCAATTGGCACGTGCAGGAAAATGAGAATCTGTGAATGTGGTATGTTTCACGTGATGGATAATTGGGGAAATTTCAAGCATAACTGTGATGAAATTCACTGCTCTACATGCCATGAGAAATATAAGGCGGATGGTGTAAAGCATGTATGTTATACAGCCTAAAAACAACCCTTGTATAACTGTGTACTACGATATAGAAACATACACGAACGCTGAAACCAAAGAGTTTATTCCACATTTACTCGTAAGCCAGACTATCTGTGATGAGTGTATGGAGATCGAGTGTGATGGGTGTCACAAATGTGGTAAACGTACAAACGTTTTCAAAACGAATGTCCACGATAGTCCTGTAAAACTATTGGTGTCCTATATTGTCAAGTTAGCGGACAAGTTAAAAAAAAATGACTGTGTATATTCTCGCTCATAACGGGGCAAGATTTGACACGCAGTTCCTTTATAAGGAGTTGCTTGAGCACGAGTCCTCTGAGATATTTGCAGGTGATCCGTTGAAAAGAGGCAACAAATTAATACAGATGCAAATAAGAGGTAATGTACAATTTAAAGACACTTTATTATTCACACCTTGTAAATTAGCAAAGCTACCCAAGGTGATGGGCGTAACAGCTGAGGTTTCAAAAGGATATTTCCCTTACACATTCCTCACTAGTGAAACTTTAAATTACGTAGGTCTACCTCCACCCAAACATTACTTTAACTATGATTCTATGAGTACAGATGAACCTGAAGATTTTGATCGATACTACAACAGTTTTATTGAACGTGATCCTTATAATATAGCTGATGAATGTGAGCGTTATTGCGTGAATGATATACGCGTGCTTAGATTAGGCCTTTAGAGGGATGTACATATGCCGTTTCGAATGCGATCCGCTGCAAGTCGCAACCACCATCGCCTCATTATGTTTTACGGTGTTCAAGAATAACTTCATGTCTAAAGACACCTTAGCCATTATTCACAGAAACAATCCCCGCAGTTATGGGCACAAGGCTATTTACTGGCTCATACACCTACAACAGCAGACAGGCGTATACATAAAGCATGCCCGCAACACGGGCGAGGTACCCATTAAGGTTAATGGCCATGTTTTTTGGGTTGATGGTCTAATTGAAAACCGTTTCACTGGCGAGAAGACTGTGTACTCCTTTAACGGTTGCTGGTGGCATGGATGCCCCTGTCCTGAGTGTGGAATCGTGGGAGATATCCACGGTAGATCACGTGCCGACTGTCTTTCGTGGACGCGCACCCGCGATCAACTTATAAGCTCCCAGTTCACTCACAAAGTCTTGTGGGAGCATGAATATGATGCACGGATGGAGACAGACGGGGCGTACCTTGAAGAAATAAACACGATCAAGCGTTCAATGGTAGTGGATCCTCTCAAATGCGGTGATAGCTTGTTCGGAGGGCGTACAAATCCCTTCAAGCTATACTTTCCGCCTACGGAGGGCGTGAAGCTCCACTACTACGATTTCTGTTCGTTATACCCTACGTGATGAAGAACAATCCGTACCCCGTAGGTGCGCCTGAGAAACTGGTGGGACCTAGCCTACCCTCCATCAACGATTTTTCAAGAAATTTGAATGGTCGCTACTTTGGACTCTCTTTCGTAGATGCCGATCTTACCCGTCGTTATAGATCACAAACTCATGTTTCCCCCTGTGTGTGAAGTGCGCGGAAGAGAACAATGGTGATTGTGGCCATACATCCCACCAGCGTAAGATCAGAGGTGTATACACCAGCCCTGAGGTGGCCCTAGCCGTTCGCCATGGGTATAGAATAATGAAGATACATGAGGTGTGGAGGTTTCAGAAGTTACCCAACCTTTTCGCACCATATATAAACGCGTTTTTGAAGGATAAGGTTGAGGCGTCAGAATATCCGCGAGGGGTTGAAACCGAAGATGAAAAAACGTCTTACATTCAACGTTACCGTGACCACGAAGGTATACAACTTGATCGTACCCAAATTGTAAAGAATCCTGGCAAGCGCTTTAGTGCAAAAATGTGCCTAAACAGTCTTTGGGGAAAATTTGCACAAAATACTGGTAAAGGGAACGTTCATTTGGCGCAAAGCTATAGTGAAGTCTGGGATTACGCCAACGCACCCGATAAAGAGGTCATGGAGATTGTGAATGTAGGTAATACTTACATAATAAAGTACAACAATACTGAATTGGCCACAGATACCTCACGGTTTACAAACATTCCTGTAGCCAGCTTCACAACAGCCTACGCGCGCATCAAACTTTGGGGTTTATTGCATTCTCTTGGGCGGCGGGTTTTGTATGCCGATACAGATAGCGTGATATTCACAGCGAGGAGGGGTGAATACATGCCTGCTATTGGGGAGTTCCTCGGTGAGCTAACTGACGAGATCAAGGATGAGTATGGGGACAACGCATACGCAGACTCGTTTGTGTCAACGGGGCCAAAAATCTATGGGGTACAGGTGAGGATAGGGGATGATACGAAGTATATCGTGAAAGCTAAGGGTATCACGCTTAACCAAGCGAATCGGCGGGTCGTTAACTTTGATTCGTTGAAGGAGTTAGTGTGCTTGGAAGATGATGAGGGTGGCCGTCCGACCCAACTGACTGTAGGCACCCACAATTTTCG
Source organism: Bathynomus jamesi (assembly GCA_023014485.1). Classification (NCBI taxonomy): domain Eukaryota; kingdom Metazoa; phylum Arthropoda; class Malacostraca; order Isopoda; family Cirolanidae; genus Bathynomus; species Bathynomus jamesi. Next base: position 1,094,421 of record JAJOZX010000240.1, on the reverse strand, counting down.
GGCGCAGAAGCTGGGGGGCGTGAAGGAAGTTAGGGGTACAAAGGTGTGCCGTAACACCTATAGGAAACGTTACCAGGTGCCTGGTACCTATGACACCGTGCCCTTTGGATACGATAATCTTTGATATGTCTATTGCTACCTTAATTATTACACGTATTTGTAAATATGTACATCCTGATTATTTCGTTTATTAAATAAATCATGTTTCAACTAGCGTTTCACTTTGCGTGTGTGCGTATGTACAGTAAAAGTTAAGCCCCGCCCACTGTAAGACCGGTGACGTGAATCATGCCGCAACCTGAGCAGGCCTCTATCCCCGCGTTCTCAGTTGACCTCTGTATACCCTTGAGCTCACACGTGTATTCTCTTGCATAGAAGAAAAATAATAATGACTACCTTTAATATCGCGTGTTCAGCATTTATGAAATGGTATTCAGCAAAGTGCATAGATGTAGTGGATACTGAAAATCTCCCTATTCCCGCCTCCTTTGCCTCTTTTAAGGCTGCATTGAATCGTGCGAAGGATCATGATATTCAAATACTCTACGGATATTCTGGCGAGGGGGTTGTAGGATTTCGCGACACAGGCGATGTACTGAAGTATGTTATAGAACTAAGCTTTATAAAGGCTCACATATACCGCGCAGTAGAAGAAGCAACACGGTCAGAAGATAAACAACGGTTATGGGTAGTGAGTCTTGTGGATGAGTGGTGTGATAAGCAATATTATATCATATTACACCGTACCGATTACTCGTACCCTACGGCTGGAAATGTAAATCTTGTCATCATGGACAATCTTAAGTATTTTCACCACTACATTAATATATATCATGATGAGGTTTGTGCGTGCTTTTGATTGTGTTCTAGCTGTGCTTAAAGGTAACTTGCCCGCCGAGTGTAAAGTGGGTACAAAAATAGTATTGAACGATGTGAAAGCCATTTATATCGAGCATAGACCGCCGCATCAGTTAAACGGTGAAGTGATGCTTGGACGGTTTTACCACATCGTACAAAGTAATGGCGATGTGGATATAGACTATATTATGCGAATTTAGCGTTTTGCACCGTAGAACGTAAAGACAATTTATATTTTTCCTGTAATAATGATTATACGTTTTGTATATTTTTTCCTGTACTAATATTTGATAATATAACTATATTTTTCCTGTACTAATATTTGATATAACTTTTGATAATATAACTATATATTTTCCTGTACTAATATTTTGTTAATACTATGTTTTGTATGATTATATATAATTAATATAACTATATATTTTCCTGTACTAATATTTTGTTAATACTATACTTTGTATGATTATATATTTTCCGTTCTATTATTTGACTATATATATATATATATATATATATATATATATATATATATATATATATGTCCCATTGTATATCCATTAATTCAGCTAAAATAAACAGAACGTTGTATTGGTGTTTTATTTATTCCTTGAACACGATTATATCATTTGTTTGGTTTCTAAAGCGGTTTTCTGAATATTTAATTAATTGTTATTTGTCAAATCGGTCTTCTAAACCAACTGGAATATATGGAATAATTTAATAAATAAGTAGCGAAGTTGTCAGCTCAACTTTCTAAGCCAGATGACAGAAGAATATATGAATAATTAAATACATGGCAAAAACTGACAACTCAGCCTTCTAAGTCAACTGGCTGATTAATATATGGAATAATTTAATAAATAAGGAATCTGGCAACTCACCCTTCTAAGCCAACATTAATATATGCTTTAAATAAATAATTAATGCTATCTGGCAACTCAGCCTTCTAAGCCAACTGGCTGAATAATATATGGAATAAATAAAATGCATAGCGCAATCTGGCAACTCAGCGTTCTAAGTCAACTGACGGATTAATATATGGAATAAATTAAATGCATAGCGCAATCTGGCAACTCAGCCTTCTAAGCCAACTGGCTAAATAATATATGGAATAAATTAAATGCATAGCGCAATCTGAAAACTCAGCCTTCTAAGGCAACTGGCTGATTAATATATGGAATGATTTAATAAATAACGAATCTGGCAACTCAGCCTTCTAAGCCAACTGGCTGATTAATATATGCTTTAAATAAATATTGAACGCTATCTGGCAACTCAGCCTTCTAAGCCAACTGGCTGATTAGGGGCCTATAAGAGAGCGGCGGGTGGCTGAAGGACTCATATGAGCTTGGCTCCCAGCCAAGCAAAGACTCTTCCTCTCTCTCTCTCTGCCCCTTTGGGGGGGTGAGGCCGTCCCACCTCCCCCAAAGAGGTTTCCCCTTAGGTTAGGCATGCCCCTTTGGGGGGTTCAGCTTGGGGGATAACTCCAAGTTGCATACCCCTTGCAGCCCCATTTTGGGGTTGGCAACAAAGGTTGGCACTCCCCTTTGGGGGGTTCAGCTTGGGTATAACTCCAAGTTACATACCCCTTGCAACCCCATTTTGGGGTTGGCAACAAAGGGGGGTGGGGTGCCTTGCAACGAATGGGGTGGGGTTGGCACTCTTGCAACATTGCGTAACATATGCAATTTTGCGCCCATGCTACTATTCCAAACAAATGTAGTTGATTTTTATCAATAAAAATCATTCTATTATTATGTAATAAATAATTAAAGATTACGATTTAAGAGTTCCATGAAGGTCAGCGAAACTAGTATGACTACTCAGAGTAAAAGGAATTCCTCTTTTAAAGCAACAACCATTCCACAAAAGGAGTTCCTGAAACTTGCGTTGTATGTTCCAAGTGTAGTGTGAATAGGGTATTACTTAACCTAACGTAACCCAACCCACTGGGCATTCGTTGATGAAATTGACCTATATCTCGTTCACAGCAGTCCCAACGAAAAAGTTCCGAGTGAAACAAAAAATAAAGTATATTATTGGATAAATAAATTAATATAATCCTAAAACAGTAAAATTTTTTAAGCAATAATAATAAAATGTAATTCGTCTATCCTACGAACCCGTAATAAATGTCATGTAACTTCTGTCAACCCGAAACCGAAATTCAGTGTTGCTTTATTTGAACCACACATCCACTCGCTGTTTGTCGTTGATTTAGCAAGTTTATTAATCAATACATACTGTAAATAAATAATGAAAATTGCCCGATTTTCTTTCGAATAAAACTTTATAACGGATACGATCCTAAATCGGAAAAAAAAGTGAAATTTGGACATGGACCACATTGAATTTTAGTCTATTATTATTATTATTATTATTATTAGTAGTAGTAGTAGTAGTAGTAGTAGTATTTAGTAGCAGTAGTAGTAGTAGTAGTAGTATTTCATATGGACACACACTGACTTCAAACTTTTTACTTTCACCTGTAGAACTTCTAGTTCCTTTTTTACGATAAGTTGTGTATAAATTCTAGACCTTATTGGAGCAAATTAATATTGGGATCACCTGAAGATCTTCCCCGCTAGGTAGAGCTCGGGGGGTGGGGAGATCTTCAGGTGGACCGGGCTGGGGGGAAAGATCTTCAGGTGATCATATATATATATATATATATATATATATATATATATATGCCCGGTTAGGTTAATTGAATGCTCGGTTAGGTTAACTGAATGCCCGATTAGGTCAACTGTACGCCTTTGATGATTGGTTAGGTTAAGTCATGATATTTTCGTTAGTTTAAACGAAAATATCATGACTTAACCTAACCAATCGTCAAGGGTGTACAGTTGACCTAATCGGGCATTCAATTAGCCTAACCAGGCATTCAGTTGCCCTAACCGGGCATTCAATTACACTGTGTAACACTGATTCTGTTTATATAGATTTTTTGTTTATATATGCATTTGTGGGTGCTGAGTCCAAATCTGGCCTTGGTTTGTGTGTATCATCACTGGTTTCAGAGATAATCCATTTTTCATGTTTTACCAGTATAATGTTATTATGGGCGCAACAATATCAGAATAATCAGGAATTGTTGAGAACAATCCGGATGTTCGTTGACAGTTTCTTGCTCTAGAAATTGCCCGAAACTTCCACTGTGCTATATAAAGAAGAGCGCAGAGTCTGAGAGGTCTGTAAATGTGAGCACACAAAGAAAGCAGGTTGTTTGTCTGATGGTTACCAACACTGAGGTACTGTGTTTCTGTGCTTCTCTGTGCTGATGATTTGAGTGTTATGGCAACTAGAACTTGTAAACACTCGCCGGATATATTCTACTACGTTTGTGGGTATTACATAGGCCCCAAGCAAGTATCGCACAAGATTGTGAAAGGCACCAAGTTCTGGATCGCGTATCGGCTCTATTTTGGTATGCCTATGGGTGACCAAGATAAGCCCTGGACACTAGGGTGGATCGATTTTACATTTTTTTCGATTTCCATATTCTAATAGAGACAAAAACTTGCGCATGCATGAGAAAATAGCCTCTGCAAAATCTTAGTTTAATAGGTAATCATCTTCTGCCCCCGGCAGAGCGATGAAAATCATATTTTAGTAGTAAAAAACGTATTTTTCTTATAATTTTTAAAATATTTCAATATGCATCAAAATTATTCCTAATAACTATAAAGTCGATGAAAAAGACCTCATATGACCGTTTTTCCAAGCGCGTTGTCCTACGTTAATATCTTTTGCCCCCGGCAACGTCAAATGTTGAAAAAATAGGTAATTTATATACATATTTTCAGATCGGCTCTTTGTCTTAAATAATGCATTTATATATTTCCCATAGCATTTATATCGTTGCTTAGGCATGAAATAACACACACACATGCCTATTACACGGTAATGAATTATCACTGCGACACCTCATTCAAGACTTGGACGGCAAAACAACTGGGCCAATGGGCTTTACTGGACCAGTTGGAAAACAACTGAACGACTGCGAAAAACTTCCAATTACAGAATTCGATGCCATTCCATCTCCCGACATTGACATAGATGATGCCGAGTTGAGCACTGACCAAAAATATTTGTTAGGCATCTACAGAGCAGTGTCGAGCAGTAGCTGCTCTTCAGCTCTCGCGGCTCGAAATCAAGGTAAGATGGCGCATTCCAGGTGGCTGACAACAGCAAATAGATTTCTGCGTCTCTATGTTTCAACCAGTGAACCCTCCAGCACCTTCAACGAAATTGTGCGATTCATTATGACAGTTTACGCACCAATTTGGTTTAAGATAAAGAAAAACTCCAGTTTTACTGAGGGCGCAAAACATTTTTTCGAAATGATGCGTCTCTCTCAGACCATGCCTCAAAGATCTAAGACAATCGCCAACAAAGTCCTCCATAGAAATTCTTTCTTTGCTCCCGAACAAAAATTCCACGATTTGATTCTAAGAAAGATTACCGTATGTAAATCGACATGCAGCCGTTGGGGCTGGATAGGGGTTGGGGCTGGATAGGGTGGAACTCGACGTACAGCCACCTCCTCGTGTTGAGTTCTGGGTTGCTAATTTTATAAAATTAGCAAGCGAGGAGCTGTACTTAGTACTTATCGTACTTATAACATCGCATTAACGTAATTATAATCCACATTTAGACTTTTCTCGGGGACAGAAGATATTACTCTAGAGTCATAAAATTTTGCGTGTGTGTTATTTCATGCCTAAGCAACGATATAAATGCTATGGGAAATATATAAATGCATTATTTAAGACAAAGAGCCGATCTGAAAATATGTATATAAATTACCTAATTTTTCAACATTTAACGTTGTTGCCGGGGGCAAAAGATATTAACGTAGGACAACGCGCTTGGAAAAACGATCATATGGGGTCTTTTTCATCGACTTTATAGTTATTAGGAATAATGTTGATGCATATTGAAATATTTTAAAAATTATAAGAAAAATACGTTTTTGACTACTAAAATATGATTTTCATCGCTCTGCCGGGGGCAGAAGATGATTACCTATTAAGCTAAAGTTTTGCAGAGGCTATTTTCTCATGCATGCGCAAGTTTTTGTCTCTATTAGAATATGGAAATCGAAAAAAATGTAAAATCGATCCACCCTACTGGACACCCCATGTGATCTGTGGAAGCTGCCGCTCCACACTTGAAGGGTAGCTGCGGGGAGTACGCAAGGCGATGCCCTTTGCGGTACTCAGAATATGGAGAGAACCAAAGAGCCACCACGACGATTGTTACTACTGCATGGTAGATGTTTCTAAGTACAGGAAAGTTAAAGGAAGGCAGACTCTTCAGTATCCAAGCATAGCGTCGTCCATCTCCTGTACCACATGGCGAAGGTCTTCCAATACCACGTCCACCGGAAAAGGTATCTATCTATTACTTTACCTTCTGTATTTACAGACTGTGGGTCATTATGTGTCGATTTTTCTTAGTGCTGATGCTCTTCTACATATATAGCTATGCCTATATTTTGTTTCTTTGCTTTGCAGGTTGAAAATGAGGATGCAGCTAGCTCATCTGAGATGTCGGCTGGTGAGGACAGTCATGATGAAGAATATACAGTAACTTTCAGTACAAACCCTCACTTTCTAAATCAGAGGGAATTAGACGACTTAATTAGAGATTTGGGTCTGACGAAATCAGGATCTGAGCTTCTGACCTCCAGACTCAAAGAGTGGAGTTTGCTTGGAGAAGACTGCAAGAGCCCTGTATACCGAAAGCGGCATGAAGAGTTTGCAAGGTTCTACGATATCAATGGCTCTCTCTGTTATTGCAGCGAGGTTAATGGTCTATTCACAGCTATTGGGTTAACACATATACCCTCAGAGTGGCGCCTGACAGTTCAACTCGGAGTTTAAAAGCTGTTCTACTCCACAATGGGAACAAATATCCATCTATACCAGTTGCACATTCTGTTCAAATGAAAGAGGACTATGAAAATGTCAATCAACTGCTCACTCAAATCAGGTATGAACAATATAACTGGGACGTGTGTGGTGATTTCAAAATGATTGGTTTTCTGTTGGGTTTACTAAATATTCATGTTTTCTTTGCCTGTGGGATAGCAGGGCTTCAACTGAGCACTATAAAACAGTTCAGTGGCCTCCACGTGAAGGACTGCAACCAGGAAAGTACAATGTACTCAGGGAACCTCTTGTGAAGCCTGACATAGTTCTACTACCACCTCTCCATATTAAGTTGGGTCTAATTAAGCAGTTTGTAACTGCGTTAGATTTTGGAGTGGAAGTTTTCCAACAGATTCGGGTCATGTTCCCTTAACTCTCTGAGGCCAAAGTCAAGGCTGGCATCTTTGTAGGACCATAAAGTTAGTGTCAAACTTGATGAAGTGCTATGGCAAAATGGGGTGCCGTATGTCTTTAAAATTACACTATCTGCATTCACATCTAGACTTTTTTCGTGATAACCTGGGGATGTGAGTAAAGAACATGGCGAAAGATTCCATCAAGATATTCAAACAATGGAGAAAGGTACCAGGGCCATTGGGATGCTTCCATGATGGGAGACTACGTATGATCGCTGATCAGAAAGGATAAGAATGTTCATACGCGGAAGTCGCGTTCTTCAGTGCATTTTTAAGGAACGCACACTGCATAACGAGGCTTGTTATTCTCTTATTGGTTCTCCTCATGATATATATTATATCCTTTGCACCATTTTTGGTTTGTCAAACAATTTTGGCTCAATAAACATTAATTTCCAATAGTGTTTTTATTTTCAGAAAATATTTGTTAGTCTTCTTTATATACTTTGCCATATGAAAAGTGTGATAACCTATATTTTTGAAACGGTTGGTGATAGAGCAAAACCAATATCATTTTTGGATTCAGCGCCCCGAAATCATTAAGAAACGACAGAAAAATCACAATAAACAGAAAATTTTTCAAATTTTGTTATCCAGTGTTATAGGTCTGCCCTGTCGTGATAGTTTCGTTAGTTTACTGTCAAAACCTGGGGGGGGGGGGTATCTCCAGGTGGAGCGGACTGGGGTGGAGTATCTTCAAGTGGATCTGGAAGGAGGTCAGTAAAATTTAATCTTGCCAAATGTAAAAGAGAATGTTCAAGGTGCATAAAACATCGTAGAACTGTGGAAAAATCATTGCGAATCCCTGTTTAAGTATCTCAGAGAAGATAGCCCAAATATATACCTAAATGTGGAACGCTCTAAAGAGCTACTAATTAATGATCCAGAAATTCGGCAGACTATCCATAAGCTAGATAATACCAAAAGTTGTGGCCTAAATGACAGATAAGCAGGACATTTAAAATGTTGTAGCCCTCGTATATAAGTACCTTTGCTTGCAATGTGTTTCACAAGCTATTTGATACATGGGTATTTGCCCCATTTCATTTTGTCAGTTGTCTTAGTACCAGTTGTTAAAAATAAGGGTGCTGGTATCTGTAATAAGAATAATTACAGGCCAATAGAGCTTCCCAGTATACTTTCTAAGGGGTTAAAATGTTATCTATAATAGGATAATTACTTACTTGCAGACTTATGACAATCAGTTTGGCTTTTGGGTGAAACATGGTACTGACATGTGTATTTACAGTATATGCTAAAGGAAGCTGTTCTAAAGTACAAGATGTCAAGTAGCAATGTATACATATTTCTGTTCTTTGGAGGCATCAAAAGCATTTGATAAAGTTAACCCTCGCAAAATTTTCAAGAAACTCTTATGTCGAGGGATACCTAAATATACAGTTAGGATACTTGATTCTGGAATACAGAGCAGACCATGTTTGTAAGATGGAAAAGCACTGTATCACCAGGTTTTAAGGTAATTAATGGTGCTTGGCAAGGGGTTACATTATCACCCTATCTTTTTTGTATATACATGGATGACCTTAAAAAAAATAATCATTTAATGTACGAGTATGCTGATAACTTTGTTCTTCTGTCACCCTCTCCCCATGGGCTGAGAGTACTATTAGAGATATGTGAACAATATGGTATAGAAAATGACATTCTCTATAATGGAGCAAGAGCTATGCTCTAATTTTTACGTATAATCTACTGAAACATGTATCATGTGGGTATTTTGAAATGACTGGGCAGACAATACTTGTCAATAACGAGGGGCGACGTTAAAAGCTGTATGCACCGTACAGGATAACATGCTAATAAGGAAATGTGGTATGTATTCAGAATCATTCAAAACTTAACTTTTTGGAACTTTCTTTACAGCATTGTATACATCCCATCTGTGGTGGAACTGTACAAAAACTGCCATGAATAAACGCTCTGTTGCTTATAATAATATTTTCCATATGTTGTGTAGCGAACCAAAATGGTGCAGTGCCAGTTTATGTTTACTAAACATAATAACATACCCACCAGCTAAATATTAATCCAGAAGAATACATATAATTTCATTGTTAGAGTCAAAAACAGCTTTAATGTGTAATTCCAATGTCCTGTCCTCAGATACTGTGTACTTTTCACCTTTATGGCAGCCTTGGTTCATATGCTGGTGCACGAGTATAACGCCCTATTTTTGTAATGTAGCAAAGATTGTATTTGTATAATAAGGTTGTATTTGTATATTAAGTTAAACGCTATGGATTGTGAATGATTCGCAATAAAGTTTTTTGTGAGTTGTTCCAGTTGGTCGCCATTTTGCGGAAAAGGTGATATTACGATAGATAGAGAAATAGACAGATAGATAGATATTGCATCATGTGGTGTATTACGTAGCAGGCAGTGCTGTGCTCGTTACTTTATAAATGTAATGCCGTTACCGTTACCGTTACTACAGTCTAAATGTAACGCCGTTATCGTTACAGTTACCATTTTGAAAAAGTAACGAGTAATGGCACCGTTACTCGTTACCGTTACTTTTAATGAAATGTAAATATATTATATTTATGCATAGGTATATTATAATTTATATATACATAAAATATTATATTATATAAACATTCGCTTGTGCGAGTATGTGTTGGTTTGTATCCACTGTTAATGCATAGGCTATGAAGTCTGTGCATGCCTTCATTGCGTTGTTATGAGTTATAAGGCATAATATTTTCAAAAAAGTGAAACAAAATTACTGCAAGATTTATTACTAGGAATTACAACATAACAGAGGATGTAGCATACTATTGATACTAATTTACTAATGCTAGAATATACCAGGAAAGTTTAATTTTGCAAAACAATAATACGAAATACTAAAGAAATGAATCAAATGAGTTATTGTGCATGGCAATGATAATTGAATTTATTAGCTAAATATACAAACTTAAGAACTATTATTCAAAAGATCTTTATTGACCTTTAAGAAAACAAGCTTCTCAAAAGTTGCATCTAAGAGCGAGCCTCGTTTTGGACGCAGTATATCCTTCCCTACTGAAAAAACCCGCTCAACAGCGGCACTAGATGGTATAGGAGTGTTAAGTTTAATAAACATATTTTTAAAGTTAGTGGATGGGAAGGATGCAGAGCTAACGTGCAGTGAAGGCCCAGATGAGAGGAATGACAAAACCTCTGTTGAACTTAGGTCCCTCCCTGCTCCAGGGTTCTTCGCCTTTTTACTTTGACAGTGCTGTCAGTGTAGGGGGAGAGGGTGGATGGGGGTAGGCTGCCAGCATGCACACCTCGCTCACAGTGAAGGGACAAATTTTGAACGGTTAATGAATAATGAGTGAGGATCGAAAGAAGGTAATTGCGAGCTACGATAAAAAAGTAACGAGTAACGACTAACGAATGTATTTCCCTGAAAAAGTAACGTCGTTACTGAAAGAGTTACTTGATTTGAAATGTAACGCCGTTACCACTACCGTTACTAAAAAAGTACCGCGTTACGTAACGGCCGTTACTTGTAACGCGTTACTGCCCAGCTCTGGTAACAGGAGCTACTTTTCTTTCCGGATTTATTCTGTATTATTAATATTATTACTATAATTATTATTAATATTTTTAGGGAGTCTCGTAACTCTCAAAAAGCAGCGCAAAGAGCTACACAACATTTTGTCAGGCAGGCATTTGAAAGAGATCTTATCACGAAGGAGGAGGCTCAAATTGGGTGGAGGCTTTATAATTCTACACGCAGTCTCAATTCTAAAATTTTTATCGTTCAGAGATTTCTTTAATTCTGAATCATATTTCCATCTAAGATTATTTATTCCTGACTCCAATTCCCTTCTGACAGTTTTTAATTCTGACTCCGGTTCTAAATGTATGTGTATGAGGGGTTTTTATTTCTAAATTATCGACAGTATTATGTTAATTCTATTGTTCTAATTGTCGTTTCTGATATTAACTGTTAATTTTGTTGCTGAATTCAGAATTCTGATAGATTCATAACACGTTCATAGATCCCGTCAGAATTCTATTCATGCGTGAAATGAATAAAGGAATTCTAATTCTAATTCTAATTGGCAGATAAAAAAAATTAGTTTTCAATACGAACTTTCTCTACGACAATTTAATAATAGACAATTTGGGGTAAAGACAGTTAAGAACGTTGATTTCTGAACAAAAACAAGTGAAACAATTACTTCCCATTCAATGTCATTCCCATTCAATGTCATTCCCATTCCATTTCCCAGTCGGTAAATGAAAATGCAAAGTGAGAAATTCACATTTGAAAGTTTCTTGATTTGAGGAACAATGTCACTCCATTCCGATTTGCGGTAAAAACGCGAAATGAGAAAGATTAGGAAATATTAACCAAACTTAATTTAACCTAATCTGACATTACCCTAACCTACCTGATATTAGCCTAATTTAACCTAGCGTAACGCGGCTTGACCTAACCAAACCTAAGCTGGACCAGAGTGGGTAAACCGTGGATAAGAACGAGAATGGCACGAATTTGGAATAAACCGATTTCAGAATGTCTCTCTTGAGATTCTCACCCTCGAATTTCTCACTCTGGACGCGGAATGAAATGAGAATGACATTGAGTGGAATGATACCAGTGAAACCACAAAACATATCAGGGACTGATATATATATATATACACCTTAAATAAATAACTGCAGTTCCCTTAGGCTATACCGAAAAGGTTTGTTTACTTCATGGAAACACAAAACATTGCATGTGATCGTCAAACATTTGGTAGCAACATCTTAAAAGATCTGTTGTAAAGTAAATTTGGGATTCCTCCGAGGAGATTTGTCGAATTATTAACTGACAGTTCTTCCCTACATTTATTACGCATTTATTTATTAGTGCTGACTCATATTATCATATATATATAAAATTTATATCTAAACGTTGTGAAAGATAAAAAACAGAAAAAAAATGGTATAAAATTATTGATAATTAATTGAAATTGAAAGTTGATTATCTGAAATAAAACAACAAATGTTCATCAATATTTGTTTGAGTTTTGTATTAGATTTCTTTAATGACTTGCATTGCAATGAGTAAGGACAAGTGGCCCGTTGGTGTACCGCACTGATTGCATCTATGTTAAAAACGTCTCTGCCTCAGATGTTAGCATACGAAAGGTACGAAAAAAATGTCTCTAACTTGTACGAGATCCGAAGTGCCTTATCATCATATTTGCCTCTCTCAGCTCCCCCCTGGGGGGGGACTGGGAAGGCGGCCCCTCTAAACGTCTAGGCTAGGGTAATCTGCACCAAATTTAGTATACACATTAAGTGATGTTTGTTACTTACGAGCGTAGTATTAACTTTTATTTCCAAAATGTTTACCTTTTATTTGTAAGGACCATTTTTTGTTGTTGACGCAGTGACGAAAGAAAACGATATGGAACTTAAAAAAGGGCAGCCTTTTTCTTTTTTATTATTATTAGACATTTTTACTTTTTGAAGCGAGACAATATAGAACACACACACACACACACACACACATGTGTGTATATATATATATATATATATATATATATATATATATATATATATATGTGTGTGTGTGTATGTGTGTGTATGTGCACAAATATGCACACAACATGTACACAGTGTGAAACTAGTGTGAAATGTTGCGAGTAACGCCGTTACTTTTTTAGTAGCTGTAGCGGTAACGGCGTTACTTTCGAGATGTAACGAAAATGGTAACGGCACTACTTTTTAGAGCGATTTCAATCGTTACTCGCTACTCGTTACTTTCAAACTGATCATTTGACTAGTATAATTTATTAGCTGTTAATTAGCTGTTAGCTCCTCCAAACGAGGAGGACTATCAGAGTATCAGATGCCAATTTTGAAAAAGTAGTATTCCTGAAAATGAACAACACTCCTAAAAAACCTGCAAGATTAGTTTTTTTGGGGCAGGCCATTTTTTTTTATTTGAGTTTATGTTTTGATTTTTTTGTCATATAGAGTATAATATGGTATTATTAAGGCTTTTTGACACTTTAGTCTTTTCTTAAAAGTAACGGTAAAGCGTTACTTTTTCATAGAAGTAACTAAAGCGGTAACGACGTTACTTTTTTATTAATGTAACGGCAGCGGTAACGCCGTTACTTACAGAAAGTAACGTGCCCAACTCTGCATACACACACTATGAACTCCGTCCCATTGTTGCACATGCCAAAGTTATGTAAAGATCAGGAATCATTTTTAACGAACGGAAACCCCCTTTTTGCGTTTCGGCTTATCAGCGCTGCTGTCGCAGAGCAGATGGAGAACCCACTGGTGCTGCCACATATATATGATCATGGTGGAACCGAAACAAAGGTGAAAACATTAGATTAAACTGGTCTTACCTTCTATGGATTGTAGAGACGACTTTTTTTCAATAAATGCCTCAAACAAATTGTTCTTCAGATACAGGTCATTAAATAACTTCCTTCAATTTCTACCACTTTACGGCCTCCAACCTACCTCCTATTATGCGCAAATTCATCCGTGATGAGCAGAATTTTACTGTAGCTTGAATTCGTGTTCTCGAACCATTATTAATGAATAACAACAATTACGGTGAATTCCTAGTTTAGAGGCGTCCTTCAAATTTTTATTACACATACAAAAAAGTTACACCATTGGATTGGAAATTATTTATTTATGAACGTTGTGAAGTGGAAAAAGAACCTAACCTAACTCTGGCATCAGTCGATCTAAGGGGCGATTAAAAAATTATGTAACGCTTGGATCAATGAAAGAAAGCCACCCCCAGCCTCCTTTAGTTAGCTTTATAAGGCTAACTAACAAAAATATCACGACCTAATCTAACCAATCGTTAGGTCATCTGTACGCCCTTGACGATTGGTTAGGTTAGGTCGTTATATTTTCGTTAGTTAGTCTTATAAAGTTAACTAAAGAAGGCTGGGGGTGGCTTTCTTTCATTGATCCTAACGCTTTTTTCCACCAAAATTTATACCCTCCAGTCAAGGGCGTGTTTAGTTTCCGCGGGGTCCATTGGTTCCGTGAACACACATGAAAACCATAACAATATATGAATATAAATGCATGTACTACAATTTACAGGGTTAATCATGGTATACAGTGTGGTGAACTCATCTGTTTTAAATATCTCCTCCCTACAAAAAATAAGGTCGACAATATGAAAAATATGTGAAAATAATTGTAAATATACTAATAGTATATATATATTTTAGTTACAATAACATGGCAGAATATAAGAAATAGTTGGTAATATCAATAAATGCAAGATTTCTTTACCAAACAATCGAAATAATTAGCGATTTATTGCAAACTTATTTTACATTTGATAGTTTGACGACAATAATGTCTTGAAAATTATAACACTTACAGTTAAGTAAAAAAAAAAAATCAACCTTTTTTTAACAAACATAGCAAAACAAAGACGAAAGGCGATCTTGCCGTCTTAAAAGCACCCAGCGTATATAGATGTACCATATCTACACGCTTTTATGTTTTCATCAGGGCCGGCGAGAGCTGCCACGGGCCCCGGGGAAGGATTGGTATATGGGCCCCCCTGTTTACTCAGTATTTTATTATGAATGTTTTCTGTGTACATAACAAGCAAACTGATTATATGTCCAAGTCACTATTCAAAACATACAGTATGAATAAAGAACTCGGAAAAAAATTACTATTTTATTTTTCGAATCAATTATATTAATTGTATCACCATACAATTTACAAATGCAGTACCAGTCCATGCAGGCAAGACGATTGTTTACTGCAAGATTTTCATAATTAGAAGTGTACTTTCTTTGCCTTCTCTCTAGCAGTGGTAAATGATTCTGATGAAATTTAAAGTACGGGCTAACTGGCTTTCAATTACAATGGTTCCCAGATCTGTCAGTCGGTCTTGGGCATTGGTGGACCGCAGATAATATTTTTATCTGTTTCAGTTTGACTATGATAATCTCTATAAAATGTATGTATGTTCATTAATTATATTTCCTCTCTGTTATTTAATCAATTGCTTTATTAATATTTTTAGACTTTATCCCCCCTCTTTCCGGGCCCCCTAGAGGTCCGGGCCCCAGGGATTTAACCCGGCTTCCCCACCCTATCGGCGGCCCTGGTTGTCATTCAATAGAAAAACACACACACATACAAAAACACTATACCCACGACGTGCCTCCCCATCACAGCGACAAATCAAAAACTTAACGCTGAAAGCATTCGGCATCTTTAGGTCTATCTCTCTTTGGCGTGGTTTTAGGCGAATTTGTCTACAACAATTTGTCTACAACAATTAGTCTACAGATACAATTTATCTACAATAATTTGTCTACAGATACAATTTGTCTAGAGAAACTATTACTAATATTGGACCTAGTATGTTTCATGGACTGCTCTCGATTTTCCTACGAAATTGAAAACAAGGGCAGTCGATGACCCTGATTTTGTTTCTGCAATCGGTTTTCTTGAGAAACCTAACCTAACCTAACCTGACCTAACCTAACCTAACCTGACCTAACCTAACCTGACCTAACCTAACCTAACCTGACCTAATCGAGTTTCTTATACTATTGTTTTTTGCAAGATATCGCACTAATTCTTGTCATTTTTTGTGAATTTGTATGGCGTAAGTGCCACACCAGCTCGGACTTATTCAAAAAGATGGAGTGTATTGCGTCGTTTCAGTAAATAAATTTATTCAATATCCAATAACATTTTTCTTTATCATTTCTCAAGAAAACCGATTGCAAAAACAAATTTTTCATTTTTTTGAAAAAATTAATAATAATTAACATCAAATAGCTTTCATTTTTCCTCTCTAGACAAATTGTATCTGTAGACAAATTATTGTAGATAAATTGTATCTGCAGACTAATTGCTGTAGATAAATTGTTGTAGACAAATTGTTGTAGATGAATTGTATCTTTAGACAAATTGTTGTAGACAAATTCGCCGGACACCCTTTGGCGTTACGGGCGAGACTCGGAGTTGCCAAATAGCAGTTAACTTGTTAGGAAAATTCTGCACCAATGTAAACATACAGAAGGCAATAGTACTGTACATTATACGTAAGAAATAGTGTTGAAACTTGAAAGGATAATTAAGTAAGGAAAACAAAAAAAAACATGGAGGAAATCAGTGTAAAGTGTAAAAACAGCAATTCATCAGCAGGATCAGCTATTACCTATATTTTCCAACCATTTTCAGTTTTTTCTTGATGTGATTCCACTTTCCAAAGACTTATATCTAATGACACAAAATCTGATCTAATTTTATATAATAAGCAGCCTCTTCTCTAGAGTGCGGGGCCCATTAAAGCGTGGGGCCCAGGGCACTTGCCCTAAGTGCCCTGCCCTTAACATACCCCTGCGGGCCCACACCCCTAATAACACTCTGCCACACCTATCCAACCAGCACTACCCACCCCCCTTCACATTGCCCTATAAAACGTTATTTTCAATAAATTGTTACTTATCTTTCACCAAAAACTTGTTGCTCATCATTTACTCAAAACACCTTTTTAGGGGTCATTCAAAAACCACGTGGCCCTTTTTCGGGTGGTTTTCAAACCCGTCCCACCCCCTCTTGTGGTCATTTGTGGCCAATGACTTAAACCCCCCTCCAAAACCATGTGGTCTTCTGATGTCACCCCCAACCCCTTCTTAATCTTACTAAACTGTAAGGTGCCATATTAGATTTTTTATATTATTGAGAGGTAATGAGGTAAATGAACAATTAAAAGGCATATCTTCTAAATAAACTCTATTAATTGTTTGGTTCTTTAATTCAAAATAATATCTTGACTGAAAAATGTAATTTTGAATGTTCAAAAAATTATTTATTGGAGCATACATATTGGATACATACTAACATATTGAATGCATACATATTAATTGGAGCATATTGGAGCATAATATGATAAACAATATTATAAACAGGATATTTGGTACTTACGTATTATCGGGACTACCAAACTGTTTATTATGTATTTTTGCTCTCGTCATTTTCGTTTAAACTAACGAAAATATCACAACTTAACCTAACCAATCAGCAAGGGCATACAGTTGACCTAACCGGACATTCAGTTTACACTAATGGTGACACTGGATGTTTTTATCAATTACGGCGTTATTCTCTCATCCTTAACTTGCCCGAAATGTGACAGTGAGTGCCTAATACGAAAAGATCAGAAGATATTTAGGTGAAATAACCAATATTAACCTGTTAGGTTAATTGAATGCCCGGTTGGTCAACTGAATGCCCTTGATGATTGGTTAGGTTAAGTTGTGATATTTTCGTTAGTTTAAACGAAAATGACGAGAGCAAAAATACATAATAAACAGTTTGGTAGTCCCGACAATACGCAAGTACCGGATATTTTAATGCTTAGTATTGGCCACGTGGTTAAACGTCAAGACCCCCCTCCCCCATGTGGCCTTTGGTGGTCAAATTAGGAACCCCCTCCCCCCCTTTAAGGACCACGTGGTTTTTGAATGGCCCCTTATACATGATAATAATTTGTTACTCTCAGCTATATTATATATATGACACGTGCTGAAATTACATATCTTGTCATTTCCCAGTTTTATGTCTTTGTGGTGATGAAGCGGGTATACGTATACTTTAACGTCGGAAATTATTTATACGTTTAATGTCAACAAAAAATACATAAAATGATATTACAACTGATAAATGTCATTAATGGATATAATCAAATGCGCACATAAGTTAGTTTTTACTTATTTCTCTGTAAGAATTCGTGAATATAGCTGGGAAATATGGCACGTGATGTACCATAGTAGTATGGGTGCAAAATGGACGAGTGCAATAACGTTGCAGAGTTAATGATCAGTTGCAAAGTGGGGTGGGGTATGTTGCAAAGGGGTGGGTATGCAATGAAGGGGAGGGGGTATGCAATGAAGGGGGGAGAGGGGAGGGAGCTTCGGGGGGAAAAGGGAGGATGACCCCCCCAAAAGGGGGGTTGCCTTAACCTAAGAGAGGAAGAGAAAGGAGAGACGGAGGAGGTCTTTGGGGGAGAAGGTGGGATGTCCTTACCCCCCAAAGGGAAACCTAACCTAAGTCTTAACCTAAGAAGGAAGGAGAGAGAGAGTTCTTTATTCCGCCGAAGTTCGCATCATTATGAAGGTCCCGAAGCCAAGCAGGTCTTATATAGAGGAAGGTTGAGTTGCCAGGTACCACTTTTTATTTTAATTGTTCAGGTATACATTATTAGGGTGAGTTGCTAGATACCACCATTTATTTTAATTTACACGAGTTACCGTTTTTAAAAGCAAATTAACTTTCTCCTTAAAGAGAATTAATTACTAAAACGAAGCACAAAAGAAATAAATTTAAACTGAAATAAATAAAACACCATTACATCATTCTGTTTATTAATTATTTGAAATATATAGAAGATAAATATACACTCCTAAACATACGATGGAATGATCAAAATATAAAAATAATAATAGTATAAGAAATATGAACAAGGAATATATATGATCAAAAAATAAAATAAAAAATGTATAAACATCAATACAGGTGAAATACACACACACACACACACACACACACACACACACACACACACACACACACACACAATTATATTAAATAATAAATAAATTGGAAATAAACACATTCACTTTGTTCTGTCTATTTAATTATGACATTCCTTTCTTGTGATTGAAAAATTAGACTGCATCAGAAAAAACATTACACATCTTTCATATATATATATATATATATATATATATATATATAAGAAAATCAATATCTATTTTAACTAACTTCAGCTAAGGTGATGAACGAGGAATATATATGTTCAAAAAATAAAATAAAAAATGTATAAACATCAATACAGGTGAAACACACACACACACACACACACACACACACACACACACACACAAAATTGTATTTTCGCGACTTTCTCCTTAAAATTGTTCAGTAAAAGAATTATTTATTTAAACGAAACTCAATATTAACTGTGTCTATTTACTTTTGACATTCCTTTCTTGTGATTGTAAAACAAATTGCATCAGAAAAAATAAAAACACACACTATATATAAGAAAAACTATAATTATTTTAACTAACTGCAACTAACGTGTTTATTGTCATATGGACTATAGTCTGCCAATAAACCTTTTCATTTCATTTCATTTTCATGCCATTTCACTCATCTCATATCATCTCACTCATTTCATTTCATTTACTTTTGTCATTCCTCTGTATAGGAGTGGAGGCAGGTACGGAGAAGGTTCAACCATATTTAGCCCGAGGCTTTTCTGAAGGCCTCAAAGCTTAACCGCAAAGAACCTTTTGCCTTAAATTCATCCCTTCTCTCGAGAAAATCTCCAAATGTTATTCCTGCCATTATTATTACTACTGAAGTTAAAAACTTAAATTTAATTTATTTATTAAAGGCAAGAGAGAGAGAGAGAGAGAGAGAGAGAGAGAGACACACACACACACACACACACACACACACACACACACACACACACAGAAAGAAAGTTTTGTTTATAGCGGACTTCTCCTTAAAGAGAACTAATTATTTAAACTAAACCTAATATTATCAGTAAAAGAATAAATAAAACACCATTACATCATTTATTTAGACGAAGAAATATATATAAGATAAATGAGGGGTCGCGCGTCTTAAAATACCTAAGCGCCACCACAGGCGAAAACGTGTTTTTGATGGATATCACTATTTTCACCCTTCCTCTATCGCGTGGTTTGGGTTATAATGACCTTACGACACTAGAAGTATGGTTGAAAACCTTATGAAGCGAACTACTTTTTTCACCTCTATCGCCAGCCAAAAGTTCACCCAAAGTTCGGCATAATAAGAAAAAAAAAATAAAAAAAAAATATAAAATATAAAATATGAAAATCTATTCCAAAAACTCATCAACATCTTCATTAGCATAGAACTAATTTAGCCAAAAATGAACGTTCTAGCTCAATTAATATCAGAGATACTATTGCGAGAATATTGCTGAACTTTGGAGGCGATTTCTGGTGAATTTTAATTTTGGCGCTTAGGTACCGTAAGACGCGGGACCCCCCAAATATACACTCCTATACATACGATGGAATGAACAAAAATAAAAATAATAATAGTATAAGAAATATGAACGAGGAATATATATGATCAAAAAATAAAATAAAAAGAGAGAGAGAGAGAGAGGACGACACACACACACACACACATAACCAAATCCACAAGTCAGGAATCTAGAGAAAGCTGATATTAGTATGGCCGCAAAATATGATAATGCACATTCTGCTTGTAGAAGTCTTCTAGATTTCTTATTTTCTAATGATCTTTGTGTTATTGTGCTGTTTCGTCAGGATTATGAAGAGTAGCTGCGCTAATTTTGTTTCCTGCGGTACTGAGCTGAGCGACTCTGATGAAGATATTCCTATAACGACATGCATCCGAAAAATTGAGACTCAATTAGTATGGCCGCAAAATAATAAAATATTGTTGTGATGGTTGATCAATATTGCATAAAGGGGAAATATTGTCGTGGTAAAGACTGCAGGGGTAATACACGATGTGAGCATTAAATCTACGGAGAATATAAAGAAACCATTAGTCGTCCAAAGCTTGGACCCATAATATAGGTGTTACGATTGGTACACAATTTAGACCCGCCCAGTTACACTGACAACCAATCATTACGAGCCACTCTTAGTCTTTTGGGGTGATGCTTGGGATTATGCGTATAAAAGGAAATATTTTCAGCTGGGAGTCACAGTAATTATTTTCACCAGTAAATAAACACTCCCTCAGCCATGAGTCAAGAAATTTATAGTTTACCGGATTTATATCAAGATGGTGACATTGTAGCATTGTCCACAATTAATTTTTAACGCTGCTGACCGGGATGGATTATTTCCAACGCAAACCGTTGATGATATTTGCAATGACACTCCTTACGATCCGACGCAAGGGACTGCCGTAGAAATGTAAGTGCCTATAATTTTTTTTTTATTCAATTACTCGCGAACTGTCAGAAAGAGGATTATTTCATCATAATATATATGGAGGGTTGTAGTAATTCACCTCGTCAAATACATCATTTAGGTAATCGCAATTATAGATTAGTCTACAGTTATATCCTGTTTTGATTCATTGAATTTTTTTATAGCAATCTTTTGCATATTTTTTTATAAATTCAAATGTTATTCGGAATTACCTCTTAAATGAACTTCTCTGAGCGGTTCAAATATATCTTCCCATTGTAATATCTTACTATATGTATACTCTGTATATGTTTTTATTAAAAAAGATTCAGTATGAACATTATTCTTTCTCCTTTAAGGTCCGATGAGGATTTGACACGTGCTATACAATCTTTTCGTTTTGAAGAACCCCGTGTCATGGACCTGAATACGGAGGATATACCGAGCAATCAGCCCAACGAATGTCACATCATAAACGAAATAATGAAAGTGTTTTTTTTTCGATCTTTTTTGGGGAAAGAAGACACAATGTATTTTCATCAATTTATTAAATGAAAGAAATCATGTTTTTAGTACAATAACCATCTTAAACTACAGAATATACAAACTAACATTATTGGTTACAAATATATACATGAATAAAACATCATACTATACAACGAGTACGCACAATTGGAAAACGGCATTTTATCTGTCTGCATACCATTTCATCGTTTCGTTGAGTGTGACATGGGTTGAATAATTTTAAAAAATTTATAAATTCTTTACCACGTGACATATACATGAGAAATGATATGCAGTACATTCCACACGTATTACTAAAATAACCTTGTAATCGGAATGGGTTCCATATAACTTGGGGGATATGTAACTGATCGAGAAATTTTACAATAACAGGGTCATTCCAAGGTTGAGTCCCGAGTGTATCAAAATAGTACAGGCGGTCCTTATTTTTAAAATAGATTGCAAACCAATGAGTCTCTTCATTACCGATGACATCTGTGTTCACAATAAGACTACCGCAATCTCGCGTAGTTGGCAAATTCAATGTTTCATTCTTCGTAAACACACCGATAAATTTGGAACGTGTGATTCGTTCACTATTCATTACTCTCTGAAGTGTATTCGCATCCATTTTAAAAGTCAGTGATAACGCCCCTAAATCTGTCTACTTCTATTAGGGATTGTGGCTCGAGGTATACTAGTACACTAATAGGCGCGTCTATAGGCTTTGTGAATTCCAACCTGACTGAGATTTTTCCACTCTGCTGTGGACTTAAATGTGTATTTATGCTAGCAGATAAGTCAGGTGTGATGTCAAACGGATAAAGGTTAAATTGATCAATGAATTCTTTCTGCGTTACCCCATTCCCGAGCTCATCACAATCACCGGCAATATGGGCCAGATTACTATATGCTCTCGCGCAAAGAGGTAACACAGCGTGTGGTGAATAGTCCGTATTCAATGTTCCTCCCAACGCAATGCCATTAACGTATAGAGTTATATTTTTAAGGCCGAAATTCTCGAATTTAAAGGCGCTCTTTTTATATTTTCCATTCACCGAAGCATGTTTCTGCATTCCGAGTAATATCCTTTTAGGAAGATTTCCCAAGGCGATGTTTTCTATCTGTTTCGATGCCAACCCTGCTGGCACCGTGTATAGTTTGATTTGTACTCTGTTAATAGGGTATTTTACTGTGGTGTTTAGTAAATTTTTCTCAATTTCTAGTTGTTTTGGTGAACTTATACCTCCGCGTACGGCGAGTGAAATTGTCTCCATAATGTGAACCACAACGGGTTTTGCTCCCTCTTCTTGATCAGCATCCAGATTTAAGCAGATCTCAGGACTCGTGCGGGTGAGCTTTATTTTCATATCCACCCCATTCACAAGCAACTTCTCCTGGAATGTGAAATCTGTATGCAGACGTCCAAAACACTCGTATATCTTCTTTTTAGAATTTTTAAATTTGTCCTTTATACTATCAGGTCATCCCATAAGTAATGTCGTTTTTTAGATCGGAATTTGAAGGACAAAAAAAAACTCGACTGAAACTTTTTAATCTAGTATATATTTTCCATCGGAATCAGTGACACTCTGCCAACGTCCTACAAGCTTTTCAATGCCATGTTTATAAAATTCAGGCGGTTTTGAGGCCAAAAACGTGCAAAGACTGGGATGCAGGTCATCTAAAGAAATATACTGTTTCTCGTCAAGATAGTTCTGCAGACTAGAGACCTGCACGGGCCGATATTTTGCGGCCCGCACCCGCCCGTACCCGTAATCTTTTTATATAACCCGCCCGTACCCGGCCCGTAATTTTTTTTCATGTTTTAGGGCCCGCCCGTACCCGGCCCGTAATTTTTTTCATGCTTTGGGGCCCGCCCGTACCCGCGGCTCGTGATTTATTTTGTTTTGGAACCTAAACCAACCTGTCTTTAAGTTTAAGATATGCACGACCAGTAATATTTTTGTTGATAATTACTTAAGTACTTCTTTCAAAAATATACCTATGAAAATTAAATAGATAGTAAAATTATTTAATTTTGTACTCACTGAATTGATGGAGGTTTTAAAATTCCAAATTGCAATGCAAAAACAAAAGATCGTCGACATTTTCTTCTTTTAAATTAGTTCTCCTCTGTGCAAGTGTAATTCCCGCAGTACTAAAGTTCCTTTCGCTGGATGCACTGGATGCAGGAATATTTAAGTATTTCCTAGCCAGTTTAGCAAGCAATGGGAACATTGATTCGTGAGTTTTCCAAAACTGAAGAACATCACTTTCCTCATCAATTTTGTAGCTCATGTACTGCTCAAGTTCTTTACAAGAAACCGAACTTTGGGATTCCTCATTATGACATCGTATGTCTTCCCATTCATCAAATTCTGAAGTCTTTACTCTTTTCGGAGATGAACAAGCTCTTTCAGGCTAATCAGTTACTTTCTCATTGTCCATAAGGTCAACATGAATTTGCTCACGAATACTTGTTAGCACTTCTGCACGCTCAATGTCAGTTAGCATTCTAAGCTGACGAAATTTAGGCCATAGAAATAGAGAAATTTTATGAATAGGCAACACTTTATATTTAGCATGAAGAAATTCCTTTGCACGTTCTTTCAAGGTTTTTATATTTATTGTGTCATTTTCAGAAACATTCAAATGTTTAAGAAGTTTCAAGTGATAAAGCAATATTAGCTGTAGAGTTGGAGATTTTTCACTTTCTAGCGTATCACTGGCATCTTTAAATGGCTTCAGAAAACATACTAACTCTTCAAGACTGCCTTTTGAAATGTTCTCTAAGTGGTTCAAATTTCTTTCTTCTATCAAATCCTCGATGCTACTATATTGATCTAGAATCGACTCTAGCATAGCAAGCTTCGAATTCCATCTTGTTTCTACTTCTTGACGAACAGTATGTCTCAATTTGCTTACTAATCCACTTTGTTTCAAGAAAGTGACAAGAGCTTTCGACTGCAGTATAACCTTTTGAATTTCTGGGGCATATTTTTCCAAATAATCTTCATTGAATGTATGACGAAGAATTGTATTTATAATGTGAGATAAGCAACTAAGTCTGTTATAATTCTGCAACGCTTTTACTATGTTTGCTCCTTGGTCTGTTACGAAAGTTAGTTTCTGCACTAAGTCATCTTCAAAGCCTAGCTTTGCAAATCTTCTTGTTATTTCCTTTTTTATGTTTTCACCAGTTTTACGTTCCTCATGAAAACTGGACGTAAACATAACTTTATTTACCAGTGTCCAATCATCATCAATATAATGAACAGTCATTGAAATATACGAAATCTTTTTATAATCATCTGTCCACAAGTCTGTTGTAGCTGCACAGCATGAATTACTCATAACTTCTTTGATCTTTGGATAAATCTTTTGACGTACAGTTACTGCAGTTTCAGCTACATGCCTAGAAATAGTGGTTGGATGGGAAATAACCTCATTTACGTCAATATTACCATAAGACGCGCCAACTGCAATAAGTTTTTGTGCAAGATTTAGGAAGCCTTCACCTTTTAAAGTTTCAAATGGTCTTATGTCTTTAGCACAAAAGTTGACACATGCATCTAGCATTTCTTGTTTGGTCTTCATTGTCACTTGTACTTTCTTTTGGAAAAATGAAGCTAAGCTTTGTGATTGTGAAGTACTTGTGCCACATTTATGACGAGAGAGATGGGAAGTGCCTCCTTTAGAACCACTATATGTCAGTTTTTTTTTGCACTTTTTACATTGAACAAATCCTTGTTCCTTTTTACTGTTCTTATCAATAACTAAGTCAAAATTATCCCATACTTTGCTTTTTCTGTTTGAAACTGGCTGTAGAATTAATTCCCCCGAACGCAGTTTTGAATTAATCACTGCTTCACTGATAGGATGTTGCATTTTGGGGACAATTTTAATTTAATAAAATGTATAACATACTAAACATAGGATAGAAACTAGAAAGCACATCTACTAATAAACAATTAAGGTAATTAAGACAAGTATTTGTCGTACAGTATGCACTAATTAAGCAGAAATGGTCAGACCATCACGAACAAATTCTATTTGTACAAAAGGGTACAGCGACTACAGCCAGAGGCGAGAGAGGCTAGCATTATAGTAGCATAGCTGAAAAAATGCGTTAGTTCCAGCAAATACTTGTTCAAAAAATTTCTTATCATCGTTCAAACAAAATCAAAAACTTTAGAAAAGAAAATGTTTATATATATTTTAAATACGCATAATCAACATAGGTAAAGGTTTGGCATTCAATTATATACTGTGGCAATGTAATGTAACTAACATGTGTTAAACATTATGCAATCGTAAATAGCGCTGCCGCGCTGGTCGGCATCTTACTCGATCTCATTTGCAAAACCATAAGCGTAAGACGTATCGAAAAACGAAAATCACCCACCTATCATTTCTTCCATTAGCCAAAAAAAAATCATTATTATTACTATCTATTGTCCTTATTCTCATATTCATTGTTATTATGGTAATTATTGAAATTAGGTCAGTATCGCTGTACGATAAGTTCTAGTTTTGCTATACACTGTGACTGTATACAGCAGGGAAACATAGGCTACTTAGCCTCGGTAAGGTCAGCTGGTCAGGTTGGCTTTGGTCACGTGGTGCCGGGCGTACGATACGAATACTCTAATTTCTAATGTTTAATTTCTAAGTTATTTCTCATTATTTTTGCACGTCGTTATATAAATACACGTTATTTATACGTTGCGGGTGAAAACATAACTTCCTTGGCAGAGGTAATAAAATTCATAATTAACAACCAAAACACAGGCATGGATGTTGTTTGTCGTTTGCATGTCCCACGCAGGCACGCATGCATCGCGCATGCGCTCCGCGGCTCCAGTTCCTGCCTTGCCTCGCTGCCTCACCCGCTGCGGCGTTGCATGTTTTTTATAAGCATGATTCGGCCCGCCCGTGCCCGCCCGCTAACTTTTATAAACATGATTCGGCCCGCCCGTACCCGCCCGCTAACTTTTATAAACATGATTCGGCCCGCCCGTACCCGCCAGTGGGACGGGCCGGACACGGGCCCACGGGCTTACCCGTACCCGTGCAGGTCTCTACTGCAGACTCCTGAAGAGGTGATAATCTGAAGGCGTAAGGTATGGAGAATATGGAGGATGTGGAAGTTTTTCCCACCCAAGCTCCTCAATTTTTGCAGAAGTGATCCGAGCGGTATGAGGACGTGCGTTGTCGTAGTGGAACACGATTCCTTTCCGATTAACCAAAGGTCGCTTTTCTTTTAGTGCAGTGTTCAATCGATCCAGTTGTTGACAGTAGACTTGAGCGGTGATTGTTTGGTTGTGTGGTAAGGTTTCAAAGTGTATTACACCACCTTTATCCCACCAAACACTAAGCAACACCTTCCGAGGGTGAAGATTTGGTTTTGGCTGTGGTGTCGCTGGTTCTCCGGCACAAACCCACCGTCGACGGCGCTTAACATTCTGGTACAGTATCCACTTTTCATCACCAGTCACTAAACGGTGCAAAAACGGATCTTGGAGTTCACGGGAATGAAGAGCTGTGCTAATGTTTACCCGCACCCTCAGATTGTCGACCGACAATTCATGTGGCACCCATTTTCCTAACTTATGCACTTTCCTGAGTTGTTGCAAATGTCGATGGATGGTGGACGGGGATGAATTGAGTTTCTGGGCCAATTCTTCGACAGTTGTTGAACAGTCTTCTTCAAGTGCGGCTAACAGCAGGTCATCATCAAACTCAGCAGGGCGTCCAGAGCGTGCCGCATCTGTCAAACAGCAGTCACCATTCCTAAACTTTTGAAACCATCTTTGACATTTCCTCACATGCAGAATGTCGTTGCCATAAACGTCCTGAATGTTTCGCGTTGCTTCAGTAGCACTATTCCCTTTTTTGAACTCGTAAAGCATTATATGCCTGATATGCTCTTCTGATACCGCCATGTTTATGAGGGGTTCACATAAAGCAAAACACACGTCTTCACTGGTCAAGGTCTGTAAAGTATGTAGCGAAACACGATAGATCTCCTCTTAGATATAACCTTCGGCAAATTTATGTTTAAACCGAGTAGGACAAGTTTAAACTTAATCTATCGTAAAAAACGACATTACTTATGGGATGACCTGATACTTTCGTCTTTAGTTTGATAATATCCCTCGGCACTTAAAAAGGTAGCCTTCTCTTCTTTGGAAAAGTTGAGGACATTTTCCAGATAGGCTCGTAGGTGATAGTACCCCGTGCCTGCCGATATGTTGACCTGATTTAGATATACGTCACACTGGTTCAATATGGAGTGCAGAAAGTTTGTTTCAGGGTAGACAGCATATTTGTCATCGCAGTCCGTTCCATCAGAATGGGCTATACGTAGTTTAGCGTACATGTGCACACAGCTTGGATCAAAATAGTAAGGGCCTCAGCTGGGTATCACGAATTCTATAGGAGCACTCGGGAAACTAATTGTGTTTAAAGGGTTAATTGTAATAAAGTCACTGTGTTCAATAGAAACTTGAGTTGGAGGCATCTCAAAGAGGGATAGCTCCGATTTACAGCATTGTGAACTACACGGATGGATGAAGCGTGCCATGACGAGTTAGAAATAGTGCCTCCTCTCTCGACAAGTAGTAAACAAACTATGATTCATGAGTTCAGTGTCCTTAGCTTATATCAGTCAAAAAATATGGTCAACCATAGGCTTCATTCGCTTTCAACACTTCTTTTTTATATCCTTTTACGCTTAATGCCACGGTGGTGGTAATCCCTTCTTCCGGCCAGTCCTCTTCTTCTTCTCACCACCACGCATTTTTCTCTTTGCATCTTTGACGATTTCATCCCGTGCACGTTTTAAATGTTTTTCTTAGAGCTTCTTTAGGTTTAGCCCCAGCCAATATGTCTTCTGCAGCGTTAAGACCTGATTGTAGCGCTTTCCTTCCGAGGTATCTGGCACCCCTCTTCAGCAAAGGAACAGCCGTACGTAGTATGGTTGAAAAAATGGACCCAAGTCCACTACCGCGCTGGTATCTCATCCCTCGATAGACGGTGAATGGCTTTCTGTCCATTATAACTCAGTGTGTCGAAAGTGCAGCTTCACTGTTAAGCTCCCGTCACCGAATGGGAAATTTTTGCCCCCAATCGTTCTTATATATATTGAGATATTGGTTATTAGATTAGTTGCAACATTCACATAATGGGGTCTGTCATATGTAATACTCAAACTCCTTCCTCTATGATTGGGGATGTGGGCAATGCGCAGCAAGCGTGCCTGGGTATCCCCAAAAAACTGGTGCTCCATTATATCGCTGTAAATATAGCACATGTCTCGGGGCTGAGAGCTTTCACCCAATTTCTCCATCTTCATTTGATACATCAGGCTGGACAAGTCATGTTGTACCTCGTGAAATGTGTCTCTTTGGAAGGCTGATCGATATCGCCCCTCTGTCATAATTTTGAACACTCTTCGGTCTTTAATATTTCTGTTAGCCTTTGATTTTAGGATTAGAGTATGTGCGGGGTTTCCTTTTTTTACGATTTCGTATACTAAATCAGTCGCAAGATTTGAGTTTTTTAAACTTACGTTTAAGTCTCTCACAACATCCTCAGCCGAACCATAACGGCCCGGACCTAGTGTTACTACTGTACTGTAATACCGTGCAACCTCAGTCCGGGCGATACGTATAGTTTCATCCCGAGTTACCCCGACTTTTTCACACTCATCAATGTCTCTAAGAATTGTAAAAACGGTATCTTTATAATCAATATTTAAAAAGAGGGTGTCCAGCTGAATTTCACATATCCCCACCTCATACGAATCACGACCCAATTCAATGGGTCCATGGAGTTCTGTTACAAAGTTGGCTAGTGTGTTGTTAGGGTGTACAGACAGGGACGAGGAAGACTGGAGTGTGACGTAGAAATGGTTAGGAGCCATGTTGCATACAACTTAAGCTTCATTATTGCATCAGGTTTTATATAGGTGTTGAAGCTTTCTGGGTACCCTAGCCATTTCACCAGGTACATTTTTCTCTTTCCTGAACCTTTGCTTCCTATAATTTTCTCAATTTTAAACACATTTTTTTCTAAATTAAATGCCACTTTCTGCAACTCCTCGCGGTAAAAGCCTCCTGCGATTTCTTCCCCATTCAAATCTTCATCGTAATACATCATTAGCTCACCTTTAGGTCTCATAGCCCTAACTTTAAAAATCTCACGTGTCCATCCTTGCTCAAATCCCTTTGCGAATTTATTTCCCGAACGCGATAGCCTTACATAATCATTGATTTTGAAACGCGCAGAGTGTGGTGGTACTCCATCTCTTCTCACCTCTGGGCGCGTACCTTTTTCTAAAACTTCGTTAGGTGTTGTCCCAATTGTGCGATGGTGTGAGCGGTTGTAGGATGATGCCAATGATTCCAGAATGTCTAGAAATCTGTATGTGCTTTTATGTGTAAAATAGCGGTGCCTGCGTTCCTTTATGGTACGTTGAACTCTTTCAGCTAAAGAAGCCTTATTTATAGAATTGGTTGTGTAATAGCTGATATTAAACTCTGTCAACATGTCCTGAAAAGCACGGCCTATAAATTCCTTCCCCATATCCGTACAAAAATAGCCAGGAACCCCGTTTTCTTTTAACATCAGCGTTTTGGTGGCTTTAACAACTCTTTAAGGTGATTTATTTTTCAGAGGAACTAGCCACAGATATCTAGAGAATACATCTATTATGAATAGAATGTAGCGGTAACCATCGTTATACACAGAATATCTTTGCATGTCTATTAAATCTGCTTGCCAAATAGAATCAATCGAGGCAGCTGTTGTCTTGGCTGTTTTAAACCTTTTTTTCACAGGCTTATGAAGTGTATAAGCGTCCTGCTCCCGCAAAAATCTCTCATCTTTTTTTCCTACTCCGTAAACACTTCTTTACAGTCCATCTACGTCTCCGTAGGAGGCTGGGTTAGAAATGTCATAATAACTTCTTAATATGTTACCGCCGGGGGTGATGGCGTCTTCAATTGTGTCACGTGCGTCGCATGTTCCAAGTCTTTTAACCTGTTCAGATTTCCTATCATTGTTTTGGGGACATTTATTTGTTGTAGTCTTGCTTTAATATGTTTCCATCCTGATGGTGAGGGCCTATCCCATTTTCTCACCAGATCATGGTCGATATCTACGATATTCGATCCCTGTACCTTTACTCCTTCCACAATGATCTCGCCTGTATCGGTCCATTGTATGATGGGGTCCTCATTCAATAGATTATGAAGACTTAAACCTTTATTCCTCAATGTATGTGGGAGGCCTAATAACCACGGGAATCTCTGTCGGGTTCTTATAATTTTCGTACTCGTGAAGAAATTTCTGCAGAGCTTCTTGGTATAAGATTCTTTTCTCATCAGGTGTTTTTTCACTGTTTAATAGGGCTAGCAATTAGCTTTCCATTCTTTTAAGCCTGCTTTTACGGGGATCTAGATCCGTGTCTGGATTCTTTAAACTTTGCAGTGAAGCATACACCTCGTGTGGAATCACTACCACTTTCTTCATTATATTAAGTTAGTCAATAAAGGACCCAAAACTGAAAATAAGATGGGTAGGAATGACCCTCCTCTTTGTACAATAATTCGTTTTTTCTTCCCTACAGTTTGATTTTTACGAGCGAGTGCACGTATTATGTTCTTGTAACGGCGTAGGCGAACCTTCTGAGAGGGATTCATTGATACATTGCCATTTATAACGTTAAGACAGATTTCACAGATGCATTTTAAAAAGTCGGAGTCGATATTTTTAATAAATATCCGCTGCATTGCCGGGGGCAGTCGATGATAGATTTTTATTAATTCATGGTATTTCTTTAGCCTCTTTGTCATTCTGGAATATACACCGTTTCAGGCTCGTTTGGAAATATATTCGTTCTGAGAAGCACCCTAAACGTGTTTTGCGGATGAAGGTCGCAAAGCAAATATTCATAACGCGTACTTGTAGCTTCTTTATAAACTTCCAAAAACTCCTTACGCTGATTCGGGAACATTTGATTGGCTAATACCCCAATTTGTGATACATCTCTACGTTGCGCGAATAAGACTAGATATTGTGTATGTAACGATACATCGCGCATGTATCTTTTTGAAAAATAGATTCTGATTGATGAAGAACACGCTTATGTTAAGATGGTGGAGAATACTGTAAATGTCTCGGCAAACGTTTTATCCATCTCCACATGAGATCGTCAATTACAATGACTGTATGTTCATTTCCCTTTAACGAATTAACATCATATACACCTTTGTGGAACGAAATATCATCTTGGTACTCGTTGAACACTGATTGATACGTCGAATAGCACCATATAACTTTATGCACAAATTTTGAGAACATCTCTCCCTTTTCTTTAATGATTTTAAGCATAAACACAGTTTTACCACATCCTGTAGGTCCAGATATAATACATGTGGATGGGCTCGTGAACCTGAATTTTTCTACAGAGTCCATTTCTAACACGTCACACTCCTAAGTGGGTCATTTACAAAATATTACAAATTTGAGTGCTGCTCCTTATATTCTACAGTCTTGTTTTTCTCTTCTCCACAGAACCGTGAATGACGATGAGGTACAGCACCCCATCATCGACATTACAGATGACCCCGACGACAGTGTAGTTGTGATCACAGAATCCTTCCCGCCGAGTCCTCACCAGCGATACCTGTAGCACGCGACAATTCAAAGCGGAGCATGATGAAGAGCCCTCCACGTCAGGTATAAAGCGCGCCAGGATTGCGCCGGTTGTTAGACCACCAGTAGTAGAGCCCCAACCCTCTACGTCTTACGACACCCCCACAATAGTACCTTCCTCAAATAAAAATATATCCCCTTATTCTTCAATCCGTGTACATCCTCCACAGCAGCTTCTCGCTCTGTTGAGGATGGCATAACATTCGAGTTGGTGCGTACCGATGCCCCACCCCAGTCTTGACTAGAAATCGGTATATAGTCAGGGTTGATCCTAGATCCGTGTATAGCAATGGTGTTGAACACGGACTACGGCGCATAGTTGAGCGTATTGTAGAGTTTGCCCTTCAGAACCGCGACGAACGTGAAGTCAGGACGATGCTGTCCTTTTGGATCGGTCAGATGACGGAGATGTAGATGATTTTTGGGTAGTAATACCTTTCAGACGTTTGGCAGCTGAAGATATAGAGTATATATTAGGCCGTATAATGCAGTCCTCTCAAAGTAGTATAGCCTTCAATATGAACAACTTCACGGTAAATATTGACCGTGTATTCCGTGTTGCGGGTCATAGCGCCACACCTTATACTCTCAACTTCATTCTCAGGCTATTTATAAACGGCATATAAACGTCGATCGTGGTTGCGGCTTTATAGCAGTAGTCTTGGCTCGTATGTTTACTGTACTAAATACACGGGTCAAAAACATTTGGTTGCCTACGGTAGTGGAGCGTGCCCGTAAACTAGCTGTAGACTGTAAACTTGAGTTTGACTGTGCTATGGGTCCTGAAGAACTGAGAAAGGTAGAACAGGAAATGAATGTTCGTATAGCTGTATTTGCACTGAATGATCGTCGTAGGACACTGTGTATGTTTTTAAAAGCAGTGTGAGAGATCGTACAAGGCCCCTACTTATTTTAGGACTGTCAGGGACAACGTACCTCCCCATCCGTAATATAAGGGATCTTTACGCAAGTTATGATAAAAGTCGAAAATATGGACGACATCATGATTTGTGTAAGGGATGTATCGAGTTTGCGGATGATATAGTGAAACATTGTAAAGATTGCCACATGGTATGTGAGCAGTGTAAAAGCTCCAAATGTGAAAGACGTGTAGTTGAAGCTGAGAAGAGGGACTGTGATGTGTGTAGACGCACATTTTTCAATAATAACTGTTTTGAGCTCCATAAATCAATTGGCACGTGCAAAAATGAGAATCTGTGAATGTGATATGTTTCATATGATGGATAATTGGGGGAATTTCAAGCATAAATGTTATGAAATTCACTGTCCTACATGCCATGAGAAATATAAGGCGGATGGAGTAAAGCATGTATGTTATATGAAAGATACTAAGCCTAAAAATAACCCTTGTATAACTGTGTACTTCGATATAGAAACATACACGAACGCTGAAACCAAAGAGGTTATTCCACATTTACTTGTAAGCCAGACTATCTGTGATGAGTGTATGGAGATCGAGTGTGATGAGTGTCACAAATGCGGTAAACGTACAAACGTTTTTAAAACGAGTGCCTACGATAGCCCTGTGAAACTCTTTGTGTCCTATATTGTCAAGCTAGCGGACAAGTTCAGAAAAATGACTGTGTATATTCTCGCCCATAACGGGGTAAAATTTGACACACAGTTCCTTTATAAGGAGTTGCTTGAGCACGAGTCATCTGAAATATTTACAGGTGACCCCTTGAAAAGAGGCAACAAGCTAATACAGATGCAAATAAGAGGCAATGTACAGTTTAAAGACATTTAATTATTCACACCTTGTAAATTAGCAAAGCTACCCAAGGTGATGGGCGTAGCCGCTGAAGTTTCAAAAGGATATTTCCCTTACACGTTCCTCACTAACGAAACTTTAAATTACGTAGGACTACCTCCATCCAAACATTACTTTAACTATGAATGTATGAGTACAGATGAACGTGAAGATTTTGACCGATACTACAACAATTTTAATGAACGTAATCCTTATAATATAGCCGATGAATGTGAACATTATTGCTTGAATGATGTGCGCGTGCTTGGAGTATGTTTCCAGGCATTTAGAAGGATGTACAATGTACATAGGCCGTTTCAAATGCGATCCTTTGCAAGTCGCAACCACCATCGCCTCATTATGTTTTACGGTGTTCAAGAATAACTTCATGCCTAAAGATACCTTAGCCATTATTCACAGAAACAATCCCCGCAGTTATGGGCACAAGGCTATTTACTGGCTCATACAGCTACAGCAGCAGACAGGTGTATACATAAAACATGCCCGCAACACCGGTGAAGTATCCATTAAGATTAATGGTCATGTTTTTTGGGTTGATGGTCTAAGTGAAAACCGTGCCACCGGTGAGAAGACTGTACTCCTTTAACGGTTGCTGGTGGCACGGATGCCCCCGTCTTGAGTGTGGAATCGCAGGAGATATCCACAGTAGATCTCCTGCCGACTGTCTTGCGTGGACCCGCACCCGCGACCAACTTATAGGATCCCAGTTCACTCACAAAGTCTTGTGGGAGCATGAGTATGATGCACGGATGGAGAAGGACGGACAGTATCGTGAAGAAATAAACACGATCAAGCGTTCAATGGTGCTGGATCCTCTCAAATGCGGTGATAGCTTGTTCAGAGGGCGTACAAATCCCTTCAAGCTATACTTTCCGCCTACGGAGGGTGTGAAACTCCATTACTACGACTTCTGTTCTTTATACCCCTACGTGATGAAGAACAATCCGTACCCTGTAGGTGCGCCTGAGAAACTGGTGGGGCCTGACCTACCCACCATCGACGAGTTCTCATGAAATTTGAACGGGTACTATTTCGGCCTTTCTTTCGTACACGTACTCCCCCCTCGCGATTTATGGATGCCGATCTTACCCGTCGTTATCGATCACAAGCTCATGTTTCCCTTGAGCGTGAAGTGCGCAGAAGAGAACAATGGTGATTGTGACCATACAACCCACCAGCGTGAGATTAGAGGTGTATATACAAGTCCAGATCTAGCTGTTCGCCATGGCTACAGCATATTGAAGATACATGAGGTGTGGAGGTTTCAGAAGCTACCCAACCTTTTCACGCCATATATAAACGCTTTTTTGAAAGATAAGGTCGAAGCATCAGGGTATCCGCGAAGAGTTGATACCGAAGATGAAAAGTCGGCCTATATTCAACGTTACCGTGACCGTGAAGGGATACAGCTTGACCGTTCCCAAATTGTAAAGAACCCTGGCAAGCGCTTTCGTGCAAAGTTGTGTCTAAACAGTCTTTGGGGAAAATTTGCATAGAATACTGGCAAAGGGAACGTTCATTTGGCACAAAGTTATTGTGAAGTCTGGGATTATGCCAATGCTCCCGATAAAGAGGTCATGGAGATCAGGAATGTAGGTAATACTTACATAATAAAGTACAACAATACCGAATTGGCCACAGATACCTCACGGGTTACAAACATACCTGTAGCCAGCTTCACAACGGCCTACGCACGCATCAAACTTTGGGGCTTATTGCATTCTCTTGGGCGGAGGGTATTGTACGCTGATACAGATAGTGTGATATTCACAGAGAGGGAGGGTGAATGCATGCCTCCTAATGGTGAATTCCTCTGTGAGTTGACTGATGAGATCAAGGATGAGTATGGAGACACCGCATACGCCGACTCTTTTGTCTCGAAAGGACCAAAAACTTATCGGGTACGGGTGAGGATGGGGGATGATACGAAGTATATCGTGAAGGCTAAGGGTATCACGCTTAACCATGCGAATCGGCGGGTCGTTAATTTTGATTCGTTGAAGGAGTTAGTGTGTTTGGATGATGATGAGGGTGACCGCCCGCCCCAACTGACTGTAGGTACCCACAATTTTCTGGCACAGAAGCTGGCGGGCGTGATGGAACTTAGGGGTACAAAGGTGTACCGTAACACCTATAGGAAACAACGTTACCAGGTGCCTGGTACCAATGATACCGTACCCTTTGGATACCATAATCTTTGATGTGTCTATTGTTGACTTATTTATTACACGTATATATATATATATATATATATATATATATATATATATATACACACCTTGAATATAGTCTTTGATGTGTCTATTGCTAACTTATTTATTACACGTATTTGTAAATATATATATACACCTTCAATATTTCGTTTATTAAATAAATCGTGTTTCAATTAGCGTTTCAATTTCTCCTGTGTGTGTGTGTGTGTGTGTGTGTGTGTGTGTGTGTGTGTGTACACAGGAGAAAGTTCTAAGCTCCGCCCACTGTAAGACCAGCAACGTGAGTCATGCTACTACCTGGGCTTCCCTGCGTGCTCAGTTGATCGCAGAAAGCCCTGGACATCAGACGTGTATTCTGCTGCGTAGACAGAAAATAGTAATGGCTACTTTTAATACTGCGTGTTCAACGTTTATGAAATGGTATTCTGAAAAGTGTCAAGATGTGGTGGATACTGAAAAACTCCCTATTCCGCCCTCCTTTGATGCTTTTAAGGCTACATTGAATCGTGCGAAGGAGCAAGATGTACAAATACTCTATGGCTATTCTGGTGAGAGCATTGTAAGATTTCGTGGGACAAGTAATGTATTGAACTATGTTGTAGGACTAAACTTTATAAAAGCTTACCTATACCGTGAAGTAAAAGAAACAACACGTGCAGAAGAGAAGCAACGGTTATGGATAGCGAGTCTTGTTGATGAGTGGTATGACAAGCGATATTATATCATGTTACATCATACCGAGTACTCGTGCCCTGCGACTGAGAATGTAAATCTTATCATCATGGAGAATCTTAAGTATTTTTATCACTACAGGGTGTCCCATAAGTCCGGCATCATAGGAGAAATTCATATTTTTCTATTTCTACAAACCATAATTCATATTTTTCTCTTTCTACAGGCCATAATGTCTGTGAGCAAGGAAGAACGAATCCAGATAATTCTACTCATAGGAAATCGGAGTCAAAGAGAGGCCGCTGCTGAATTTAACAGACTGCATCCAGACCGCGAGCCAGTAACACAGAGTTGTGTTAGCAGACTTGTTGCAAAGTTTAAGGAAACAGGATCCATAGAAGATAAACCACGCAGTGGACCTTCAAGGAGGTCCACTGACGATGATACAGCGACTGCTATCCTGGCTCATTTTAACAGAAGTCCCAATAAGTCTCTTCGGCGATTGTCCGCCGAGACAGGAGTGTCGAAAAGTAGCATCCATCGCATTCTTCAGGCTCACAAATGGCATCCATATAAACTTCAGATCCTACAGAAATTAAGTGAAGATGATCCCGACCGGCGGACGGAATTTTGTGAATGAGCTACGGAATGCCAATTTCCCGTCCACCATTCTGTTCAGTGACGAGGCTGTTTTTTATGGAAATGGTGAGGTATATCGACAGAACACCCGCTACTGGTCAAAAAACAACCCTCACTGGTATACCTCTTCAAAGGAAGAAGGTGCATCTCGGGTGATGGTATGGTGTGGCATTTGGAAGGATCGCATCATAGGCCCCCTCTTTTTCGATGAACATGTCACTGGAGGCACCTACCTACGTATGCTCAAGGAAGAAGCATTTCCCAGTATCTTGAACGAAGAAGGAAATTTCCCAACATGGTTCCAGCAAGACGGCGCTTCTGCACATTACAGCACCCAAGTAAGGGAATGCCTGTACCAACAATTCCCTGGTCATTGGATAGGACGTCGAGGGCCTGTGGAATGGCCAGCTAGAAGCTCGGATCTCACGCCACTAGATTTTTATCTATGGGGCCATTTGAAAGCGCTGGTATACGCAGATAAAATTAGGAGTGTTGAACATTTGCGGCAGCGCATTATTGGGGTATGTAACACCATTACTCCTGACATCTTTCACCGTGTGCTTGCTGACTGGGTATCACGTCTGAATTTGTGTATTGAAAACAATGGTGGACATATTGAGCACGTTCTGTAAATAAAAGCTTTTGTTTTGCCTTTTTTAATTATTTTTCCTATGATGCCGGACTTATGGGACACCCTGTATATTAATATATATCATGACGAAGTTTGTAGTGAGGTTGTGGCTAATGCCATGTGTGAGTTTTTAACAGACTTTAGAGAGGAGTATCGCTTGTTAAACAAAAAGGAAAAATATGGGCATATGTTCCTCTCAAATAGTGCACCGGAATGTGAAGATGTTTAGTTTGTGGAAATGAACGTGTGGTGAGTGGCAAAACATTAAATCCGTTATAAAATGTGTTTATTTCGTGAAAATTACCCCTGAAGGAAAATGCCTGGTGTGTATTCGGGGAAGTGGTAGTGATAAAACATTAAAACCGATATTACTTCGTGTGTCGCAGATGGAAAATTTCTCAAAACACCTGCCCAATATAATGGGATACAGCGATTCATGTCGGAACAGCGCCGTACACGTTTCATTAGATTATGGTGTGACTCACTCCTCCTGTCGAACCGTCGCGTTGCATGTGCCTCATAGTTATCTCAGAGCTTGAGCCGAGTGGACGTGCGCTCCTCGAATATTATGGAACTTCCTTTGAGCAGCATTCTCAACGCCGTGTACGATGTGTCCGTGACGAAGTCGTTGCGCGTGTTCAGGCGTAAATCCGGTGTTGTTAACTATGTACTGGAAACGGATTGTAGACAAACAAACAAGTGGACTGTTGTTTATTTAAGTGTCGAGGAGATGAATAGAATCTTCGTGATAGTTGAGAAGTGGAGTGAAGATCGTTATAAAATTCATACAGGTGTAAGTACAAGAAGAGAGCAGATTAGTGACACCCCCTCATATGCCGTTGTATGTACGTTGTGTATAAATAACGATCGGCCATGCATTGATATACGGCTGATGTGGATGAATGCTTCTGATAATAACGCTCTTGTCCCTACGCGAAACCGTTTCATCTTCGACAGAATGTTTGAAAATCGTCGGATTCCGCAAGCTGAAGCCTATATTAGACGCGCATGTTATGGATATGCTTTATTTTGATACGGTTCTTGAATACGCATACACCGCTCTGCTCGATGGGTTTACCGAGTGTAGGGAGGGTTGAACAAGGTGAGAATGGTCTAGAGCTGGAGGATTATTTAAAAAGTTTAGACTCTTTGAAATATCATGAACTTTGGTACAAAACACTTGATCGGTACAGGGCTGAGCTCACCTACACCGTTCACCCTGAAGAACTATTTCTTTATAGAACGAGCAGCTGTCGTAACTCCTTAGAAGATTATTTCAACTGTCGCTATGCAGTGTGAAGAAGAGTTCACGATTGAAAAGCTCGCGTCGG
Source organism: Bathynomus jamesi (assembly GCA_023014485.1). Taxonomy (NCBI): domain Eukaryota; kingdom Metazoa; phylum Arthropoda; class Malacostraca; order Isopoda; family Cirolanidae; genus Bathynomus; species Bathynomus jamesi. The sequence continues at coordinate 1,054,713 of JAJOZX010000240.1, read as the reverse complement.
TAGAAATAAACCCTCGATTGGGAAGGCGTGTTTATAAACTTGTATTTGACGTTGTGGCTAACGATGAACTCTTTGTGCGTGCTTTTGATTGTATTCTAGACGTATTTAAAGATAACTTGCCAACCGGTTGTAAAGTGGGAACAAAAACAGTACTGAACAATATAAAGGCCCTTCATATCGAGTACAGGTTTTCCTATACCTTAAGCGGTGAAATATTATTAAACCGCGTATACTGCGTAATGCAGAGCAATAACGATGTAATTGTAGACTCGATCACGTGTGAGTTTAGTGTATTGCGCAGTAAAACAAAGTGAAATGTATTTATTTTCAATATATTTAACATAATTGTCTATATATATTTCTCCTGTACTGCTATATTGATGGCTATACGTTTTGTATTTCTTATTTTTTATTTTGTGCGGTAGAAGATAAAGTGTATGTATTTATTTATTTAACATAATTGAGTGTGTGTATATATATATCCTGTACTGCTATATTGATGGTTATACGTTTTGTATTTCTTATTTTTTTAATTTTGTTTTTTGATCATTCCAATGTATATTTATTTCCTACATATTTCCACTGTTTTTTGATCATTCCAATGTATACTTATTTCCTATATACTTCCATAATATAATTGTGTATATATATTTCTCCTGTACTGTTATATTGACGGTTATATTTTTTTGATTATATACATATTCCTCGTTCATATTTTTTAAACTATTATTATTTTAAATTTTTTTGATAATTCAAATGTATATTTATTTTCTATATATTTACAATATTTAATAAATAGAATGCTGTAATGTTGTTTTATTTAATTCTTTTGGTTGTAAACAATTATACCAAATGGCTGGTTACGCCTTCTAAACCTACGGACGGATTTCTAGGCCATCTTTTAAGAATTAATCAAATAAATGGCACAATCTGGCAACTCAACCTGAACAAGCCATTTACGCCTTCTAAGCCAACAGTCAATAATATAGGCTTTAATTAAAAAAATAGCACAACCTGTACAAGCCATTTACGCCTTCTAAGCCATCTGGCGGATTAAGCCAACTGGCGGATTAAGCCAACTGGTGGATTTACAACTAATAAAACAGCGGCGGGCCGGCTGAAGTGTTAATATGCACTTGGCTCCTGCCAGGTGAACATCTCTCTTCCTTTCTCTCCTGTCTTTCTCTTGGGGGATAACGCCGCCTCCAAGTTTCGTGACCCTTGTTGCACCTGGAACATTCCCCTCCCCCCTTCATTGCATACCCCCACCCCCTTTGCAACATACCCCACCCCCTTTTGCGACATACCCCCCCTTTGCAACATTGATCATTATTTCTGCAACCTTCTTGCACTCGTCCATTTTGCGCCCATACTACTTACCATCACGACTTAACCTAACCAATCGTCAAGGGTGTACAGTTGACCTAACCGGGCAAAGCAGCAGCTACGTTGTAATATCGTCTTAATACTTTTAATAAAGTTATACTCAGGCTTATGTATTTTTTGTTGATATTAAACCTATAAATAATTTCTGACGCTAAAGTATACGTATACCGATAAAGTGTTATATAACACTTGAGGTGACAACCCCCCACCCCATGTAACATACTGTAACACCTGGCCTAACACCCCCACCCCCATGTAACACCTGGCCTAACACCTCACCACCCACTTATGCGTTACATAATTTTTGAATTGCCCCTAACCCGGTCATTATTCGGCGCACCTAAAGTAAAAGCACCCCCTGTGTAATTTCTTTATTTATGGTAAGATTTTTATGAAATTTTCAATATAGAGGTTTTCAAGGCGGACATCGGAATAACGCACACCTTTGAAAATTTTTTGGTAAAGATGCAGTTTCACGGCTCCATCTAAATTTTTTCCCCGCAGTCGCGGAGGAATACAAAACACTATTATTTACGTTGCAGACGAGTGTTTTGTATCCTCCCGCGACTTTGGGAAAGAAATTTAGATGTAGCCATGAAAATTAACCAGAAATTTGATCACTTTAACATATTGCTTCCCAGGAGCCTCTCTTTAACGTATTGCTTCCCAGTGCTAATTACTTTAACATATTGCTTCCCAATATTTAGGATAAGAAGTACGGTAAAAAATGTTCGCTTTAATAAAAAGTATAAAAAGTAAATCATAATATGTTAAAATATTAGATTGAAAGTAAATTTATTAGAATTGTTGCGCTCTATGGTCACACAAAGTAAAAAATGGATTTCGGAAGAATCGGTCACGCCACATTATTTGCCACAAGTACAAGATGAGTAGCTCCTTTTTGCATCCTTTCATTTTCTTTATATATTTAATGTAAGTTAACTGAATGCCCAGTTAGGTCAACTGTACGCCCTTGACGATTGGTTAAGTTGTGATATTTTCGTTAAAATTAACGAAAATATCACGACTTAACCTAACCAATCATCAAGGGCGTACAGTTGACCTAACCGGGCATTCAGTTGACCTACATTAAATATATAAAGAATGCCCGGTTAGGGCATTTATAGCTTTGTTTACGGTCGGTAGGTTATCTCCTAGATTACCAACCTCTTTCTAACCAACCAACCTTTCTCTTTTTAACATATTGCTTCCCAGTGTTAATCACTTTAACATATTGCTTCCCAGGAGGGATCACTTTAACATATTGCTTCCCGAATGCTTTGGGAAGCAATATGTTAAACTGATCCCAGAAATTTATCGAACGTAACATAACCTACTAAGTGCATTATTACATCGTATCCTAACCCTGGCTAAATTCAATATAATCTTCTCGCGTTAACGATAATTCACTCACGGAGCAACTGGTACTCACGTCCATCCTAGACGGCAACAACCTGGACAATGATTAGCAAGTTGCCAGATTCGCTAGTATTAGTTCGTATTTAAAATATTAATAAAAAATACTTTACATGATTTTACAAAAACTTTACCGATGCCATGGTCTTCAGACAGTCTCCAAATATACATATTTATGGTTTTTATGACTAAAATATCGGCATTCGTGGAGCCGTGAAACTGCATATTTAGCAAATTTTTTTTTTAAATTTTTATATAAAAAAAACCGGGCATACAATTGACCTAACCAGGCCTTCAATGTTATTCCGATGTCCGCCATTGAAGGCTCGGTTAGGTCAACCGTATGCCCGATTACATCAACTGTATGCCCATTGAAGGCCCAGTTAGGTCAACTGTATGCTTTTGACAAATGGCTAGGTTAAGTCGTGTTATTTTCGTTAAAACTAACGAAAATAGTACAACTTAACCTAACCAATCATCAAGAGCGTACAGTTGACCTAACCAGGCATTCAATTAACCGTAAATTAATTTAACGCGGGAAAGTGGAAGAACACCGTTAGCTATGTGGCCATTTCAGATTCGTTAGTTATTTCCCGCGTGACTAATTTCGGCCAGTCATGATCTTTGTAATAAATTTCAGCTTTGTCAAAAAACTGGTCTCCGTGAAACTTAATACTTACTGTACTTTACACAAGTTACTTAATTTTTTTTTACTTACTTCTTGAACTGTAAACAAGCGAGTACTTCATACTCGCGTTCTATTAGTTAAACAAACTGCATGATCATCTTAACACAACTACCTTCTACTAACATTTGTCTCCGACTGAAAATTATGAATGGTTAGTTGGTTGGTCAGTTTTACATTCTTCAACCATGAAGAGTCATTGAGACGGGCTGTAACGCCGTCAACCAAGAAAAATACGTTTTTAAAAGGAGAATTAGGTGGGCTGAATAAATTATGTGCGGCGGGCTCGTCACTGCTGTAGTGATTTTCTTTTTAATGTGATAATTTTTATTTGTATTAAAATTATTTTTATTTACTTATAGTGATATTTGTTATATCAAACTTATACTGTACCGCAAACTTTAACGGTTTTTCTATACTGAATTTCGCTGCCTGAAAAGCCTCCATACTTCCAAGGGTATATTCAGATGAGAGTAATGTGAATATACTGTATTAGTGTCATAACAATTATGAATTTTTTTTTGTAAAACTCTCTCACTTGTATTCTTTTTTTAATAAAGTTTTGAAGTTTGAAGTTTTGGAGTTTAACTGCATACAATGCCTGTCTGACTCGGCAGCGTGTCTGCACAGGCTTAACTTAAAGTCAATGCTGACAGTGAGATCAATAAACTTTTACCTGCACATGACATTTCTTGTTTTCAGGAAACTTGGCTCTCTAAACAAGAGTCCAAAGATTTAAACAATATTAAGCCTAACTACAAGGGAATAGCTAACTCACCCAATGATGATAGTGAAGTTATTACTGTGGGCAGACAGAATAGGAAGGACGGTGTAGCTATAATGTGGCACTCACAGCTGAATAGGTTTATAGAGCCCATTAGTTATGAATATGAGTGGGTTGTAGCCATAAAACTAACTATACAACAAAATACTGTATATATTCAATGTTTATATGCCTTATGAGTGCGTTGAAAATGAGGAGGTATATTTAGATAGACTCTGTAAACTAAATATACTGCTAGAGGAGCTGGACTCTTCATGTGTTGTAGTGGTTGGTGATTTTAACAGTAATATCACTAAACCTGGTTCGGATTTTGCTAAGCTTCTTATCAGTTACTATGAGGCATGTGACTACAAACTTGCCAGTAAATTGCTACTCCCTAATGACTCATTTACATATGTTAGTGATGCCTGGGGGACTCACTCGTGGCTAGACCATTGTATAGCCTCCCACGATGGTTCTAATAGAATCAATAGCATGTCCATACTTTATGATGTATTTGAATCTGATCATATCCCATTTGTAGTAGGGCTTGACTGTATGGTAGCACCTGACTTAGACAATGACTGTGATAATGCTGATTACTATAAGGTTAATTGGTCAAATCTTAGTCACTCTGAGGTAGATTACTATACAATGCAGACTGATGCACTACTAAGGCTTGTGAGGATTCCTGCAGAAGCTTTAGGTTGTAGGAATCCCTCCTGTGGTGATGTAAACCATATAGATATCTTAAATAAGTATTACGGTGAGCTTGAACATGCTATTAAAGCTGCGAGTGGAAGTAGCTTTAAGAATAAAAAATGGGGGAAAGTAAATGTCAATCCAGGGTGGGCAGAATACACTGCTGATTTGTATGATGTAGCAAAAAATGTATTCGTGGAATGGGTTGCTATGGGGAAATCTAGGTAGGGGGAACTCTTCCAACTGAAAAAATAGAACTCGTGCGAGGTTCAAGGATGCCCTTAGATTTATAATGAAAAATGAAGAGAATCTTCGAAGAGAATCTTTAGCCAGGAAATTAGGCAATAATTATACTTCCAGTAGGGAATTCTGGAAGGAGGTTAATAAAATTAACAATAGTAATCTTACCTTGCCAAATGTAATAGAGGGTGTACATGGTGCAAAAAACATTGCAGAACTGTGGAAAAATCATTATGAAACCCTATTTAATTGTCTCGTGGGGGGGGGGGGGTAGACTAAATATAGGTCTTAATGTAGAACGCTCTGAGGAGCTACTAATTAATGACTCAGAAATCTGGCAGGCTATTCATAAGTTAGAGTCCAGGGCTTCTCAAACTTTTTTCACTTGCGACCCCTTTGGATCAGACAAATTTTTTCGCGACCCTTCACTCAATGTCATAAAAGCAATAGGTACTAACACTGTATATTTATGAAAAAAATAATATTTTCAAATGTTTCTGCGACCCCCAATAATATTTACGCGACCCCTAGTTTGAGAAGAGTGGAGTTAGACGACAACAAAAGTTGTGGCCTAGATGGCATACAAGTGGAACATTTAAAGTGTTGTAGCCCTCGTATAATACCTATGCTTGCAATGTGTTTCACAAGCTGTATGATACATGGGTACTTGCCACAGTCCATTCTGTCAGTTGTATTGTTGCCAGTTGTTAAAAATAAGGGTGCTAGTATCTGTGATAAGAATAATTATAGGCCAATAGCAATTGCCAGTATACTTTCTAAAGTGTTAGAATATGTCATTTATAATAGGATAAGTACTTACTTGCAGACTTATGACAATCAGTTTGGCTTTAGAGTGAAACATGGTACGGACATGTGTATTTATATGCTAAAGGAAGCCGTCCTAAAGTACAAGATGTCAAGTAGCAATGTATATTCCTGTTTTTTTGGATGCATCAAAAGCATTTGATAGAGTTAACCATCACAAACTTTTCAAGAAACTCTTGTGTCGAGGGGTACCTAAATATATAGTTAGGATACTTGCATTCTGGTATACAGAGCAGACCATGTTTGTAAGATGGAAAAGCACTGTATCACCAGGTTTTAAGGTAACTAATGGTGTTAGGCAAGGAGATATATTATCACCCTATCTTTTCTGTATATACAAATATAGGGTGGATCACTTTTCACTTTTTTTTAAAAATTATAGCTGGTCAAAGTTTTTCCCATGATTTGGTTCAGTGGAAGTACACTGACACCATTTTTACCAAAGTCGATCAATATTTAGGGGTCGCGCATCGACCTTGAAAATTTCAATTTTGGAAATTTGGCCAAATTGACAATTTTTTACTGAATAAAGATAAATCATCAAATGACCATATTTTCTGAATCCTCTCAGTGAAAGAAATCCTCTCAGATACTTACCAAGTTGATCGGACAAGTGGTTTAGAAGTTACACTCACCTAGAAATAACATTAAAATTTAAAATACTGTATTTGTCCCCCGTTATGGACGTAATCAATACTAATCATAGCATCAGTAGCTGGCGCATCCTAAAATCCCAATTACACACACACGCTATGTCTATGACCAATATTTTTACTAATCACAGTTTGCTTTTTACAGATCAACTGTGTCAATTGATTCTTGTTTGATAAGTCTAGACTTTAGTACAATGGATAAACTGTTAACAACCAGGAGTGGGAAGACTCTGAAAGTTACTTATTCTGGAAAAGAGAAAGCAGCAGCAACAACAGCACCACCTTCTCTAAGGTCAGCCACGGACGTCTTCTTAATTGGTCAGCCATCTTCCTCGATCGGTGGTGCCAAATTGCCAACCACCCATCAAGTTCTCCAGTACTTCTTCTATGCCAAGCAGGAAACTACTGACAGGAAGGCCGCCGTAAAAGACACGGTGGCCAATGTTCTGGCATTTTGGAACATGGCACGTATAAAGACGATCACGAGGCGTAACTGCGAAAGAAAACTGGAGTTACTGTGGGAAGAGTGGCGCTCGCTGCAGAAGAGCAAGATGAGAGACAGTGACGCGGGAAAAGGCAGGGAGAAGTTTTCAGAAAATCTGAACAAGCTCTGGGACATCGGAGCTCCCGATGCTATTGAAGAGATACAGAAAAGTCGACTGCTCTCAGACAACAACAAACAAGAAGATATTAAATTTTATGAGGATCAACGGGCCTGCGCCAGGCAACAATGAGTGGGAATGATAAAGTGTTCGTTGTCAAGAGAAAACGGCAACTCTGAAGACAACAATCTCGTGATGAGCCAGGCACCTCAAAAACGAAATTAGGAACCGAAGCTGAGAGCGACGATGAATCTATAGAAAGCAGATCATCGAGCAACTCCGAATCACAGCTAGAACCACCATACCGACAGCCGAGAGAATCAACTGTGTCAATCAGCCTTCCTCACCGCATCCTCAATGCACCGGCTGTTATTGAAGTGGCTGATCGCTTCCGGATGTCCAATAATCAGATGTGTATATATCAGTAATGATCTTTCCTTGACAAAGATATAATAGACGTAACGACGGAAAATTTAGTGATTATTTTGTCACATAAAAAACCATACGCATCCTTGTCAATTTCCTTTCAATTTCGCACATAGGTGGCAAGTGTTGTGGCGGCAGTCCTACGTTCGGCAGATCCGCCCGCAGACCTGGACAAATTCAGTATCTCGAAGGACACGTCTCGCCGTGGAAGAGTGGCACATCGTTGTGAAGTGTCGACAGCTGTGCAGAAATCCTTCGTATCTCCGAGGCATGCTGTCGTCCACTGGGACGGTAAAGTAATCAAGGTCAGTTTTGCCCTCACCGTGGACGACAGTGAATTAACATGTTCCAGTGACGACAGTGGATTGACATATTCCAGTGGACGATAATGGATTGGCATGTATGGCATATGTTTCAGGACTCTCTTGGATCATTGGAGCACTGCCAGGCGATTCTCATCTCCGGAGCTCCCCAATGCACAGAAGGAAAGTTGCTGGCCGTTCCGACTGTTGCTGACGGCACCGGTCTGTCCCAGGCCCAGGCGACCTTTCGTGCTCTCAAAGACTGGGGATGCGAGAACAACGTGATTGGACTGTGCTTCGACACAACTTCCTCCAATACGGGGAGGGTGCAGGGTGCGGTGGTCCGGCTGGAGAACATGCTTGGTAAACCGATCTTCCAGCTGGGCTGTCGCCATCACGTTATGGAGCTCATCGTGGGGGCAGTGGTCATCACCGCGTTTGGAAGAACCACAGCACCAACTGAACCTTTGTTCCAGTATCTGAGGAGAAGGTGAATTTCAAGTCTAAGGCGCATTTGTTTTCTCCAATAATTTTTTGCCTTCAGAGCGATTGAGATATCAGCGTCCTTCTACTAATGATGTTAATAGCAGTCGAAAAGGGAAACTTAAGTCGTTTTCATGCAATATTTTCATAACTCCCCTTTCAGGTGGGACAAGCTCGACCTCTCGACTTATCGCGAGCTGGAGATCGAGCATTTGGCGGAGGTGACGTGGCTGATGGAGCTCCGAGATGAGGCAGTCAAGTTCCTCGGCACCGCTTCTGGTCTTGTCAGAGAAGACTACCGAGAAGTGGCGGAGATTATACTCCTGCTACTCGGGGCCCAGCCACGTCGTGGCACACACTTCATGCGCCCAGGAGCCTACCATCATGCGAGGTGGATGGCCAAGGTTGGTATTTTGAATTAGAAGTTAAATATTGTATTGCCTTCTGCAAACAGCCATTTGAAGTCCCTACCAGAATAAAATAAGATAAATAATTTACCATTAAACAAACTTATATGGAGTGGTATCGGTATTTATACATCACAGTGCGTATTCGTTTCAGATCATCTACTACACGAAGCTCCTGATGTTCAGCGGTCAGCTGGAGTTCGACGACGAGCTGGTACAGAAACTTCAGAGAGTGGTACTATTTACTGCACTCCTCTACGCACCTGCCTGGCTGGCGGCTCCTGTCGCAGCTGATGCCCCGCTGGATGACCTTGTGTTGTACCAGCGTCTTCTGCAGTACAGAGCTGTGGATCGCGAGATTGCAGAGGCTTCACTGGCAGTGATCAGGCGGCACTTGTGGTATCTGAGGCCTCAGACCGTCGTTTTCGCCCTCTGCAGTGACAAAGTGGAAGACACTGTGAAGCACGAGATGGCAAAGAAGCTGTGCCGCCTCGCTGTGCCCAAGGACTTCACGTATGACAACGTCTCGGTTGATGACATCGTGGTTCGTGTTCACAGGCCTGCAGGTGTGCGCGTCTACGTGGTTCACTCTGCCGGTGAATAAGTGGGATCAAGATAAGAACTACTGTGATCTGAAGAATGTCATCTCGCATCTGAAAGTTACCAACGACGTGGCAGAGAGAGGGATAAAACTGATAGAAGATTACGCGAACACTGTCACAAAAGACGAGTCACAGCTGCAGGGTCTTCTTCAGCTCGTGGAAAAGAGCCGGAAAGAACTCGGTGACTTCAAGAAGTCGTCATTTGCCAAGATGACGTAGCGCAGAGGGAAAGGGAGTTAGCAGAGAGAGTACATGGCGCACGCCTTAAGATGACGTGTGTTCTAACCACGATTCATACAGTTTTTGAACCTAGTTAGGGGCACCGGAGTAAGTGCCTTTAGTGATATCGGTAAACCGTTTTAATACAAAATACATTTGATCTTTCCTTATTCGTTTTATCTTATCCTAAAAAGCAGACAATGGCAGACAGCATATGGAGGTACGGGGACAAATACGATATTTTAAATTTTAATGCTATCTCAAGGTGAGTATAACTTCTAAACCACTTGTCCTATCAACTTGGTAAGTATCTGAGAGGATTTCATTCACTGAGAGGATTCAGAAAATATGGTCATTTGATGATTTATCTTTATTCAGTAAAAATTGTCAATTTGGCCAAATTTCCAAAATTGAAAATTTTAAGGTCGATGCGCGACCCCTAAATATTGATCGACTTTGGTAAAAATGGTGTCAGTGTACTTCCACTGAACCAAATCATGGGAAAAACTTTGACCAGCTATAATTTAAAAAAAAAAGTGAAAAGTGATCCACCCTAAATTATTATAATTACATGGATGACCTTACCAATGAACTAAAAAATGCACGTACTGGCTGCGTCATTATGACCTTGTTCTTCTGTCATCCTTTCTCCATGGGCTGAGAGTACTATTAGAGATATGTGAACAATATGGTATAGAAAATGACATCACCTATAATGGGGCAAAGAGTTGTATTTTTATTTTTAGGTGTAATCTACTGAAACATGTATCATGTGGGTCTTTTGAAATGAATAGTCAGACTATACCTCAAAGACACATGTAAATACTTAGGCCATGTAATTACTCATGAGCTGCGAGATGAACTTGATATTGAGAGGCAACGTAAAAAGCTGTATGTACAGGGTAACATGCTAGTAAGGAAATTTGGTATGTGTTCAGAATCAATTAAAATTTATCTGTTTAGAACTTACTGTACTGCATTGTATACATCCCATCTGTGGTGGAACTATACAAAAACTACTATGAATAAACTCTCTGTTGCTTATAATAATATTTTTTGTATGCTATGTTGGGAACCAAAATGGTGCAGTGCCAGTTTTATGTTTACTACGCGTAACCTACCTACCAGCCAAATGTTAATCCGGAAGAATATATATAATTTCATTACTAGGGTCCAAAACAGCTGTAATGTGTTGTTTACAATGTCCTGTCTTCAGATACTGTGTACCTCTCACCTATATGGCAGTCTTGGTTCAGACAACTGCTGGTTTACAATACCTTATTTGTGTAATGTAGCAAAGATTATATATGCATATTAAGTTATGTTATAATAAGTGTTATAGTAAGTGGCTATGTTATAATAAGTGTTATAAGTGCTATAAGATGTCTCATGTACTGTAATAACAATATACATAAAATTGTCAGATAACAATGGGTAACAAAATTTGAAAAAAATTCTGTTTATTGTGATTTTTCTGTCGTTTCTTAATGATTTCGGGGCGCTGATTCCAAAAATGATATTGGTTTTGCTCTATCATCAACCGTTTCAAAAATATAGGTTATCACACTTTTCATATGGCAAAGTATATAAAGAAGGCTAACATAAATATTTTCTGAAAATAAAAACACTATTGGAAATTAATGTTTATTGAGCCAAAATTGTTTGACAAACCCAAAATGGCGCAAAGGATATAATATATATCATGAGGAGAACCGATAAGAGAATAACAAGCCGCGTTATGCAGTGTGCGTTCCTTAAAAATGCACTGAAGAACGCGACTTCCGCGTATGAACATTCTTATCCTTTCTGATCAGCGACCATACGTAGTCTCTCATCATGGAAGCATCCCAATGGCCCTGGTACCTTTTCTCCATCGTTTGAATATCTTGATGAAATCTTTCGCCATGTTCTTCACTCACATCGCCCAGGTTATCACGAAAAAAGTCTAGATGTGAATGCAGATAGTGTAATTTTAAAGACATACGGCACCCCATTTTGCCATAGCACTTAATCAAGTTTGACACTAACTCTTTATAGTTGCCTAAAAACCAACGAACCACATAACGGAAAGCACACCAAGCCTCTTTTTCGATCGGAGTCATCTTGGCTTCAAGGTTCTTTGAATTCAACAGCGCTTTGACTTGTGGTCCTACAAAGATGCCAGCCTTGACTTTGGCCTCAGAGAGTTTAGGGAACATGACCCGAATCTGTTGGAAAACTTCCCCTCCAAAATCTAACGCAGTTACAAACTGCTTAATTAGACCCAACTTAATATGGAGAGGTGGTAGCAGAACTATGTCAGGCTTCACAAGAGATTCCCTGATTACATTGTACTTTCCTGGTTGAAGTCCTTCACGTGGAGGCCACTGAACTGTTTTATAGTGCTCAGTTGAAGCCCTGCTATCCCACAGGCAAAGAAAACATGAATATTTAGTAAACCCTCCTTGTAAACCTAACAGGAAACCAATCATTTTGAAATCACCACACACGTCCCAGTTATATTGTTCATACCTGATTTGAGTGAGCAGTTGTTTGACATTTTCATAGTCCTCTTTCATTTGAACAGAATGTGCAACTGGTATAGATGGATATTTGTTCCCATTGTGGAGTAGAACAGCTTTTAAACTCCGAGTTGAACTGTCAATAAACAGGCGCCATTCTGAGGGTATATGTGTTAACCCAATAGCTGTGAATAGACTATTAACCTCGCTGCAATAACAGAGAGAGCCATTGACATCGTAGAACCTTACAAACTCTTCATGCCGCTTTCGGTATACAGCGCTCTTGCAGTCTTCTCCAAGCAAATTCCACTCTTTGAGTCTGGAAGTCAGAAGCTCAGACCCTGATTTCGTCAAACCCAAATCTCTAATTAAGTCGTCCAATTCCCTCTGACTTGGAAAGTGAGGGTTTGTACTGAAAGTTACTGTATATTCTTCATCATGACTGTCCTCACCAGCCGACATCTCAGATGAGCTAGCTGCATCCTCATTTTCAACCTGCAAAGCAAAGAAACAAAATATAGGCATAGCTATATATGTAGAAGAGCATCAGCACTAAGAAAAATCGACACATAATGACCCACAGTCTGTAAATACAGTAGGTAAAGTAATGGATAGATACCTGTTCTGGTGGACGTGGTATTGGAAGACCTTCGCCATGTGGTACAGGAGCTATGGACGACGCTATGCTTGGATACTGAAGAGTCTGCCTTCCTTTAACTTTCCTGTACTTAGAAACATCTACCATGCAGTAGTAGCAATCGTCGTGGTGGCTCTTTGGTTCTCTCCATATTCTGGGTACCGCAAAGGGCATTGCCTTGCGTACTCCCCGCAGCCACCCTTCAAGTGTGGAGCGGCAGCTTCCACAGATCACATGGGGTGCCCAGGGCTTATCTTGGTCACCCATAGGCATACCAAAATAGAGCCGATACGCGATCCAGAACTTGGTGCCTTTCACAATCTTGTGCGATACTTGCTTGGGGCCTATGTAATACCCACAAACGTAGCAGAATATATCCGGCGAGTGTTTACAAGCTCTAGTTGCCATTCTCTTTACCAAACTGTACTACATTAATCATAACCTGCAGATATAGAGAGAAGAGTTATTAAATCTGCAACAGATTACAGATTCCAGAAAAAAGATGTATTCACAACACTGAAATAATGTTCGCAATAAAAAAGGATCGATAACACTCAAATCATCAGCACAGAGAAGCACAGAAACACAGTACCTCAGTGCTGGTAACCATCAAACAAACAACCTGCTTTCTTTGTGTGCTCACACTTACAGACTTCTCAGACTCTGCGCTCTTCTTTATATAGCACAGTGGAAGTTTCGGGCAATTTCTAGAGCAAGAAACTGTCAACGAACATCCGGATTGTTCTCAACAATTCCTGATTAGTCTGATATTGCTGCGCCCATAATAACATCATACTGGTAAAACATGAAAAATGGATTATCTCTGAAACCATTGATGATACACACAAACCAAGGCCAGATTTGGACTCAGCGCCCACAAATGCATATAAAAACATAAAAAATTCTATATAAACAGAATCAGTGTTACACAGTGTAATTAATCAAACATATGCCAGTATGCTAGGCTAAGTAGCTATGTTGGCCTTATTTTTGTATTAAGTTCAATGTATACGTAAGATTGTACTTGTATGTTAGGTTAAGTGGCTATGGACTGTGAATGATCCGCAATAAAGATGTTTTGTTTGTTGTGTTTAACGTATGGGAAGCAAAAACACGAACTAGATTTTATATGATTTTATTCAATTAAACTTTTGAAACACGGTGATTAAAGGTGGGGGAATTAAGATGAACGTGACATTGAAAGAGAGAGAGGACTAGTCGGTCTAAGCCGACTATAATTAACGGGATTTATATTAAAAAGGGCACTGAAACACAATGCGTCAGTAGTATAGCCGAAAAAGGGGAGCGTGCAAGAATGTTGCAGGTTATTAGTAGTATAGCCGCAAAAGGGGAGAGTGCAAGAATGTTGCAGGTTATTATGTAATGTTGCAAAGGGGGTGGGGGTTATTGCAAAGGGGGGTGGGGGTTGCAATTTTTTTTTAACAAATAAAAGAAAAAACAAAGAAAAAAAGAGTACTGGCCTTTGTTGCCAACCTAGGTTGCAAGGGCATGCAACTTGGAGGCCTCCCCCAAGCTATTCCCCCCAAAGGACCAGAGAGAAAGGAGGAGAGAAAGGAGGAGAGGTGTTCACCTGGCAGGAGCCAAGTGCACATTAAGACTTCAGCCGAGTAGGCGTTGTTTTATAGGCTCCTAATCAGCCAGAATCAGCCAGTTGGCTGAATCAGCCAGTTGACTGAGCCAAGGAGAGAGAGAGAGACACCTGAAGGAGAGAGAGACGCCTGAAGGAGAGAGAGAGAGAGAGAGAGACACCTGAAGGAGAGAGAGAGAGGAGTTCTCCCCAAAGTTATTTTCGTTTTCCTAACCTAAGAGGCCACTAAGGGGTTTTACCAAAGGGCCTGAAAGAGAAGGACCAGAGGTCCTTGCTCGGCTGGGAGCCGAGCTGGAATGAGTCTTTCACCAACTTCGCGGTCTTTTATAAGCCTCTATTCTGGCTGAATTGCCAGATAGCGCAATGTGTTCAGTTGTCAGATCGCACCATGTATGCAGATGCTGAGTAGCCACATCAAGCCATGTAATCGGGTGCTGATGTGCCAGATCGCACCATCAGATAGCGCCATGTATTCCAGAAATATTAATCATCCATTGTGTAACACAATATAACGATAGTTATTCCAATTAAATTCTGTTTAAATACACCTTTATTAATTGCATACCTTTCCAGTTTTTTTTTTTTGCAATGATCGGATTGCTAGATATATATGTAAAAAGTGAACAATGAACAATAGTTTTATGTTCGAATGTCCATTTTTACATTAGAAGCCAAAATCGCAGAAGCGAGTTTTGGGTAAAATTTCGATTTGTAATAATGACTTATACACTATGACGTCACAAAATAACTTTATTCCCTTTACGTTCCCACTCTGTGTCTCTAATTCGTTCTGGTAAATCTTCCTAACAATGATTCGTACTATACGTACAAATTCAATAACTATGACGTCACATTTTCCCGTCATTAATTTCCCTTCATCATATCTCTAGTATTCAATGTATGAAAATGTATATATCATCATAATAAAAACTGTACACCCTATAGAAGTCATTATTTATGTTATGTAGTATAAATATAACTATTATTCGACCACATCTCCGCCCCCATACGTCCATATTTTAGCTTGACCATTATCGTATGTAATTTTTATTAAAATAATCATCTTTACTCGTGTCAGTCATGAAATGCAAAAACTTTCGCAGTTCGTTCGGAACGCGAAAAACGTTCTCGTATTATTTTTTTCATTTTTACTTTCAAGTGCGTTCAACCCTCGCAAGATATTCATAAATGCTTAGTAAGTTATTATCAGAAATTCCACTCATCACAGCATAATTTGAACGCTTCTAAGATAAAAAAGGTCTCCTTTCGCTCTGTTTCGAATTTATAACATTATAGCATATTATTTCAGTAGTAGATATGTCAATTAACAATTTGCTAAAATTGTAATTAAATGTAATCCTTTAATATAATGTAATTGATGTAATGTACTTTAATGAAACTGTAATGAACAATAACTTGTAATGTACTTCAGTGAAACTAATTAAATGTAATGATTTTTTATAATGTAAGAATGTACTTTAATGGAATTGTAATTAAAACAATAATAAGTGAATATGACTTAATTGGTAGTTGTAATCCATAATTGTAATCGTAATTGTAATGAACCAGAATTAATACGTACTCAGTCATGTACTCAAAATTGTGCTTATGGCTATTACGAAATGATATTGCCGTCAAAAATGTAGAATCGGCGATTTGTTATTTTTATATTTTTTATTCTTTTTAGTTGAAATCATGTGTTTAAAAAAGGGGGGAAACTTAACCTTCGATTGTCTCCCCCAAACATTAGACTATATTATACTTTACTTAGAAAATTACTTCGCTTCATTTTAAGGCACTTCATTATTAGACTTCTTCATATTAGCACCTCATTGGGGGGGCAGAGGCCCCTTGCCTCCTTAATATATTTTTAGATTCCGGCCTGAGCCATGGTCGAAAGAGGTCGAACCTCTACCCTTGTAAATTCAGAGAAGTACCTGTATATTTTTAAGAAGTAAACCACACTTTAAGAAGTTTTTATCTTTTTCCTTCGAGCCGTGCTCTCTGCAGGAACTCAGTCAGTAAGTCGACAAGTTATAAAAGAAAAGTCGATAATTATAAAAAGAGAAGAATTAATAAGCGAGAGAAAAGAATTAGAAAGAATTATAGAAAAGTATAAAGAAGAAACATCCGTTGCAGCCTCCTAACTAGAACCCCCTTCGAATCCGAACCGACAAAGGGCCATAAAGGGGGGGGGTTAAGAAGTGGCGACCTTGCCAGGATCAAAAGAAGATTTTAAGAAGATATGGGGTCTAACAAGTCTGGAGACCCTTTACCAGGATAAAAAGATTTTTAAAAAGATTTAAAAAAAAAAAGATTTTACCCAAGAAGATTTTACCCAGAAGATTTTTACCCAGAAGATTTTTACCCAGAAGATTTTTACCCAGAAGATTTTTACCCAGAAGATTTTTACCCAGAAGATTTTTACCCAGAAGATTTTTACCCAGAAGATTTTTACCCAAAGATTTTTACCCAGAAGATTTTTACCCAGAAGATTTTTACCCAGAAGATTTTAGCCAGCAAGACACGTCTTCAGGACACGTCTCAAGGATTTTCCCCATATAAACTTTTGTTAAGTACATCTTGTTTTTTTAAGTAATTTATAAACACTTGAAAAGTCCGTATTATTAACAGTTAATATTTAGTATGGAGCTAGAATTTAACACAAAACACAGTGAACATTCAGACACCAGTGATACATTTTTTTTTAGTGAAACAGTAAAAGTCACAAAAGTTAAAAGTCACAAAAGTTAATTGTAACAGAATTAATTGTAACCGAGTTAATTTCAAGAGAGTTATTTTCAGAGTTATTTTCACTGTTATATTCAGTATAGAATAATTTTATTTTATGTACCAAACATAATAATACCAGAGTGAAATATTGTTTACATTTTTTTTTTTTTTTTGTTTGCAAATTTTTCTTCAATTACTGAATTGAATTGACTTGCAAATTAAGAGAGAGAATTTCAGTTATTTTCACTGTTATATTCAGTATAGAATAATTTTATTTTATGTACCTTCCCGTACATTAGAGTGAAATGTTGTTTACCTTTTTTTTATTTTTTGTTTGCAAATTTTTCTTCAATTACTGAATTGAATTGACTTGCAAATTAAGAGAGAGAGAGTTTACAGAGAGTTTATAGTTTCTGTTGCAAATTTTTTTTCAATTACTGAATTGAATTGACTTGCAAATTAAGAGAGAGAGAGTTTAGAGAGAGTTTATAGAGTTATAGAGTTACTTGAAGCAGTTTCAAGTTCCATTTTCAGACAGTTTCAGTTGGTTGTAACCAAAAGGGACAACCAAACCCCATAGATTTAGAGAGATACTTGAAGTAATTTTGAAGTCAGTTTTTTTTTGTCATTTTTTAAGTCATTTTTTTTGAAGTCAGTTTTGAAGTCAGAAGGTTGCACCAAGAGGGTCAACCAAAACAGAGGTTAATCGTCTCCACTTGATAACGATCAAGTGCAGTCATTTTCCATTTTTAGTTTCATTTTCAGTTCAGAATACTTGATAAGAGGTCAAGTCAGAAGGTTGCGCCAAAACGGCCAACCGCCCCAGAGATTTATAGAGATACTTGATAAGAGTTCAAGTCAATAGGTTGCATCTAAGAGGGACAACCGCCCCAGAGATTTATAGAGATACTTGATAAGAGTTCAAGTCAATAGGTTGCATCTAAGAGGGACAACCGCCCCAGAGATTTCAGTTATATTCGAAGTCAGAGTTAGATTCGAAGTCAGAGTTAGATTCGAAGTCAGAGTTTATTTCAAGTCAGAGTTTTACTTGAAGTCAGAGAGATTTATTCCAAGTCATTTTTTCCGAGTCCCAAGTTAGTTTTCAATGCAGTCAATTGAATTCAACTTTTCCTTTGTAATTTAAGAAAATGTATTTAAGAATTTAATTCAACCTTTTTTTTGTGTTTGTGAGAAGAAAATTGACCTATCTGTCTTTTCTTTTCATGCCATTGTTACGTATATAGATATATAGTTATGTAATTCATTAATTGCCACAAAACCGTTTTTACAATTGTTTGTAACGATTTTGGTAATTATTGTAATGTATATGAGGAACATGCCGTTCCTCCGTTTTGTTTCAACTTTTTTTTAGTTTTTGTTCTAAGTAGTGTGACAAGCAATCTTTTAAAAAAAAAAAAAAAAAAAAAAAAAGAGCAAAGTGCTCACGAAAAGATGTAATTGTCAATTTCAAACTTATATCCCCCGAATGTCGTACTCCAACCTTTGTCTTTTTTTTTATTTTATTTTATTGAACTTAAAAGTTTAAGTTTTATTGTGTTTTACGATTAGATATTAGTAACTATAGTCACTTAAATGATCCACTTTTGGGTTAATTTTCCGACAACTAAACGATACCTGTAATTTAGAATTTTATAATAATAATAATAATAACAATAACAATAATTGACTTAAACTTAAAAAAAATTTATAACCCATCTTAAATTATTATACATCATTTTTAAACTTTGTTAATTCAAAAAAACCTTCCAAATCCCTACACATTTGACCACAGGTCTATACATCATCCACTACGTAATTCGATTTGTACCTACAACAGTCAATAAAAATGCATGCACACTATATATATACTATATATACACAAACCTGATGCTAAAATCATTGAATATCACAAAAAAACTATTTCATTACGTAAGTGCAACTTATGCTATTTAGTCTTAATCATTTTTGCTTACTATATATAAATTCTCGCTCATGCATTTATACAGTTAATTTAACAATCTGTCTCGAAATTATCAGCTACACACTTTATACCTAGTACACAAAAATACACACTAGACCACAGGTCTATACATCATCCATTACGTAATTCTATTTTTACCTACACTAGTCAATAAAAATTAGCTTATAGCTTGTATGATTTATATTTTTCCCTCTTACCTATTCATTATGAATATAATTTATCCCACAGAAGAAAAAAATAAAATTTTGTGAAAAATTTTAACCATATCATTGTTTGTCTAACTTAATTGGTTGTCTAAATTAATGTATTAATCCTATTAAATGTTTGTCTAAACTAAAGTATTAATCTTTGAATTCCTTTATATTATATAATAACTCACTTGTTCTGTATAAAACTTGTAATGTAAAGAAAAATTCGTCACCTAACTTGAATTAGTTAGGATGTTATTTTCTCATTTGTATTGTATTAATGGTACCCTATTAAATTATTGTATAAATATCATTTTAAAAGGGGAGAGTAATGTAAAAAGTGAACAATGAACAATAGTTTTATGTTCGAATGTCCATTTTTACATTAGAAGCCAAAATCGCAGAAGCGAGTTTTGGGTAAAATTTCGATTTGTAATAACGACTTATACACTATGACGTCACAAAATAACTTTATTCGCTTTACGTTCCCACTCTGTGTCTCTAATTCGTTCTGGTAAATCTTCCTAACAATGATTCGTACTATACGTACAAATTCAATAACTATGACGTCACATTTTCCCGTCATTAATTTCCCTTCATCATATCTCTAGTATTCAATGTATGAAAATTTATATATCATCATAATAAAAACTGTACACCCTATAGAAGTCATTATTTATGTTATGTAGTATAAATATAACTATTATTCGACCATATCTCCGCCCCCATACGTCCATATTTTAGCTTGACCATTATCGTATGTAATTTTTATTAAAATAATCATCTTTACTCGTGTCAGTCATGAAATGCAAAAACTTTCGCAGTTCGTTCGGGAACGCGAAAAAACGTTCTCGTATTATTTTTTCATTTTTACTTTCAAGTGCGTTCAACCCTCGCAAGATATTCATAAATGCTTAGTAAGTTATTATCAGAAATTCCACTCATCACAGCATAATTTGAACGCTTCTAAGATAAAAAAGGTCTCCTTTCGCTCTGATTCGAATTTATAACATTATAGCATATTATTTCAGTAGTAGATATGTCAATTAACAATTTGCTAAAATTGTAATTAAATGTAATCCTTTAATATAATGTAATTGATGTAATGTACTTTAATGAAACTGTAATGAACAATAACTTGTAATGTACTTCAGTGAAACTAATTAAATGTAATGATTTAATTTATAATGTAAGAATGTACTTTAATGGAATTGTAATTAAAACAATAATAAGTGAATATGAATTAATTGGTAGTTGTAATCCATAATTGTAATCGTAATTGTAATGAACCAGAATTAATACGTACTCAGTCATGTACTCAAAATTGTGCTTATGGCTATTACGAAATGATATTGCCGTCAAAAATGTAGAATCGGCGATTTGTTATTTTTATATTTTTTATTCTTTTTAGTTGAAATCATGTGTTTAAAAAAGGGGGGAAACTTAACCTTCGATTGTCTCCCCCAAACATTAGACTATATTATACTTTACTTATAAAATTACTTCGCTTCATTTTAAGGCACTTCATTATTAGACTTCTTCATATTAGCACCTCATTAGGGGGGGGCAGAGGCCCCTTGCCTCCTTAATATATTTTTAGATTCCGGCCTGAGCCATGGTCGAAAGAGGTCGAACCTCTACCCTTGTAAATTCAGAGAAGTACCTGTATATTTTTAAGTAAACCACACTTTAAGAAGTTTTTATCTTTTTCCTTCGAGCCGTGCTCTCTGCAGGAACTCAGTCAGTAAGTCGACAAGTTATAAAAGAAAAGTCGATAATTATAAAAAGAGAAGAATTAATAAGCGAGAGAAAAGAATTAGAAAGAATTATAGAAAAGTATAAAGAAGAAACATCCGTTGCAGCCTCCTAACTAGAACCCCCTTCGAATCCGAACCGACAAAGGGCCATAAAGGGGGGGTTAACATATATTATATATATATATAATATATATATATATATATATACATTCTTTTCTTATGTTAGGTAATATATATATATATATATATATATATATTATTATTTATTTTATAACATTTAATTTTAGTTTAGAAGCAAATTTAACATTAACTTCATTGAACTTAAACTTTTCGAAACAAATAACATAGTTTACCTTCGAAAACGTCATAATAGAAAATAATTAGTTTTATGGTTAACTAGTTTATTTCGTTTACTATAATTATATACATAGTCTTTTAAGCAGCTTATGATATATATATATATATATATATATATATATATATATATATATATATATATCTGAACTCTTTCAGCTAAAGACGCCTTATGTATAGAATTGGTTGTGTAATAGCTGATATTAAGCTCTTTTAACATGTTCTGAAAGCACGGCTTATAATTTCCTTCCCCATATCCAATAGCACTTCAAGACATTATTGTATAGAAATAAGGTAGCACAAGTACTACAAGAAATAAATCCTAAAATAATTATATAAGACCGAAGTAATGGTCTGACGTTGGGGTGAATCCTTCTGTTTATCAATTAAATAATTTTACACAATCAATTTTCATTTCGAATATCAGTGGGGAAAAACGAACGGAAATGAAAATTTATGAAACAATTCGACCATCGTCATTCCCCAAACCCGAATATATATATATATATCGAGATGAAAATTTACGAAACACACATTTCCGAGAATCTGTTCAAATCGGCTCACCTATTGCCAGAGGCGATTTTTTTCCGACCATAAACGACCTTTCTCACAGACAGCTTGAACAAAACCTCTCTCGACTCCATTTCTTAGATATGCCCACAATTATATATATATATATATATATATATATATATATATATAGAGAGAGAGAGAGAGAGAGAGAGTTTTGTTCAAATAACGGGATATGCTTGTACGAGTTTACAATTACATCATTATTGCTCTGCATTACGCAATATATGCGGCTTAATAATATTTCACCGCTTAAAGTATAGGGAGACCTGTACTCGATATGAGGGGCTTTCATATCGTTCAGTACTATTTTTGTTCCCACTTTACAACCGGTTGGTAAGTCATCTTTAAATACGTCTAGAATACAATCAAAAGCACGCACAAAGAGTTCATCGTTAGCTACATTATTAAACACAAGTTTATAAACACGCTTTTCCAATCGAGGGTTTATTTCTACCGACTCGAGCTTTTCAATCGTGAACTCACTCAACATAGCGGCAATTGAAATAATCTTCTAAATCGTTACGACAACTGCGCGTTATATAAAGAAATAGTTCTTCAGGGTGAACGGTGTAGGTGAGCTCAGCCTTGTACCGATCAATTGCTTTGTACCAAAGTTTTATAAGAAACACCAAATAATTGTCCCCTAGCGCAATTGGAAAGGTTTTCACCCCACCTTAGACCCACAGTTTAACATTAGAAAATTCTGAAACCTGACTCAGTGCCAAAAAAGAAACACCAAATAATTGTCCCCTAGCGCAATTGGAAAGGTTTTCATCCCAACTTAGACCCACAGTTTAACATTAGAAAATTCTGAAACCTGACTCAGTGTCAAAATGAAACACCAAATAATTGTCCCCTAGCGCAATTGGAAAGGTTTTCACCCCACCTTAGACCTACAGTTTAACATTAGAAAATTCTGAAACCTGACTCAGTGCCAAAAAAGAAACACCAAATAATTGTCCCCTAGCGCAATTGGAAAGGTTTTCACCCCACCTTAGACCCACAGTTTAACATTAGAAAATTCTGAAACCTGACTCAGTGCCAAAAAAGAAACACCAAATAATTGTCCCCTAGAGCAATTGGAAAGGTTTTCACCCCACCTTAGACCCACAGTTTAACGTTGAAACCGAATGTTCTTTTAAAATATAATTAGGATATATTTCTTTATACCCTCTCGACTACATTAGTGACTAATGATGCGGGAAAATCTGAGTAAATATTTTCTCGAAAACTATGGGTGATATAAAAATTCTGAAACCATATTTGGAATCAGTATCACAAGTTCTATACGATTCACCAAATAATTTTCAAAGGAGAATACGAGCATTAAATCTATTGGTGAAAATATATATATGTTACTCGTCCGGTCCCGTTATAGCGGATTGGTACACGTCATAGCTCCACCCAGCTACATCGTCAGCCAATCACTACGAACATCTGGTCTTTTGGGGCGGAGCTTGGCGATTGTGCCTATAAAATGGGATATTTTTCAGTTTGGAGTAACAGTAGCTATTTTCGCGTCAGTGAATAATCATTCCCTCCACCATGGACCTGTACGTCTCCCCAGACTTGTATGAAGAGAGTGATACTGCAGCATTAACGACAATTAGCCTTTTTAATGCGGTTGACCGTGATGAATTATTTACAACGCAAACCGTAGAAGACATGTGCAGTGACGCTCCTTACAATCCAACGCAAGGGACTACCATAGAAATGTAAGTGTCTATAATTAGAATTTATATATATATATATATATATATATATTATATTATATATTATAATATATATATATATATGGAGAGTTGTAGTATCTCGTCAAATAGATACTCGCCAAAAATGTCAATCAATGTTATTTGTTACCCCATTATGCTAAAATCGAAATTTTTATGGCATTCAATGTTATTCCTCGAACCAAAGATATCTTCACATAATGGGGATCTGTCTGTATACTCTGTATATGTTTTAAAAGCATTATTCCTTTAAGGTCCGATGAGGATTTGACACGTGTTATACAATCTTTTGAAGAATCTCGGAATACGGGGGATATACTGAACAGTCAACAATGTCACACATCCTCCACCATGGACCTGTACGTCTCCCCGGAATTGTATGAAGAACGTGATACTGCAGCATTAACCGCAATTAGTCTTTTCAATGCGATTGACCGTGGCGAATTATTTTCAACGCAAACCGTAGAAGATATTTGCAGTGACGCTCCTTACAATCCGACGCAGGGGGCTACCATAGAAATGTAAGTGTCTATAATTCGTTTTTATATATGGAGAGTTGTAGTATCTCGTCAAATAGATACTCGCCAAAAATGTCAATCAATGTTATTTGGTTATCCCCATTATGCTAAAATCGAAATTTTTATGGCATTCAATGTTATTCCTCGAACCAAAGATATCTTCACATAATGGGGATCTGTCTGTATACTCTGTATATGTTTTAAAAGCATTATTCCTTTAAGGTCCGATGAGGATTTGACACGTGTTATACAATCTTTTGAAGAATCTCGGAATACGGGGGATATACTGAACAGTCAACAATGTCACACATCCTCCACCATGGACCTGTACGTCTCCCCGGAATTGTATGAAGAACGTGATACTGCAGCATTAACCGCAATTAGTCTTTTCAATGCGATTGACCGTGGCGAATTATTTTCAACGCAAACCGTAGAAGATATTTGCAGTGACGCTCCTTACAATCCGACGCAGGGGGCTACCATAGAAATGTAAGTGTCTATAATTCGTTTTTATATATGGAGAGTTGTAGTATCTCGTCAAATAGATACTCGCCAAAAATGTCAATCAATGTTATTTGGTTATCCCCATTATGCTAAAATCGAAATTTTTATGGCATTCAATGTTATTCCTCGAACCAAAGATATCTTCACATAATGGGGATCTGTCTGTATACTCTGTATATGTTTTAAAAGCATTATTCCTTTAAGGTCCGATGAGGATTTGACACGTGTTATACAATCTTTTGAAGAATCTCGGAATAGGGAGGATATACTGATCAGTCAACAATGTCACACCGAAATAATGTAAGTGTTTTTCGATCTTTTTGGGATAAGAACAATATATTTTCATAAATTTATTAAATGAAAGAAATCAGTACAATAAACAACCACAGAATATATCGTTACAAATATACGAACAAAAACATTATAATATACAACGAGTACGTACAATTGGAAAACGGTTTTTTATCTGTCTGCATACCATTTCATCGTTTCGGCGAGTGTGACACGGGTCAAATAAATTTAAAAAATTTATAAATTCTTTATCATTTGACATATGCATGAGAAATGAGACGCAGTACATTCCGCAAACATTAGTAAAATATCCTTGCATGCGAAATGGGGTCCACACAACTTCGGGAATATGTAACTGAGCGAGAAATTTTACAATAATAGGGTCACTCCAGGGTTGAGTACCGAGTGAATCAAAATAGTACAGGCGCTGTCTATTTTTAAAATAGACAGCGATCCAGTGAATCCCTTCATTACCGATGATGTCTGTGTTCACTATACCGCATTCTCGCGTACTTGGCAAACTCAATGTTTCATTCTTCGCAAACACGCCGATAAATTTGGAACGTGTGACTCGCTCCATTACTTTCTGAAGTGTATTAGCATCCATTTTAAAAGTCAGTGATAACGCTTCTAAATCTATCTACTTCTATTAGGGCTTGCGATTCGAGATATACTAGTACACTAATAGGAGCGTCTATAGGCTTGGCGAATTCCAGCCGCACTGAGATGTTTCCGCTCTGCTGTGGGGTTAAATGGGTATTTACGCTAGCAGATAAGTCAGGTGTAATGTCAAACGGGTAAAGGTTAAATTGATCAATGAATTCTTCCTGCGTTACCCCATTACCAAGCTCATCACAATCACCTGCAATATGGGTCAGATTACTATAGGCTCTGGCACAAAGAGGTAACACAGCGTCTGATGAATAGTCCGTACCCATTGTTCCACCCAAAGCAGTGCCATTAACGTATAGAGTTATATTTTTAAGTCCGAAATTCTCGAATTTAAAGGCACTCTTTTTATATTTTCCATTCACCGAAGCGTGGTCCTGCATGCCGATTAATATCCTTTTAGGAAGATTTCCCAGGGCAATGTTTTCTATCTGCTTCGATGCCAACCCTGCAGGAACCGTATATAGTTTGATCTGCACTCTGTTAATAGGATATTTCACTGTAGCGTTTAGTAAATTTTTCTCAATTTCTAGTTGTTTTGGTGAACTTAATTTCACTCGCCGTACGCGGAGGTATGTGTCCATAATGTGAACCACAACGGACTTTGCACCCTCTTCTTGATTCGCATCCAGATTTAAGCAGATCTCAGGACTCGTGCGGGTGAGCTTTATTTTCATATCCACCCCGTTCACAAGCAACTTCTCCTGGAAAGTGAAATCTGTGTGCAACCGTCCAAAACACTCGTATATTTTCTTTTTAGAATTTTTAAATTTGTCCTTTATACTATTTTCATCTTTAGTTTGATAATATCCCTCCGCACTTAAAAAGGTAGCCTTCGCTTCTTTGGAAAAGTTGAGGACATTTTCCAAATAGGCTCGTAGATGATAGTACCCCGTGCCTGCCGATATGTTGGTCTGATTTAAATATACGTCACACTGGTTGAATATGGCGTGCAGAAAGTTTGTTTCAGGGTATACAGCATATTTGTCATCGCAGACCGTTCCATCAGAATGGGCTATACGTAGCTTAGCGTACATGTGCACACAGCTTGGATCAAAAAAGTAAGGACCTGAGCTGGGTATCACGAATTCTATAGGTGCACTCGGGGAACTAATTGTGTTTAAAGGGTTAATTGTAATAAAGTCACTGTGCTCAATAGAAACTTGGGTTGGCGGGAGCTCAAAAAGGGACAGCTCCGATTTACAGCATTGTGAACTACATGGGTGGATGAAGCGTGCCATGGCGAAATAGTGACTCCTCTCTCGACAAGTGGTAAACAAACTATGATTCATGAGATCAATGTCCTTAGCTTATATCAGTCAAAAAAGTGGTCAACCATAGGTTTCATTCGCTTACAGCATTTCTTTTTTGATAGCCTTTTACGTTTAATACCACGTGACCCCTTCTTCTTCCGGGGAGCCCTCTTCTTCTTCCCGCCACCACGCATTTTTCTCTTTGCATCTTTGATGATTTCGTCCGTGTACGCTTTAAATGTTTTTTTAGAGCTTCTTTAGGTTTAGCCCCGGCCAATATGTCTTCTGCAGTGTTAAGGCCTGATTGTAGCGCTTTCCTTCCAAGGTATCTGGCACCCCTCTTCAGCAAAGGAACAGCCGTACGTAGTATGGATGAAAAAATGGATCCAAGTCCACTACCGCGCTGGTATCGCATCCCTCGATAGACGGTGAAAGGCTTTCTATCCATTATAACTCAGTGCGTCGAAAGTGTAGCTTCACTGTTAAGCTCCCGTTACCGAATGGGAAGTTTTCGCCCTCAATCGTTCTTATATATATTGTGATATTGGTTATTAAATTAGTTGCGACATTCACATAATGGGGTCTGTCATATGTAATACTCAAACTCCTTCCTCTATGGTTGGGGATGTGAGCAATGCGCAGCAGGCGTGCCTGGGTATCCCCAACAAACTGGTGCTCCACTATATTACTGTAAATATAGCACATGTCTGGGGACCTTTCAGCCAATTTCTCCATCTTCAATTGATACATTAATCTGGACAAGTTATACTGTGTCTCGTGAAATGTGTCTCTTTGGAAGGCTGCGCTATATCGGCCATTGGCTAGAATTTTGAACTTTCTATGTTCTTTAAGACGTCTGTTAGTCTTTGATTTTAGGATTAGTGTATGTGCAGGGTGTTTACGATTCATATACTAAATCATTCGTAAGGTTTGAGTTTCTTAAACTTACGTTTAAGCCTCTCACAACATCCTCGGCCGAACCATATTGACCCGGCCCTAGTCTTACTTCTGTACTGTAATACCGTGCAATCTTAGTCCGAGCGATGCGCATAGTTTCATCCATAGCTACCCCAGCTTTTTCACACTCGTCAATGTCTCTAAGAATCGTAAAAACGGTTTCTTTATGTTCAATATTTAAAAAGACGGTGTCCAGCTGAATTTCGCATATCCCCACCTCATACGAATCACGACCCAATTCAATGTGCCCATGGAGTTCTGTTACAAAGTTGGCTAGTGTGTTGTTAGGGTGTACAGACAGGGACGAGGAGGACGGGAGTGTGACGTAGAAATGGTTAGGAGCCATGTTGCATACTATTTAAGCTTCATTATTGCATCAGCTTTTATATAGGTGTTGAAGCTTTCTGGGTACCCTAGCCATTTCACCAGGTACATTTTTCTCCTTCCTGAACCTTTGCTTCCTAAAATTTTCTCAATTTTAAACACATTTTTTTCTAAATTAAACGCAACTTTCTGCAATTCCTCGCGGTAAAAGCCTCCTGAGATTTCTTCCCCATTCAAATCTTCAATGTAATACATCATTATCTCACCTTTAGGTCTCACAGCCCTAACTTTAAAAATCTCGCGTGTCCATCCTTGCTCAAAACCCTTTGCGAATTTATTCCCCGAACGCGACAGCCTTACATAATCATTGATTTTGAAGCGCGCAGAGTGTGGTGTGGTGGTGGTGATCCATCTCTTCTCGGGAGCGTACCTCTTTCTAAAACTTCGTTAGGTGTTGCCCCAATCGTGCGATGGTGTGAGCGGTTGTAGGATGATGCCAATGATTCCAGAATGTCTAGAAATCTGTATGTGTTTTTATGTGTAAAATAACGGTGCATGCGTTCCTTTATGGTGCGCTGAACTCTTTCAGCTAAAGAAGCCTTATGTATAGAATTGGTTGTGTAATAGCTGATATTAAACTCTGTCAACATGTTCTGAAAGCACGGCCTATAAATTCCTTCCCCATATCCGTACAAAAATAGCCAGGAAACCCTGTTTTCTTTTAACCATTAGCGTTTTGGTGGCTTTAGCAACTGTTCAGGTGATTTATTTTCAGAGGAACTAGCCACAGATATCTAGAGAATACGTCTATTATGAATAAAATGTAGCGGTAACCATCGTTATACACAGAATATCTTTGCATGTCTGTTAAATCTGCTTGCCAAATAGAATCAATCGAGGAAGCCGTTGTCTTGGCTGTTTTAAACCTTTTTCTCACAGGCTTATGAAGCGTATAAGCGTCCTGCTCCCTCAAAAATCTTTCAAACATCTTTTTTTCCTACTCCGTAACACTTCTGTACAGTCTATCTACGCCGCCGTAAGAGGATGGGGTAGAAATGTCATAATATGTGTTTAGTTAATACGTTAGCCATTTGCGTATTTTAGAGGCACGTGGGTAGGGTTGGTTTAACCTCTTCTTGCTCCTCTTCAA
Source organism: Bathynomus jamesi (assembly GCA_023014485.1). Taxonomy (NCBI): domain Eukaryota; kingdom Metazoa; phylum Arthropoda; class Malacostraca; order Isopoda; family Cirolanidae; genus Bathynomus; species Bathynomus jamesi. The sequence goes on along the minus strand of JAJOZX010000240.1, from coordinate 1,025,273 downwards.
AGGTGTTACCGCCGGGGGTGACGGCGCCTTCAATTGTGTCACAGGCGTTGCATGTTCCAAGTCTTTTAACCTGTTCAGATTTCCTATCAACGTTTTAGGGACATTTATTTGTTGTAGTTTGCTTTAATATGCTTCCATCCTGATGGTGATGGCCTATCCCATTTCTCACCAGATCATGGACAATGTCTACGTTATTCGATCCCTGTACCTTTGATCTTCCACAATGATCTCCCCTGTATCGGTCCATTGTATGGCGGGGATCCTCATTCAATAGATTATAAAGACTTAAGCCTTTACTCCTCAATGTAAGTGGGAGGGTATTTTTTAATACATGTTCGATATGTTGTGTGGCTAATCTTTTTGGTTGGTCAGCTGTGTCGTCGGGTACAGATCCTATGTCGCCATCGTCCCCCGTGTTGTGCCTAATAACCACAGGAATCTCTGTAGGGCTCTTATAATTTTCGTACTCTTGAAGAAATTTCTGCAGAGCTTCTTGGTATTAGATTCTTTTCTCATCAGGTGTTTTTTCACTGTTTAATAGGGCTAACAATTCGCTTTCCATTCTTTTAAGTCTGTTTTTACGGGGATCTAGATACGTGTCTGGATTCCTTTGCAGTGAGGCGTACACCTCGTGGGGAATCACTACCACTTTCTTCATTATATTAATCTAGTCAGTAAAGGACCCAAAACTGAAAATAAGATGGGGAGAAATGACCCTCCTGTTTGTACAATAATTCGTTTTTTCTTCGCTACAGTTTGGCTTTTCCGAGCGAGTGCACGTATTATGTTCTTGTAGCGGCGTAGGCGAGCCTTCTGATGGGTTTTCATTGATACATTGAATTATAACGTTAAGACAGATTTCACAGATGCATTAAAAAGTCGGCATCGATATTTTTAATAAACATCTGCTGCATTGCCCGGGGCAGTCGATGATAGATTTTTATTAATTCACGGTATTTCTTTAGTCTCTTTGTCATTCTGGAATATACACCGTTTCAGGCTCGTTTGGAAATATATTCGTTCGCAGAAGCACTCTAAACGTGTTTCGCGATGAAGGTCGCAAAGCAAATATCCGTAACGCGTGCTTGTAGCTTCTTTATAAACTTCCAAAAACTCCTTACGCTGATTCGGGAACATTTGATGGCTAATACCCCAATTTGTGATACATCTCTACGTTGCGCGAATAAGACTAGATATTGCGTATTTAACGACACATCGCGCATGTATCTATTTTGAAAAATAGATTCTGATTGATGAAGAACACGCTTATGTTAAAATGGTGGAGAATACTGTAAATGTCTCGGCAAACGTTTTATCCATCTCCAACATGAGATCGTCAATTACAATGATTGTATGTTCATTTCCCTTTAACGAATTAACGTCATATACGCCTTTGTGGAACAAAATATCATCTTGGTACTCGTTGAACACTGATTGATACGTCGAATAGCACCATACTTTATGCACAAATTTCGAGAACATCTCCCCCTTTTCTTTAATGATTTTAAGCAAACACAGTTTTACCACATCCTGTAGGTCCAGATATAATACATGTGGATGGGCTCGTGAATCTGAATTTTTTCTACAGAGTCCATTTCTAACACGTCACACTCCTAAGTGAGTCATTTACAAAATATTACAAATTTTGAGTGCTGATCCTTATATTTCTTCTCCCACAGAACCGTGAATGCGATGAGGTAGAGCAGCCCATCATTACGGATGACCTCGACGACAGTGTAGTTGTGATCTCCTCCCCTGAACCCTCAACAGCGATACCGGTAACACGTCCAAAGCGGAGGTATGAAACCCCCGCGTCAGGTATAAAGCGACCGAAATACGCGTCTGTTGCAGCGGTAATAGATCCCCAACCCTCAACCACTTACGCAACAACACCCCCAGCAGCACCTAATATATCCCCTTATTCATCTGCCGCCCCCCCGTTCTGTTAAGTCTACAATAATAGAGCCCCAACCATCAACCTCCTACGCAACAGGGCCCCCATCAGCAGCACCTTCCGCTAATATACCCCCTAATTCATCCGCCGCCCCCCGTTCTGTTGAGGATGGTATAACGCTGGAATTGGTGCGATCCGCAGCCCCAACCCCAGCCTTGACTAGAAATCGGTATAGAGTCAGGGTCGACCCTAGAGTCACGTATAGCAGTGGAATTGAGCGCGGACTACGCCGGGTTGTAGAGCATATTATAGAGTTTGCTCTTCAGAATCGTGACGAGCGTGAAGTCAGGACGAGTCTGTCCTTTGGATTCGGGTCAGATGACGGTGATGTAGACGATTATTGGGTGATAGTGCCATTTAGACGTTTGGCGGCTGAAGATGTAGAATATATATTAAGACGTATAATGCATGCCGCCCAAAGTAGTATAGCCTTCAATATGGACAACTTCACGGTAAATATTGACCATGTATACCGTGTTGCGGGTCATAGTGCCATACCGTATACTCTTAACCTCAATTCTCAAGCTATTTATAGACGGCATATAAACGTCGATCGTGGTTGCGGCTTTATAGCAGTACTCTTAGCATGTATGTTTACTGTACAAAATACACGAACTCAAAAAATTTGGTTGCCTACAGTCGTGGAGCGTGCCCGTAAACTAGCTGTAGACTGTGAACTTGAATTTGACTGTAATATGGGTCCTGAAGAGCTGAGAAGGGTAGAACAGGAAATGAATGTCCGCATAGTTGTGTTTGGGTTGGATGATCGTCGTAGGACTGTGTATGTTTTTAAAAGATGTGTGAGAGATCGTACAAGGCCCCTACTTATTTTAGGATTGTCAGGGACAACGTATCTCCCCATCCGTAATATAAGGTGGCTTTACGCGAGTTATGACAAAAGTCGAAAATATGGGAGACATCATGATTTGTGTAAGGGGTGCCTCGAGTTTGCGGATGATATAGTGAGACATTGTAAAGAATGTCACATGGTATGTGAGCAGTGTAAAAGCACCAAATGTGAAAGCCGTGTAGTTGAAGCTGAGAAGAGAGACTGTGATGTGTGTAGACGCACATTTTTCAATAATAGCTGTTTTGATTTCCATAAATCATTGGCACGTGCAGGAAAATGAGAATCTGTGAATGTGGTATGTTTCACACAATGGATAATTGGGGAAAATTTAAGCACAAGTGTGACGTAATTCACTGTCCTACATGCCAGGAGGAATATAAGGCGGATGGAGTAAAGCATGTATGTTATATGAAAGATGCTAAGCCTAAAAATAACCCTTGTATAACTGGATACTACGATATAGAAACATATACGAACGCTGAAACCAAAGAGGTAATTCCACATTTACTTGTGAGCCAGACTATCTGTGATGAGTGTATGGATATCGAATGTGACGAGTGCCCCAAATGTGGCAAACGGACAAACGTTTTTAAAACGAATGTCAGCGATAGTCCTGTGAAACTATTTGTGTCCTATATTGTCAAGTTAGCCGACAAGTTCAAAAAAATGACTGTGTATATTCTCGCCCATAACGGGGCAAAGTTTGACACGCAGTTCCTTTATAAGGAGTTGCTTGAACACGAATCCTCTGAGATATTTACAGGTGATCCATTGAAAAGAGGCAACAAATTAATACAGATGCAGATAAGAGGCAATGTACAATTTAAAGATACTTTATTATTCACACCTTGTAAATTAGCAAAGCTACCCAAGGTGATGGGAGTAGCAGCTGAAGTTTCCAAAGGATACTTCCCATACACTTTCCTCACCAGCGAGACTTTAAACTACGTAGGCCCACCACCCCCGAAACATTATTTTGACTGTATGGATGAACGTGAAGACTTTGATCGATACTACGACAGTTTTAATGAAAGTAACTATTATAATATAGCTGATGAATGTGAGCGTTATTGCGTGAATGATGTGCGCGTGCTTAGAGTATGTTTCCAGGCCTTTAGAAGGATGTACATAGCCCGTTTCAAATGCGATCCACTGCAAGTCGCAACCACCATCGCATCATTATGTTTTACGGTGTTCAAGAATAACTTCATGCCGAAAGACACCTTAGCCATTATTCACCGAAACAATCCCCGCAGTTACGGGCACAAGGCTATTTACTGGCTCATACACCTACAGCAACAGACAGGCGTATACATAAAGCACGCCCGCAACACGGGTGAAGTACCCATTAAGATTAATGGACGTGTTTTTGGGTTGATGGGTTAAGTGAAAACCGTGTCACTGGTGTGAAGACTGTGTACTCCTTTAACGGTTGCTGGTGGCATGGATGCCCCCGTCCTGAGTGCGGAGTCACCGGAGATATCCACGGTAGGTCTCCCGCCGACTGTCTTGCATCGACCCGCACCCGCGATCAACTTATAGGATCACAGTTCACTCACAAAGTCTTGTGGGAGCATGAATATGATGCACGGATGGAGACAGACGAGGTGTACCTTGAGGAAATAAAAGCGATCAAGCGTTCAATGGTACTGGATCCTCTCAAATGTGGTGATAGCTTGTTTGGAGGACGTACAAATCCTTTCAGACTATACTTCCCACCTACGGAGGGCGTGAAGCTCCATTACTACGATTTCTGTTCTTTATACCCATACGTGATGAAGAGCAATCCGTACCCCGTGGGCGCTCCTGAGAAACTGGTGGGACCTAGCCTACCATCCATCAATGAATTTTCAAAAAATTTGAATGATCGTTACTTTGGGCTCTCTTTCGTAGACGTACTCCCCCCACACAAATTATGGATGCCGATCTTACCTGTCGTTATCGACGACAAGCTCATGTTTCCCCTGTGCGTGAAGTGCGCGGAAGAGGATAACGGCGAATGTAACCATATACCCCACCAGCGTAAGATCAGAGGCGTATATACAAGTCCTGAGTTGGCCCTAGCCGTGCGCCATGGTTATAGAATACTGAAGATACATGAGGTGTGGAGGTTTCAGAAGCTACCCAACCTTTTCACACCATATATAAACACCTTTTTGAAGGATAAGGTTGAGGCATCAGGGTATCCGCGAGGAGTTGATACCGAAGATGAAAAGTCTGCCTATATTCAACGTTACCGCGACCGCGAAGGTATACAACTTGATCGTGTCCAAATTGTAAAGAATCCTGGCAAGCGCTTTAGTGCAAAGTTGTGTCTAAACAGTTTATGGGGAAAATTTGCGCAGAATACCGGCAGAGGGAGCATTCATTTGGCACAAAGTTATAGCGATGTCTGGGATTATGCCAATGCCCCCGATAAAGAGGTCATGGAGATCGTAAATGTAGGTAATACTTACGTAATAAAGTACAACAACACTGAATTTGCCACAGATACCTCAAAGGTTACAAACATACCTGTGGCCAGCTTCACAACAGCCTACGCCCGTATAAAACTTTGGGGTCTATTGCATTCTCTTGGGCGGAGAGTATTGTATGCCGATACAGATAGCGTGATATTCACAGAGAGGGAGGGTGAATACATGACCACTATTTGGGAGTTCCTCGGCGAGCTCACTGATGAGATCAAGGATGAGTATGGGGACAACGCATACGCCGACTCTTTTGCCTCAACAGGACCTAAGACTTATGGGGTACGGGTCAGGGTGGGGGAGGAAATGAAATATATCGTGAAGGCAAAGGGTATTACGCTCAACCATGCGAATCGGGAGGTTGTTAACTTTGAGTCGTTGAAGGATCTAGTATGTTTGGATGAACAACCTCCCCAACTAATTGTAGGCACCCACAATTTTCGGGCGCAGAAGCTGGGGGGCGTGAAGGAACTTAGGGGTACGATGGTGTGCCGTAACACCTATAGGAAACGTTACTAGTTACCTGGTACCTATGATACCGTACCCTTTGGATACCAATGATGCTTCTAACTCACACGTCTTGTATATAATCGTATCTATTTGTAAATATATATATATATATATATATAACTTGAATATCTCGTTTATTAAATCGTATTTGTAAATATATAACTTGAATATCTCGTTTATTAAATAAATCATGTTTCAAATAGCGTTTCACTTTCTCCTTTGTGTGTGTGTGTGTGTGTGTGTGTGTGTGTGTGTGTGTGTGTGTGTGTGTAGGTGAAAGTTCTAAGCTCCGCCCACTGTAAGACCGTGAGTCATGCTACTATCTGGGAATCCCTGCGTGGTCAGTCGACCGCAGTAAGCCCGAGAGATCAGACGTGTATTCAAATGGCTACCTTTAATATTGCTTGTACAACGTTTACGAAATGGTATTCAGTAAAGTGCCAGGATGTGGTGGATACCGAAAAACTTCCTATTCATCCCTCCTATGCCTCTTTTAAAAACACATTGGATTGTGCGAAGTTCCAAGATGTACAAATACTCTACGGCTGTTCTGGTGAGACCGTTGAAGGCTTTCGTTGCACAGACGATGTGCTGAAGTATACTGCAGAGCTAAACTTTATAAAGTCTCACATACACCGTGAAGTAAAAGAAACAACGCGTGCAGAAGAGAAGCAGCAGGTATGGATAATGAGTCTTGCTGATGGGTGGTGTGACAAGCGGTATTACGTCATGCTACACCATGTCGATTACTCATACCCTACGACTGAAAATGTGAATCTCGTGATCATGGACAATCTTAAGTATTTTTATCACTATATTAACGTATATCATGATGAGGTTCGTAGTGAGGTTGTGGCTAGTGCCCTGCGTGAATTTTTAACAGAGTTTAGAGACGAGTATCGTTTGATGGGCAGAAAGGAAAAAATGAACATATGTTCCTCTCAAATAGTGCGCCGGAGTGTGGAGATGTTTAGTAAAACATAAAATGTTCCTAGTTCTTATCCAAACTGTCTGGTGCGTAGGCTGGTAGTGATATTCTTGTACCGGTACAACAATTCGACTCGCGGAACAAGCCCATTCACGTATCATCGAGTCAGCCGCCCGTCGAACCATTCCTGCCTACCTGCGTGCCTCACACGGCTCATAGTTATCTCAGAGCTTGAGCCGAGTGGACGTGCGCTCCTCGAATACGATGGAACTTCCTTTGAGCAGCATTCTCAACGCCTCGTACGATGTGTCCGTGACGAAATCGTTGCGCGTGTTCAGGCGTAATTCCGGTACCATTAGCTATGTACTGGAAACGGAATGTAGACCGACAAACAAACGGGTTTATTTAAGTATCGAGGAGATGAATAGAATCTTTGTGATAGTTGAGAAGTGGAGTGAAGATCGTTATAAAATACCTGCTAACGTAGGTACAAGAAGAGAGCAGATTAGTGACGCACCCTCATACGCCGTTGTATGTACGTTGTGTATAAATAACGATCGGCCGTGCATTGATATACGGCTGATGTGGAAGAATGCTTCTGATAATAATGCTCTTATTCCTACGCGAAACCGTTTCATCCTCGACAGAATGTTTGAAATCGTCGGATTCCGTAAACTGAAACCTATATTAGACGCGCGTGTTACGGACATGCTTTATTTTGATACAGTACTTGAATACGCCTACACCGCTCTGCTCGATGGGTTTACCGAGTGTAGGGCTGGTGAGAATGGTCTAGAGCTGGACGTTTATTTAAAAAGTTTAGACTCTTTGAAATACCATGAACTTTGGTACAAAGCAATTGATCGGTACAAGGCTGAGCTCACCTACACCGTTCACCCTGAAGAACTATTTCTTTATATAACGCACAGTTGTCGTAACGATTTAGAAGATTATTTCAATTGCCGCTATGTTGAGTGAGTTCACGATTGAAAAGCTCGAGTCGGTAGAATAAACCCTCGATTGGAAAAGCGTGTTTATAAACTTGTATTTAATAATGTAGCTAACGATGAACTCTTTGTGCGTGCTTTTGATTGTATTCTAGACGTGTTTAAAGATGACTTACCAACCGGTTGTAAAGTGGGAACAAAAATAGTACTGAACGATATGAAAGCCCTTCATATCGAATACAGGTTTCCCTATACTTTAAGCGGTGAAATATTATTAAGCCGCATATACTGCGTAATGCAGAGCAATAATGATGTAATTGTAAACTCGATTAAGACCGAGTTTAGTATTTTGAAAAAAAAGTGAATTGTATTTATATTTTGCTTGACATTTCTCCTGTACTGATTATACGCATATTTCTATTGATTTGTGTTTATATATATATATATATATTTTGCGTGATATTTCTCCTGTACTGTTATGTACATATTTCTGTTGAAGTGTATATTTATTTGAAATGTATATTTTATTTTATATATCATAATTGTGTGTATATATTTCCTGTACTGTTATATGCATATTCCTCAAATGTATATTTATTTTCTATATATTTATAATAAATAGAATGATGCAATGCTGTTTTACTTAATTGTTACGCCTTCTACTACCGGTATTCTTTTAAGAAATATAATAATGTATACAATGGTATCTGATGGAACGAAATCTTTTAATTGGAGACAACTCACCATAATAATGGGTAAAAGTGGTATCTGGCAACTCAAGCCATTTACAGCCAACTGGCTGATTAGGCGTCTATAATAATGTATACAATAATACTGCTAAAAAGAGGTATCTGGCAACTCAAGCCATTTACAGCCAACTGGCTGATTAGGAGTCTATAATAATGTATACAATGGTATCGCGGTATCTGGCAACTCAAGCCATTTACGCCAACTGGCTGATTAGGAGCCTATAAAACAACGCCTACTCGGCTGAAGTCTTAATGTGCACTTGGCTCCTGCCAGGTGAACACCTCTCCTCCTCCTTTCTCTCCTTTCTCTTGGGGGATAACGCCGCCTCCAAGTTTTCCCCCACCCCCCTTTGCAACAACCCCCCCCCTTGCAACAACCCCTCCCCCACTTTGCAACAACCCCACCCCCTTTGCAACATTACATAATAACCTGCAACATTCTTGCACTCTCCCCTTTTGCGGCTATATTACTTGCGTCTTACGATCACAACTTTCAGTGAAAATCTATTTGAAAATGAAGCGCAAGGTTGCCAACTGTAAATTTTAAAACCTGGCCCTACCAAGTGGAATTTTAAAACCAATTTCTCTCTCTCGGCCTATTTCAGAATGACTTACTCGTCACTGTTTTTATTTTTTGGGCAGTTGGAGATGCTTATTCGTAATATACAAAAATATTGCTTTGAATCATGATGGGATTTTAGTTTGGAATACTTGCAATGATACCTAACTCGGACGTAAGACTGGTTCGATCGATAAAATGGACGGATCACGGAAATCTGGTGGCCTCGAAAGTCAATATATATGCGCGTCGGTGGTATAGTGGTTGGCATCGCTGACTACGAATCCATCGGCCCTAGGTTCGATTCCTGGTGACGGCAGACGGCGCGCAATTAACTCAGCTGTTCATCTTTTACACAGTAATATAATTGGTTGGTAGATAAATGGGTACACTGGGGAGCCTTCTGATTAAGACGCTGGGCTGCTGATCGGGAGGTAGTGAGATAGAGTCCGGGCAAGGACTTTGTAATTTCTAATCACCCGTGGTGGTTCGTGGTTCGGATTCTACGTAGCAACAAGCTTGACCTTCGTCAGAATGAACAATTCGGGAGGAAGAAAAACCAGGGTTAACCAAGGTTAACCTCGTAACCTCGTTAATGTTCCGTGTGTCGATTTCTCTTCATACGAAGGTCAAGTTGGTGGCCTCGCCTCTAGACCTGGCTTGATGGAGGAGCGAGTTGCTTTCTTGCGCTCTCCACCGTACATAGCCAGGTATACCCGGCTCATCTGGTACCGTCCTGAGCCAGGCATCTAGTTTTCTCTTGAAGACATCAACTCTGACCCCTGTAACGTTTCTGAGGTCTTTTGGAAGCTGGTGAAAAAGTCTTGGCCCCCTGACAACCAAGTTATTTTCGGATCTTTTAAACTATTTCCCTCCCAGCTTCAGAGAGGGGGAACATAGCTTAAAAGGTCAGCATTAGGGGGGAGATAATTTAACAGGTTTTACTTATTATCTTATTTACATGATAGAATTTTTAAGATATGTATATAAGATACATATCTTGAAAATTCTATTATATTCTATCATATTTCCGGTTTATAGAGAACCATTATTTACATAGGACTAAATCTAACCAATCGTCAAGGGTGTACAGTTGACCTAACTGGGCATTCAATGAACCTAAACGGGTATTCAGTTGACCTAACCTGGCATTCAATTAACCTAACCGGGCATTCAGTTATTTTTGCCACCCTTCGTGCGGGTAGCAAAAATATCCCGCGTTTTAATGAAAATATCACGACTTAACCTAACCAATCGTCAAGGCCGTACAGTTGGCTTAACTGGGCATTCAATAATTTCACTGTAGGTTTCGATATACAGGGTGTCCCATAAGTCCGGCATCATAGGAAAAATAATAAAAAAAGGCAAAACAAAAGCTTTTATTTACAGAACGAGCTCAATATGTCCACCATTGTTTTTAATACACAAATTCAGACGTGATACCGAGTCAGCAAGCACACGGTGAATGATGTCAGGAGTAATGGTGTTACATGCCCCAGTAATGCGCTGCCGCAAATGTTCAACACTCCTAATTTTCTCTGCGTATGCCAGCGCTTTCAAGTGGCCCCAGAGATAAAAATCTAGTGGCGTGAGATCCGGGCTTCTAGCTGGCCATTCCACAGGCCCTCGACGTCCTATCCAATGACCAGGGAATTGTTGGTACAGGTATTCCCTTACTTGGGTGCTGTAATGTGCAGGAGCGCCGTCTTGCTGGAACCATGATGGGAAATTTCCTTCTCCGTTCAAGACACTGGGAAATGCTTCTTCCTTGAGCATACGTAGGTAGGTGCCTCCAGTGACATGTTCATCGAAAAAGAGGGGGCCTATGATGCGATCCTTCCAAATGCTACACCATACCATCACCCGAGATGCACCTTGTTCCTTTGAAGAGGTATAACAGTGAGGGTTGTTCTGAGATCAGTAGCGGGTGTTCTGTCGATTTACCTTACCATTTCCATAAAAAACAGCCTCGTCACTGAACAGAATGGCGGACGGGAAATTGGCATCCCGAGCATATGAATTATGGTTTGTAGAAATAGAAAAATATGAATTTCTCCTATGATGCTGAACTTATGGGACACCCTGTATATATATATATATATATGCCAGGTTAGCCGGTTAGGTTAATTGAATAACCGGTTAGGTCAATTGAATATCCAGTTAGATTCATTGAATGCCCGGTTAGGTCACCTGTATGCCCTTGACGATTGGTTAGGTTTAGTCGTGACATTTTCGTTAAAACTAACGCAAATATCACGACTAAACCTAACCAATCGTTAAGGGCGTATAGGTGACCTAACCGGGCATTCAAATTTTATCCATGTAAATAATGTTCTCTATTTATTATATGTTTGTAATAAATAATAAATTTGTTGTTATTGTTTTCTTATCTTATTTTGGTTAATTTTCAGAGTTTAAACTTTGGGGGGTATATAGTTAAAAAGATCAACATTGGGGTGGTGATTGTTGAAAAGAGTATGTTGGGGGGGGGGAGGGAAACAGTTTAAAAGATCCCTATTTTCTTTTAGTGTTGAAGAGGTCTCTTGTCAGGCCTTGAATTTGGGAACACTACACATTCTGCCCTTCCTATTTTCCAGCGTTGTTTGAATATTAATTGGGTTTAGTTTTAGGTTTGGTACCAGTTTTTCGATCATTTTCCATATGTAGATTATGGTGTACCTCTCTCTTCTTCTTTCCAGGAAGTACAGATTTAGTTTATGTAGTCTTTCCCAGTAGTTGAGTTCTTTGCAGCCATCAATCTTGGCTGTGAAATGTCTCTGCGTTCCTTTTAGTTTATTAATTTCCAGTGGTGGGCACGCGCAACGATTTTTGTAGCGCCGCAGCCGCAACCGCAACTCTGCTGAAATAGTTGCGCCGCACGCGCAAGCGCAACCCTTTTCAAAAAGTTGCGCCGCAAGCGCAACCGCAACGCTCAACTTTTGAAAAATAAATAAAATAATATTAAAATAAAAAGCCTTTTTACAAGTTAAACAAAATATATCTGATACAGAAAAAGATAATATCAATATTTTATTACAATATATAATAAATGCAAAAAAATCACTACATAAGAGCCAGGTTCCCCTTCATGAACACCAGCATTTCAAAGTGTGGATCGGAGAGTCCAGCCCGTTTTGGCTTCAGAACATCCTTCCCCAAAGAGAACAGACGTTCTACAGCCGCACTTGAGGGAATGGGTGTGTTATACTGCACAAAGAGGTCTGTCAGTTCCTTGCAAGTGAACACGTTCCTCGCGATATTTTTCTCCGGCCTCTGGTCCAGGAAACTGTTCACCAGCATTGTGCTCTCCTTCTTCTGTTTGCTGATTACTCCTGTGTCGTACAGCTGCTCGAGGAAGTCCCCTTTGTCTGCCGCTTCCGCATCACTGCTGCTGCTGCTGAACTCTTCATCCTTCCTGGCCCTGTCCACCAACGACACAACTTTGCTGGTGACCGTCCTCCTCAACTCCTCTGGGTCTCTTCCTGGCACCAGCTCTGGCCATCTTGACAGCTTAAACTGCGGGTTGAAGGCAGTAGCTAAGAGGCAGTCCATGTCTGTAAAGACATGGCCAAACCTGCCCATCAACCCCTCAGTCAAGGCCTCTGTCAGAGGGAGGCAGACGGCCAACTCTTCGTTGTGCTTGTGCCTGTTGAGACTGGAGAGGCAGAGGACCAAGGTGGGCACCAAGACGCCCATGTAGGCTCTCCCCTCCGCCTGCAGGACTTCTAGGCTCTTGGCCACCGGCTCCATGACCTGCCGATAGGCCTTGAAGAACTCCTGGTCACCTGGAAAAATAACTTTATATAAGTTCTGTAAGTAGAAGTTGTTAACATGGAAAGTTATACAATTTGTAATTTAATTTTTTCAACTAACTTGACTAATTTCTAAAAAAAAAAATTGCAGTTATCACTAACCGGACGTGAAAGCCGGAATGTTGAGTGCGTGACAGGCCTCGTTCAGTCCCCTGGCTGCGTCCTTGCTGTTGAATATGTCGACCAGACGGATCACGGCGTCATACACCGAGTTCCACCTGGTGACTGTTGGGACAATAAGCAGCATTCCGACCTCATCCCTGATTAGGTCGCAGGCTTGAGAACTCCTATAAAATAACACAAATTTAAGTTAAACAAAAATAATAGAATTTATTTGTTTTTTCTTAAATTTATTTCATTTTTAATTGTTATTGGAGTGTAGAAATGTTCAATAAATTAATTTACCTGTGCTGCTTATTCCAAAGTTCCTGGGCCTTGGCAAAGGCTGAACGACTGGTCTTTTTGTACTGGGGGCTCTTGGTCAAAGCCTTTTCAGCATCAGCGGTGGCCACCAGGTTGAGGGTGTGGGCAGCACACCGTGAATGCTTCGGCAGGTCATAAGACTGATAAGAGGGCTGGTCTTTAAACTCTTTTTCATGATCTAAAAATAGTCATATTTAATACAATGATTTACATTGGGTACGATTATAATAAATAAAAACTTCTGAAGGCAGTAGCCGTGCTTACTCTCCATATGCTTCCGGAGGCTGTATCTTGACTTCTTGTTGGCTGAGAAGACCTTCTTATTGGGCCTGCAGCGGACACACTCGTACAGGAAGTTGTCCGTGTGGCCCTGTGCCTGTGCCTGACCCTTGAACTCAAAAAAAGTCGGCCAATTAAGGCCAGGAGTTAACGGTAGGGGCACCCGATCCTGAAGCGGAAACCTCACTGACACTTGCTTCAGTCTCAGGGGAACGGCTGTCAACATTCTCAGTCACTTCAACCTCTCTGTCCATGTCCTGGTCGGCAGAATCAGTGCTGTCGGCCACAGACACCACAAAACGATCCATAATACTAGTACTAGTACTAAAAAGTAAAAAGAAACGAAAACAACAGAAAGTCAGACAGTGATACTGGCGCATTGAGAATGTGACTGAATGTAAACAATTGAAGTGCAGTGTTGCCAGATAAAAATATTTAAGTTACATTCGCTTGGGTTATTTTTACAGAGAAGTAATATTAAATGTTGCGCGTTGCGCGCTAATCTTGAAACTGCATATATAAGTTGCGCCGCAAACAATTCCGCAACTCTATGTAAAAATGTGCGGCGCAAGCGCAAGCGCAACCAAAATTGTTGCGCCGCAACGTTTTGCGGCGCAACTGCCCACCTTTGTTAATTTCTTCCTTTTTATATGGGGACGTCAAAACTGAGCAGTATTCAAGTTTTGGTATGATCAGTGTTCTCAGCAGGGGAATCATTACTATCTTGTCATTCCTTTTGAACGTTCCTCGTACCTGTCCCGCGACTCTTTTTGCTTTGTTTATTGCTATTTGATTTTGTGTCTCGAATTTGGCATCATCGGTCATTATTACCCCCAAGTCGACCGCTTTCGTGCTTCTCTGAATTTCCTGTCTCTCTGTTTAAGTCCCTCATTTCTACCATATCTCAAGAGCTGGAATTTCTCGGTGTTAAATGTCATATTGTTGTCTTCTGACCATTTGTATATTTTGTTCGTGTCCCTCTGCAAGGCCTCCACTTCATTTGCATCGCTGATTTTTCTGCTGATCTTTGTATCGTCCGCAAAGGATGTTAGTACACTGTTGCTGTTTACTCCACTGTTTTATGTCTGTTAGCATGATAATTAACAGGAGTGTGGCCAGTACTGCACCTTGTGGTACCGAGCTGCGTACTTCTGATTCTGATGATGATACACCTTGAATTTTGACGACCTGTAGACGTTCTCTGACGAAGTTGTAGATCCATTTTCCCACTTTGCCTGTTATTCCCATATGTTTCATTTTAGGTGCTATTATACCATGATCGCATTTGTCGAAAGTCTTAGCAAAAAAAAATAAAAATAAAAATAAAAAAATATATATATATATACAGGGTGTTTGAAAACTTTCTGTACAAATTGTAATGGGGGATAGGCAACACCAAGACAAACCCTTTTCGTCTATAAGTGTATGTCCGCTGAAGTCACCATTCGGCGCGAGAGGGCGCCGCTGCAATTAGCTAAAAGGTGAAGTGGGCTAGACTCGCGTTTGCCGCGGGCATTCTTAAATCGGACGTAGTACGCGTAACATGGAGCGCTTCACGACTGCTGAGATGGCTGACATGCATATGGTGTATGGGGCTGCCAATGGAAACGGAAGAGCTGCTGTGAGGTTGTACCGACAGCGCTTCCCAAACAGACGTGTGCCAAACCACCAAACGTTTGCGCATTTGCATCGGCGACTGCGAGAAACTGGAACATTCCATGCAAACATGCATGACACTGGTCGGGAGAGAAACGTGCGCACTGCTGACATGGAAGAAGAAATCCTACGGCGATTTGAGGACAATCCAAGCGCAAGCACGCGAGGTGTTGCACGTATCCTCGGTGTGAACCACGACCTGGTCTGGAGAGTGTTGCACGAGCAGCAGTTACATCCGTTTCATCGTCAGAGAGTCCAGGCATTACAACCTCGGGATTACCCTCTTCGTGTGGAATTCGCACGCTGGTTTCTGCAGCAGACAGCGGTGCAGCCTAATTTTTCGGCTTATGTGCTGTTCTCAGATGAGGCCTGTTTCACACGTGAGGGTGTGTTTAACATGCACAATTCTCACGTGTGGGCGCACGCAAATCCACATGCTACACGGGTGCATGCTCATCAAGAACGGTTCGCCGTCAATGTTTGGGCGGGTATCGTCCATGGCAAGTTGATTGGGCCGTACCTGCTGCCTGCCCGACTCGACGGGCGGGTTTATCGGATATTTCTTGAAGAAACGTTACCGGAACTGCTGGAAGATGTTCCCGTGGCTATTCGTAGACGAATGTGGTTTCAACACGACGGGGCCCCAGCACACTCCAGCAACGATGTGCGGGATTATCTGAACGCCACTTTTGGGGACCGATGGATAGGCCGGGGTGGGCCCGTAGCCTGGCCACCGAGATCGCCCGATTTAACATGCCTCGATTTCTTCCTGTGGGGACACATGAAGAACCTCGTGTACGAGACTCCCATTTACTCAGAAGAAGACCTCGTAGCAAGAATCGCTGTCGCCGCTGGAACTGTTCCCGAAATGCCGGGAATCTTTCGACGTGTACGTCGGTCAATGCTTCGACGCTGTCGGGCATGCATTGATGCTACCGGTCGCAACTTTCAGCACCTTCTTTAAATAAACATGCCTTCTTTAAATAAACATGTTACGCGTACTACGTCCGATTTAAGAATGCCCGCGGCAAGCGCGAGTCTAGCCCACTTCACCTTTTAGCCAATTGCAGCGGCGCCCTCTCGCGCCGAATGGTGACGTCAGCGGACATACACTTATAGACGAAAAGGGTTTGTCTTGGTGTTGCCTATCCCCCATTACAATTTGTACAGAAAGTTTTCAAACACCCTGTAGGCTTACTATAATTTATGAATTTAATTGAAATGCATAATTAGGGGTCACCAGTTTGGGATACGGCCCACACGAACAATATTTAATGAGAGAGAAATTACTTTGTTGTTTTGTGTTTAATTAGAAAAATAAATGAATTATTTTTTCAGTGATTAACAATTCTATAACGGTATTTATACTATATTACAAATGACTGATAATTCAATAAGAAATGGTCACACAGTATAATCGTAATGTAAGTACAAAAATGACAAGAAACACTAATTTAGGTAGGCTAATGAGATATGCGGCAGTGAACACACAATAAGTAATTAAGCCAATAATAAATGAGATAATGAAAGTACGGTATGGTGCAGTAAATGGATTAGGCCAGTAAAATGAAATGCATAAAAGAACACATAAACAAGTGGATACAAATACGGTAAGATGGTTGAAATGTTAAAATAATTGGACAGGCCTACTGTAGTCGTAAAGGAAAAGTTAGTTTGCCGGTTGTTTGCGTACACTTTTGGGCCTACTCGATTAGGCAGAGTTTGTGAACTTTTCAGCTTTGAATCCTGAATAGTCTAGCGCGACGTAACAAAACACTGTATGCCGAGTGGGGGCCTACAAGAGGCTTACCGACCTGCGATTTCGACGGGGATAATTCTGAAGACTGACAAGGGCCTACGTGAAGGTTGACCGTACTGCGTTTCGACGTAAGTAACTCTGAAGACTGACAAAGGCCTACGTGAAAGTTGACCGTACTGCGTTTCGACGTAGATAGTCTGAGGACGTATTGACCTACCGGCAGGAGAATGTGTTGAGGGCCCGTTGATAGACTTGTTGAAAGGGCGCCGATCGAATTGTGATGAAGGATGAGTGAAGCCAGGGCCAGAAGGATAATCCCGATAGAGTGAGGTTTGCTTCCGGCAGGACAAAATTGTAGGTCGCCTCAAGTGTTGATTCGCTTCGTGTACTGTTGAACTGTTGCTTGAAGGGCTGAGGCCGGCTGAGATCGAACGGCGCTACGTGAAAGGAGAGATTCACGAGGAGGAGTAACGAGCAGAGTGAGGCCGATTTTTAGTCAACTCTGGCTTATATAGGCTTGGAGGACGCGTAGCTTTTCGTGTCCTTTTTGGGAAAAAAACAGCACAATTTGTTTCTCTATCCTTGAAACCCACGTGTGTTTTTCGGTCTTTGATGATTTCCGGATGTTTGCGAACGGCGAGGAAAGGAATTTCTGGTCGATATATATATATATATATATATATATATATATATATATATATATATATGTGTGTGTGTGTGTGTGTTAGAATGCCTGCAAAAATCCCCAAACACAACCTCGGGGAAAACTCGGAAGGGCGAGTGTGTTACAAACTTTCCCTGGTTCTCCTTTAAGGTATATGGACTTTTAACTTGCATATAAACTGTTAATGCAGCTTTAAATACAAGTGTGCCAAGGCTTTCGAGTTGTTTAGATGTAATAATGAAATATATTGTGTATAGAAGCACCACATAATATGGTTTATTAAAGGTATGAAGTGTTTGCGTTATGATACTCGCATAAACCTTGGTTTCTTTTTTGCAAATTTGTTCATTAAACAAATTTCTAGGACAATGAGAGCAATAAATGTCATTTAAAAATAAATATTTTATTTTATTTTTCAGTTTAGATATCAACTAAAAAAATGCAAGAAACGTTTTTAATCTTTGCTGTAGCATTCATAACCCAACGTTGGGCCGTAGCCGACCTAATTCAAAACAACTTGAGATTTCAGACACAACAGGTACAAACATTATACAAGTGGTCCATAGAAGGTCAAGAGATAGTTGTCTGGAGCGCTGACTATGTAGTAGTGCTGGGACGATTGTCATATTTCATACAATCGCTGTTGCGATTGCGATTGTCAGAATTTGAAAAGCGCGCGATTGCGATTGCGATGTTTTAGCTTTAGCCTCACATAACGCTCATTTATGCTTTAAATATACCTGAACGCGTTACCTACCTCAGTCAGTGAGTTAAGTATTGATGTAGCTCCTGCTTCAGTCTGTGAGGAAAGTAACACTTGTTGGAGGACAAGAGAGATAGGATCTCGCTAACATGCTAAGGTGGTGATATTTTGATTGATTGGCGTTCCACCACAACAGAGAATTATCTCCTTGCCCGATCCTCTTTTCTTTGTGGTAGCACTCGATGATATCCTTAGACGTCTTGCTTATTTCTGACTCGCTCTCGTCGTCACTACTTGAGGCCAGTAAAACAGTCAGTGACATATGTATCGATGTAGCGCCTGGTTCAGTCTGTGAGGAAGGTCCAGCTTCAATTACTGGCGTCACCAGCTCTATCCGCGGTTTTTTTGCTGCTGGTTGTGAAGTTAGTTCATCACATAGGACGCCTAGACGATTTTTTATTCGCATCACATCTATTGGACTGAATAATTTGCTCTTGAATTTTGGATCGAGGTAGGTTGCAAGAGAATAATTATCAGAATAAAAACCCACTCTAATAGACAGAGTTTATTTCCACGACAGTTTCGACGCCCACTGGCATCTCCTCGGGTGGATACAGAAACACAAATGAAACAAAACAAGAGGGAAAAACAGTTCAGGGATCGACCGTTAAGAAATTCGCACCTAGGTTGGATTCCATTCTCTCGAGACAGGAGGGGCATTTTCATTAAGTACATTCGCACAAATTTTTTATAAAACTATCTTCCTGTTCTAAACATACAGATTCTATTATTTTTACATAATTATTACATTTATAATTAAATTTATTACATTTAATATTGCATAATTATTAATTACAGAAATTATAAATTTATTATTACATTGGTTATTACATTGTTGTTTATTATACAGAAATTATAAACCGAAAAACGAATGAAAAAAGGCGATTAGGAAATAATCCAGAGACCATTGAGAAATTCGCACCTAGGTTAGATATCGTTCTCCCGAAACCAGAAGGGCATTTTATTACAGGGTCAGCTTATAACTACATTTCCACAAATTAAAAATATCTTCTTGTTCTATACATACAGATCCTAATGTTTTGACATAATTACTGCATATATTTATTTCCACATTAATTACTTCCATTATTACATTTACTAAAAGCGAGTAAGGAAACATTCCAATCCAGAGACATTTAAGAAATTCACACTTAGGTTCGAACACGTTCCCACGACTCCGTAAGGGATTTATTGACCAAGAATCTCATTAAAGGGTCTAACTTATAAGTACCTTCGCACAAATTAAAATTATCTACTTTTTCTATACACACAGATCCCTGAACTGTTTTTCCCTCTTGTTTTGTTTCATTTGTGTTTCTGTATCCACCCGAGGAGGATGCCAGTGGGCGTCGAAACTGTCGTGGAAATAAACTCTGTCTATTAGAGTGGGTTTTTATTCTCATATTTTGACCTTCACGTAAAAAAGTGAAGTTTTTTGCATTTAGAATAATTATCATTGCCTTCTAATCCTTCAAACCTCCTGTCAAGCTCTGAACGCATCGTATCCATCATGGTTTTAACACCATGATCTTCTTCGGGTGATGTTTCTTTCAGAGTATGTTTTAATGATGCGATCAAAGGAATAACCTCTGATATTGAAGAAGAATAGTCACTTAATTGTTTTGTTATCTCGTCAAAAGGTTTCAGAATGCGCACACATTTGGCGAGGAGGTCAAAATCCGACTTTGTTAGGTGCTGAATTTTAGAATTGTCGGCACAGAACAAGCTCAGAGGTTCTTTCAAGTCGATAACCCTCTCCATCATATGAAACGTACTGTTCCATCTTGTTGGGACGTCGCGAACAACTGAGAGTTTGGGTTTATTTAAGCGCTCTTGAATTTTCTTTAGCTCATCTTGCGACATTGTTGAGTGATGGAAGTGTGTCCCAATCGATCTCAATTTTGAAATTAGCTCTATTACTGCTTTTTGTGATTCTAATCCAGATTTGACAATTAGTTGTAACTTGTGGGCAGTACAGTCTAGATTTTTCATTCCTGATAGAAACAAAGCTTTTTTCATGTTAGCCCCTGAATCTCTCATTACAGCTTGGACGGAAGATTGACTTATGTCCCACTTAACAAGCATCGCATCAAAAGTTTTAGAAATATATTCACCTGTGTGCCGCTCATCAAGACGTTGAACTCCTAGGACTAATTCCATCCTTTCAAAGTTACTGGTAATTGCGTGACATGTTAAAGAGAGTAAAGAAACACCTGCAGATGTATCCGACCAAGCATCGGTAGTGAAAGACATCTTCACATCACGTAGTTGCAGCAACATTTCTTTAACTCTACCTGACACAGCGGCATAAATCTCATTACACGTAAGATTAGTGTAGAATTTTCTTGTTTTTAGTTTGTATTGCGGAGAAGTATCGTTCATCAACCTCATGAAACCTATATCTTCGACATGACTGAAAGACAAGTCGTCCATAATGAGCATTTCTGCAATTCGATAGTCTACCTTTTTCGATTTTGGGTCATTAACATCCCATATTTTCTTTTTTTCAAGACAACTAAACAGAGTTTGATTTTTAGTTTTAACTTCACACTTAGTTTTTTGCAAAGGTGTCTGAGTTTGCACTTTTTTTAATTGGTCCTTCTCAGTTACTTCTTCATTTTCAATAGCAATTAATTCTTTATACTCTTCAGAGTGCATTGACCGTAAATGATTCTTCAAATTTGTGGTATTACGTCCTTTTCGCGAATAGTTTTTATTACACAATAAACACTTTGCTAATTCAGAGTTGCTAGATACTTTTTCAAAATATTTCCAAACGGCACTCATGGTGATCAAATAATGTTGCTAATTTAAACCCGAAAGAATGTGCACAAAGCCACAAAAGATTCGACAACCTCAGACAACCTCAGACAACCTCACTCCAACACTGTCTGAAGCACACTGCCGAGACAGGCTCAAACAATGCCCACTCGCGTTTCAACTTTGACGTCATATTTACCATGGCTGGTTTCTTCCAATAATGCGTATTCTGAAAAAGAATATAGGCCCATAGGGTTAGCTTGATTTTTTAACATTCCAATTTTACATAGAGCAAATAAAGAGGTGTACTTATTGTTATTATTAAACCAATTTTTTATTCTGTTTTCAACTAATTCGCAACCCGTTTTCATTTCTGTTTTTGACTTATTTATTATTTATTTATTATTCCGTATTGTTGTTAGCTAAACTTTCCTTTAAGTACGCATGAAAGAACAGCTTTCATAGCAACTTTTGTAGAGATTTAAATCTTTTGTTCACAATCGCAACAATCGCACTCATTAAATGCGATTGCGATTGCGATTGTAAAAAATGTGCGATTGTATCGCGATTGCGATTGCGATTGCGATGCATCGTCCCATCACTACTATGTAAGCTAATGGAACACTATAAATAATGAACATACAGTTGCCAATGTTTCTGTTATCTTATTGACTGACTCACCAAGCCTAGTGATAAATCTAAATACAAAATTGTACATGACACTGGCACAGTTAGGCTTATTGACTACAAACAGCATACTGGAGAAACACAACACCACACTCATCAACATTTACATCCCACCAGATAGTTCACCTCAGGTGCCAGGCAATTACAATCCACAGTTACACAATCTAGCCTCTCTCACTAATGTCATCTTAGGAGGAGACTTCAACGCTAAAAACACTAGAGGCGCCAACATAGTCACACAACTAAACAGCCTCTTCATTCTTAACAATACAGAAGAACATACACACATACCATATCAAGCAGGATACTCAAACTCCTCCCCAGGCATAACGTTCTGTTTCCCCTCACTAGCAACACATACACACTGGAGAACAGAAAAACAACTGTCATCAGACCACCTGCCCATCATCATTACAACACGTTCTACACTCTCTCCCAACAGCCTTAGGCACACTTACAGAAATTACAAGAAAGCTGATTGGGAACAGTTCAAAATACAGACTGAGAAACAATTCACCACATTAAACAGACACCCATCATAAACATCAATACAACACTCAAAACATTTAATCAGATCATCAATAATGCAAACAAATACATACCCAAGGGCAACATTAGGAAATACAACTCAAATTACACTAGAGAAATAGCCCACCTCATAAGGCAACGTAACAACCTCAAACATAACACACAAACACCACACACAGAAGCCATAAAACAGCAGATACAACAGCTCAACACAGAAATAAACAACAAACTTAAAGAAAAACAAACAGAAACATTTATGGAATTCATAACAACAATAAACCACTCCACAGATACATCCAGGCTATACAAGACTATAAACAGCATTACCCACTCTAACAGCGGTATTCACACCTCACACGCGGCTCTCTGTCGCAGCCAAAATAATATCCCAACATATACACAACAAGCTAACATTCTAGCTAATCACTACGCAAAGATAAGTCACTTAAACAGAGACAACAACCAGAAACACGCAGACAGACAAACAGCCAGACACAAGAAAACACCTACAGACTCGACACGACCATTACACCCTTCAATATAGACCAGATCACCAAGATCATCAAAAACATTAAGAATTCGAAGGCTGCTGGACCAGACAACATATCTAACATACACCTTAAACACTTGGGCCCATAGGGAATACTAGCTCTCACAAACATCAGCACATATTCATACCAACACTTATTATTCATGACATATGGAAACAAAGTAAAATTATTACACTACTCAAACCAAACAAAAATCCAACAGAACCAGCTTCCTATAGACCCATTACTTTACTATGCACACCTTCCAAAGTAACAGAGAGACTAATCTTACAAATTACCAACCCACACATACCACTATCGCCTACTCAACATGAATTCAGACCTCACCACTCAACCACGACATTACTCACCAACCTCACGCAGCACATCATGGATGGCATCAACTCCGGACGACCAGCTCAACGTACTAAACACAAACATGCACAATAACACCAAAAGGTGGGTGAGCAACTATCTTTCAGGAAGATACTCGCATGTCACATTTAATGGCAAGTCATCCAAAAACAAGCTTTTTCCGAACGGTGTCCCTCAAGGCTCTGTTCTCTTACCAACACTATTCAACTTATACATGCATGACATTCCAAAACCCATGGATAACAAGCTTACCTTATCATCATATGCAGATGACATGACTCAACATCCATCCACAACAACATCGACACCGATACAAATAACCTACAAACATACATAAACAGTATACAAGACTGGCTCACACACAATAGACTCAAAGTACCACCCACAAAATCAACCATCACCTTGCTAACAAGCAACACAAAAGAACACCAAATAACTCCACAGCTTACACTAAACAACACCAACATTCCACACACTCACAGGACCAAAATACTTGGGGTCACATACAACACATCATTATCTTTTGCAAACCACATTCAGGACATTAAAAATAAATGTACGTCAAGACTTAACACGCTTAGGGTACTAACAGGCACAAACTTTGGACACCAGCAGGAAACAACATCACTCATATACAAACAATATATTCGCTCAGTTATGGACTATGCTAGCCCATGCTGGGCACCCATTATCAAACACACACATAAACACCTTACAGACAATACAAAACAACGCACTAGCCTATAAGTACTAATAACAGCTTAATAAGTACTTAACAACAGCTAATAAATAAAAATATGAAATTATCTTAAAACTTCCTGATTCTGAATTTATAATATGATATAAGGCTAGCATTTTTCCAACTTCTACAAGCTATTATTTTTTTCATTTTGCCCGAATGCAGAGCCAGTTTGCCCGAATTCAGCCCCCCCTCAGCCCCCCAGCCCCCCGACTCGTACGCATATGCTAATGCTATCCGCAGCAGAGAGGAGGCTTTGAGAAGGTACCGTCGCCATCCAACTCCTGACTCTCACTTAGCTTATATTTCTGCCCGGAATCGTAAAAAATCTGTTCTTCAACTCTCCAAAAATTCTTTCATCAGACAAAAATGTGAAAAGCTCTCCCATTCCAATTCTTCTCGCTCTTTCTGACACCTAGCCAAGAATCTTTCCAACAATTTTACTTCTTCGTCTTTCCCTCCTCTTTTCCATTCCGACGGCTCAGTTGCCGTCTCTTCTCCTGTAAAGTTGAACTCTTCACTAAAACTTTCGCCTCCAACTGAATCATGGACAATTCCGGTGCTGTTCCTCCATCTCCTCCTCCTTCTGTCTTAATTATGTCCGAAATTAGAATCTCTTCCAAAAGTGTTTTCTCTGTCCTGTTTGGCCACAATTCTAGAATGCATACAATCCTGATGGTGTCCCTCCTGTTGCTCTCAAGAACTGTGCTTCTGTGTTGACACCCTGCCTGCCTTGCCAAACTCATCTTTGTCTTTCATCTGGTACTTTTCCTTCATGTTAGAAATTCGCTTTCATTCAGACTGCCCCAAAGAAGGGTGACAGCTCTCAACCCTTCACCTGTCATCCAGTTGCTTTGATTTCTTCCCTTTCTAAAGTTTTCGAATCTATCCTTAATAGGAAGATTCTTAAACGTCTCTCTTCTCACAATCTTATTTTAGATGGGTCCCGCAAGGAACGCTTTTCTTACATATCTCTCTGACTCTTGGTCATCCTCCTTTCGGGATTTCGGTGAAACTTTTGCTATTGCGCTAGACATATCAAAAGTTTTTGATAGAGTCTGGCACAAATCTTTAATTTCCAAAATGCCCACCTCCGGTTTCTATCCTTCTGTCTGTACCTTCATCTCTGATTTCCTTTCTGGCCGATCTATAGCTGCAGTTGTTCTCATAAAGCTATTAGGTAATGGTGGTATTCCTCAGGGCTCTGTCTTGTCACCTACTCTTTTCCTTTTATTTACCAATGATCTATTAAGTCACACTTCCTGTCGTATTCACTTCTCTGCTGATGATTCTACCCTTCACTTCACCCGTTTCACAAAGCGTCCCTCTCAACATTCACCCCATGCTTCGCGCAGGACGTCTATGGTGCACCTGACCTCTGATCTTTCTACTATCTCTGACTGGGACAGAGAAAACCTTGTGGCTTTCAATGCCTCAAAAACTCTGTTTCTTCATCTGTCTACTCGTCAGAATCTTTCACACGACTCTCCCCTTATTTTCATCAATACACAACTCAATCCTTCCTCTTTTCTTAACATTCTTGGTGTTTCATTTTCTCGTAATCTTTCCCGGAAAGATCACATATACGCTCTTTCTAAAACAGGTTCTGAGAGGGTAAGTGTGCTGTACCAGCTCCGTATTTTATTCACCTCCACTCAGTTGCTGTCTGACTGTCTCTGTACAGGGGTCTCGTCCGCCCCTATATGGAGTACGCTTCTCTTGTTCTCATGTGTGAGGTGGCTCAACCCAGGCAGCTCTACTTGACCGGGTGGAATCAAAGGCTTTTCGTCTCATCATTTCCCCGTCTCTTACTGACTGTCTTCAATTCTTCTCTCCTCCCTGCGATGTTGCCCCACTCCTTCTTTACTATCGCTATTATAACGGACACTGCTCTTCTGAATTTTTTAACTACATGACTCCTCCTTTAAGAGGGGCACGCACTATCCGATTTTCAACACATTCTCATTCCTTTTCTATCCATCTTTCTAATGCAAAGGTTGATCGGTAATTTCAATCTTTCCTTTGCACAATCAGTCAACTCTGGAACAATCTTCCTCAATCTATTTTTCACTCTGTTTATGACCTCGTCTTTCAAACGCAGTGTGTCCAGGCAGTTCGAAAACCTTGGACCTTGATTTTGGCTCTTCTTCTTTTCTTTCTATTGGGGGAGGACGTTTTTGCGGGCGTTCGCCCTTGACCTCCCCCCAGGGCCGGATTTTCCAATAGGCAACATAGGCCATTGGCCTAGGGCCCACCAGTAACTGGGGGCCCACTGGGGACCTCCTACAATCCCTTGACACAAACAGTATCATTGACAAATTTGCCAGTTTCATTGTATTTTTCCATTATTCCTATGTGTAAGATGTACATGATATGGAACTTGATTTACTTTGATGTACTTGATATGGAACTAATTTGATTAAAAATTATTAATGTGTAATGTATTACATTATGTTGTAATTCTTATTGCAAAATTTATAATGCTTCAATTTGACTGTATTTTTTTCCATTATTCCTTTGTGTAAGAATAAGTTGTACATGATATAAAACTAATTTGAATAAAATTATTGATGTGTTACATTATGTTGTAATTCTTTTTTTTTTTACATTACAATATTACGATATATATATATATATATATATATATATAATATTTTTTTTTGGGGGGGCACTGATAAGGTTTGGCCTAGGGCCCACAAGCAAGTAAATCCGGCCCTGCCTTCCCCTTTTCTGCATAAAAAAAAGTTGCATGTTTATGAATGGATTAGAGTGTGGATGATTAACTGACTCAAACTCATCTATGCTTGCAGGTATCCTTGCAATATGCCGGAACTGAAAATGTTGATGACGACTGACGCTGTATCAGTATTCTAACTTCTGTGGGAAAGAGTTTAATCGTTATGAGACACATCGTCATGTTGAACACCTTTGACAACAGACTCGCAACTTTCGCAGCCACAGTTCCTTATGGACTATTTTCCAGTAAGTCAGTGGTGTTTCATTATCAAACATGCCTCAGATTTGGCCGAGTGTAATACCCTGAATTTTGCTTATTGCAAATAAGCTTTTATTTCGTCCAGGCACCTTTCTCCTGTCATGCCTTCTGAACTTACAAATGGCGAAAAAGCGGGGCTAAAAACGATGTGAATGACTTTAAAATATCATTGTCAAACCTAAAGAGTGAAGATGCACATGCGACTCCTCTTGTACTCACATGAGCAACACTGTACAGTAGAAACACTGTTTACAATGTTTGCAGACAGTGTTATAATTCTTTTCGTAATTTTGCCATTTACCACTCTAATTTCATAAATCAGAGTGCACGACTCATCAGGAGCAAGAAAGACGGTTTTATTACATGTGTATTCCTGAACCAACAAAAATACTTCCCCAACTGGGACCCGCTTACTGTAGACACCAGCCCTGCCACACGTTTTGACAGTTGGTACAGTCTCACAACAGATTGTGCGGTTACCAACTAACTTTTACTTTTTGCAAATGTATTTGGCGTCTTAATTTTTATCATAAATATATTCGTACAGCTGTGATGCTTGCTCTAGACAAAAAAGAACCAAAAAACTGAGCATCCATAATTTTCAAAATTTCGTGTAAACAGCATACCGCTTTATATTTATTTAATAGAATTGAATACAGTTTTCTGAAATCTATGCATACGGGTGTCCAAAAAGTCGCTACCCAAAGGGAATTCAAGGCCGTAGCCAGAGCTTAAAAACAGACGAGGCGAAAATAGCCCTACTAGGGGGTCCGGGGCCATGCTCCTTCAGAAGATTTTTTTAATCCTAGCACAAAATCATGCACTTTGAGCGTATGGTAACTGAGAGTGAATTGGACAATAATAACTTCACTTAAATGTTGCTACTCTATGTTTTTATTCATGTTATTTGTGGTTTGAGTGCATTACATTGATATGACCAGAAACCAGTTCTTATCATTTGCTACTTGACTGATGGCTGAAGGCCAATGCCACTCTTCTGTGCAGGCTAGCATCCCAAACCTTGAGGACCCGCAAGGTGTCCAGCTCCTGGAGCAGAGGGTGGTGTCTGTGGATGTTGGCCAGTGTTATGCTATTCAGCCGTTCTTCTCTCATGCTAGCTCGGCACCATGTCTTCAGCCGACGCAGTGCACTGAAGGAGTGCTCACAAGAACAGGAACCCAATAATAAATTATTAATTATTTTATATATAATTTTATTAATTATAATTATAATTATTTATTATTAAATTAATAATAGAAATAGGATTTTACCTCTCTCGTACAAATAATGTCAATTTCCTCAGATTTCCTTTGAAATTCAATTTCCTCATTGATCCAAAATGTCCGTTAAGCCAGACGAGGCGGCCGCCTCGTCTGCCTCAACGTGGCTCCGGGTATGAAATTGCATTGAAATTCGTAACCCGATGAGAATGTGGTGTTTTTATGGAATTATATATACTGTATATATCAAGATTATTTCACGAAAGTAACACGTGAATAATATTTATGATGACAATAACCACAAAGGAAAAAGGAAACACAGAATGGTGCTCAAGCGCTATTCGTCTAATGACATCCTCAGGAACACTGACATAAATAACAAGTTCGAGACTATATATAGGTCACAAAAAAAATAGAAAAATAAAAATTGTAGGAGAAGCATAAAAATTTATAAGGAAACGCTACCAGAGTTTTAGCACTTTGCCACTCTTGTCTAAATCCGTTCTGAACGAATTCAAAACAACAGGATCAAGCGAAAAAAAGGCCCTGGCTAATGTTGAAATTATTTGTTAGTTGAATGATGGCAGACTCAAGAATATTTCTATTAACAATGTTGCTTGAGTGAAACAAAAATGAAGCATTATTCCAATCAATACAGTGGGATAACTCTGACAAATGGACGGAAAGGGCACTGGACGACTGTCCCGTTCTAACGGAATATTGATGCTGTTTTACACGCGTGTGCAAATCCTTTCCCGTCTGTCCAGTGTAAAAGGAATCACATTGTTTACAACCAATTTTATAGATAATGCCTGAATTATTGGTAGGACTATTCTTTACAATGATATTTTTCACAATATTGTCATATGAAAATACTACATTAATATCCAAAAGTTTAAGTACATTAGCAATGCCTAAAAAGCCTGGGAAAAATGGAAGTACTAAAATATTCTTCGACAAAGTGCGAGGGTTATTATTCACACGATAGAAAGTTCGTTTTGCTTTGTTATTGTTGATTTTTTCTAATTCGGCATCCATGTATTCCGGACTGGCGATCCTAAGAGCGGGGAGAAACATTGAAGAAAATATGGCTTTCTCCGCGGTTTCTTCAACCACACTCAGTTGCTGTCTCTGTACAGGAGTCTTGTTTGACCCTGTATGGAGTATGCTTCTCATGTGTGGGGTGGCTCAACCCACACAGCCGTACTTGACCGGGTGGAATCAAAGGCTTTTCGTCTCATCAATTCCCCGCCTCTTACTGATTGTCTTTAATCTCTCTCTTCGCCGCAATGTTGCCTCACTATCTTTTACTATCGCTATCATAACGGACATTGCTCTTCTGAACTCTCTAACTGCATGCCTCCTCCTTTAAGGAGAGCACGCGAGTACACTTTCTCATTCCTTTTCTGTCCAACTATCTAATGCAAGGGTTAATCGGTATTTTCAGTCTTTCATCTACTCAATCGGTCAACTCTAGAACAATCTTCCTCACTCCATCCTTCAAATGCTGTGTGTCCAGGCATCGCAAACCCCGGACCTTGATTTTGGCTCTCTTCTTCTTCTATGGGAGGTGGGCTTTTTGCGGACATGGCGGAAGCTAACCAAAGGTATATTTATTTATTTGTTTTCAAATTGCTTCCCAGTTCAGTTCAAAGTGCGTTAATGTAATGTAATATAATTAAGTAATGTAATTCCCTTTGAGTGGCGACCTTTCGGACGTCCTAATTTAAAGTGTAAATTATGAAAGTTTAATTTTAACTCTCATATTTAGTGTATTAATTATCACACGACATTCTTAGTTATGATTCAAACACGTTATTCAAAGACAGTTTTTATACCCTTTATCGATAATTAATGCAGGAATGCATTTAATGAGTCAAAAAACTTTTGATTATCTTTATACATTACATTCCAATTAACTCTTCATTTCCAAACTATAACTTAATACTTTTTTAGCTAAATTAATATATGAAAAATAATAGTACTAAATGTTTTCGAACCGGGATGCCACAGCACCCTGGTGTACCACGAAATTTCCTGAAAGTAACAAAAATAAGTAACTGATATTTCATTGAGTTGGAGACAAAAGTTTGAGCGAAGAGTCCAGCTTTATCAGGAGGAGACGGCAAGTGAGCCGTCATAATTGAAAAGAGGAGGGAAAGAAGAAGTAAGGTTGTTGGAGAGGTTCTTGATTTGGTACCAGAAAGCCCGAGCCGAATTAAAATTGGATAGGTTTTCACATTTTTGTCCGATGATGAAATTTTTGGCGAGTCGAGGAACAGATTTTGCACGATTCCGGGCAGAAATTAATCAGAGTGAGAGTCAGGAATTGGATGGTGACGGTACTTTCTGAACTCCTCCTCACTCTTGCAGATAGAATTAGAACAAACAAAGTTAAATCAAGGTTTTTTGCATTAGTAGTAGGAAAAGAATGTGGAATGTACCCCTCCATGCCCGAGAGAATCACCTCTGTGATACACTCAGCACATTCAGCGGCGTCAAAATGCCAAAGGAGCCTCCTCTTGGGAGGATCGAAAGGCCGAACTGTGGCGATAGATAGGAAACAGATATTTGATTGTGGTCGGAGGAGCCTAACGGAGAAAAATTCTGGTAGAGTAAGAAGGATGAGTGATCAGAAATAAATTCAAAATGTTGGGCCTATCTCCAAGGTCATCGGAGATACGAGTAGGGTGCTGTACAATCTGCTCTAGGTCATTTAGGATAGAGAAGTTGTAAGCTAGTTCACCAGGGATGCTAGTGAAATGGGAGGAAAGCCAAAGGTGGTGGTGAACACTGAAATCACCTAAAATAGAGATTTCAGCGAACGGAGAATGAGATAAAATGTGTTCCACTTGGAAGTGAGGTGGTCAAATAGTTTTCGATAGTCAGCAGAATTAGGAGAAAGATACACAGCGCAGCTGTATTTAGTTTGATACAAGCCGTAGCCAGAGGGTGTAGAATTCAGAAAATTCAAGTTCGGGAATACGAAAGCAAGTTAGTTAGGTCATTGCGTACATGTACGCAACATCCACATTTAGAATGAAATTGAATATAGATGAAGTAAGAGAGTAGAGAAAAGGGGTTGCTGTCAGTCGTCTGACACCCGAGTTTCGGTGAGGAAGTGATGAAGTTTATAAGAGTTTATAAGGTGTTCATCAGATTGGAAATTTAATAAAGGCCACGAATGTTGCAGAAGTTTATGAAAAGTGAATCAGACAGAAGTCCACGGCATCTCGAATGGGTGGTTGTAGAACCAACACCTCTACCCACGTCTGCGTTTCCGGTTTCGGCAACGCGGGAGCCATAATTAACCCCCCGATTAACCTCCCCAGTAAGACAACAAGGTGATAAGGTACAAACCGTCATGATGACAAATTTTGTATAAAATTGTATAAATGATACGATATCTCTGATATTGTCCATCGTCCGTTATGGAAAATTTAACTGAAGTCTCTGTTTCTTATATTGGAATGGAACTAAGTTATCAGATAAAGTGTATTTTTAATGACTTTAATCTTTTAAAAAAAGTTCTAAAATAGATAAGCGCGAGTGCAAATATGAACGTAAATTACACCGTAATTATAAAAATAAACGGTTTTTACTTTTACATTTTAATATTTTCAACCATTAGTTTTACCAACCCTACTTTTTGCAATCGCCTATCTTGGTTCCTCCTCATCAAAAATATATCCTTCAACTTTTTGCTCATACTCTCGCTTCTCGGCTTTGTGTGTGTGTGTGTGTGTGTGTGTGTGTGTGTAGAAACAACTCGCATAAGTCAGATCGAGTGTGTGATAGTTCACAGATGTAGTGGGGTAATTTTTTTTTTGGGGGGGGATACGTTTAGTACCTCTGAACATTAATTAAAAAATTTATATAAATCTAGAAACATTTTTCTTGTCCGGAAAAAGATACGTTAGTCCTGATTAGGTTAGGCTAAGTTAGATTAGTTTGGTTAAGCTAAGCTAAGCTAGGCAAGTTTAGCGAATACCTCGCTATTTTAATGACTTATCAGAAAACACCCTTCGAACCCTCAGTCGCTCTTTTATTAGGTTAGGGTAATTACTTTTTTTAGATGTATGGACTTAAAAAGTTGATAATTCGCTTACACACACACACACACACACAAAATTTATTTAATTTTATTTCCCACGAATTTATCCATCGTTTCAGTTAAATACTGTATAACAAAGGAAACAGTTATTATTTCAATCGAAGTTCTTCCTTGTATTTGAAAAAAGTATTCTCAGAACCAAATTGAAATAGATGATTTGCGACGTGGTCCTTTATTCGTAAAATTCCAAACATTTCTAAATATCTTCTTCCAAAAGAAGCGGAATTTTTAATATCAATATTCGAGTATTTACACAAGCGACAAAGACTCAAAGTTGTGGGGCACATTTCCGATAAAAGGTCGGATTATATTGGTGAGCCGTAAGATCTCGCATCAGTGAAATTGCGAAACACTCGATACTCACCCAGTAACAAAAGGAAACTTTTGTAATTTTCGGAGGCGCATTCTTTGGAATTCGCTGATCTAGATTGTTTAATATATCGTATTTTTGCTCTTAATATTTTTAAATCAAGGCTTTCGTACCTCTGAACGTGATCTGTGAATTTTGTACGTAATAAATGAAGCAATTCGAGCTTGAAGATGCGATAATAAACAAAAGAACATCAGAATCACGGAATGATTATAGTTTCTCGAGTTAAGTCACGAGTCTATATTGAGACTGCGATGCTTTTAATACGATAACAGTCTTTCAGAAGTAAATCATATATTTAAAAGAAAAATGTAAGATATTTGCTCGTTTAAAATTTTTTAGTCTTTAAAAGTAAACTTTCTCAAGTTTTTCAGTCGTGGAAAAACAACCATTGCTTCCAAGGTATACAGCGAAATAGCATTGAAAATACCACCTTCATTTTAGTAAGTTAATGTGAGAATAACGAATTAAAGGAGTCTGAAATGGGGAGGTACATTTTCACAGTAAACTGAAAGTACCTTATAAAACCCGGTAAATCGTGGGTTTTTTAATCACCCAAAGATTCGGAAGCAAATTACAGTACATGCTGGTACAGTACATAGGGAATATAACAAACTTCATTAAAATACGAGTACTTCAAACAAAACTACAGACATCTCTTTAATATGAACAAACTCGCGTTATTCAATATATTTAAATTACAAATACTTTGTAGCAATTCCATATTTAATTTTGATAGATGATGCCCCAAGCAACAAAACGAAATTGTCGACTTCTTTTCCAAATTCAAACCGAAATAAACTTTGATTCAAACGCGTTAATCTCTTCCTGTCTAAAATCCAGGAACCAACCAGGATCAAAACATTCGGCAGTTGGTTGACAGCAATGTTCCCTCTAAGGCGTGCGCGTGTGCGCGCGCACACGCGTTGTGAAACCCGCGCACACAGCAAAATAAAATGCGCACAGGCTCAACCGTATCATGAGTCACGTCAGTAAATGAAGTAATTTCAAAAATATACCGTCACACAAGGTCTGACCATTTGCATCAACATACAGGGGTTAGACAAAATAATATGAACACCCGCCGATTTCACCGGTTATCTTTACGGACTGCTCAGACACAAAGTAAACGGTCAAATGACTGGCAAACCTATTTAAATGCGTAACAGAGAGTGTATACGTCATGTTATAACCCTCACGTTGTATTTACAGATCTGAGTGAATTGTGAATTAGCAGTTATGAAAGACCTGTCAGACTTCCAAAGAGGGCAAATTGTCGTAGCGCGGATGGCTGGTGCATCGGTGACGAAAACCGCTCAGATGTTCAATGTATCCAGAGGAACTGTCTCTATGGTCATGTCTGCATACCAAAACCATGGAAAGACAAGCACCGACAAATGCAATAGTGGACGCAAGAAGAAGCTGTGTGATCGAGACCGCCGGGTGCTAAAGCGCATTGTGACAAAGAACCATAAGACCACAGCTCCAAAAGTGACTGCAGAGCTTAACCAGCATCTTGCAAGCCCGGTATCGACCAGAACTGTACGTCGCGAGCCCCATGGAGCTGGATACCATGGGAGGGCTGCAATTGCCAAACCCTTCCTTTCGCACATCAACATTGAGCGGCGCAGAAAATGGTGTAATGACCATAAGAATTGGTCAATGGACCGGTGGAAGAATGTAGTCTACTCCGACGAATCCTCCTTTACGCTATTTCCATGTTCCGGTCGAGTTTACGTCTGGAGACAGCCTAAAGATGCTTATGACCCCGACTGCCTGACCCCAACCGTTAAGCATGGAGGCGGATCTGTGATGGTTTGGGCAGCAATATCATGGAATACTCTTGGCCCAGCTGTAGTACTGCATGGTAGGGTTAACCAGGTCCATCCCATGGTCCAAACGCTGTTTCCCAATGGCGGCGCCGTCTTCCGGGATGATAATGCACCAATCCACACCGCTGGGGTCGTTAAAAACTGGTTTGAAGAGCATGTTAGTGAAGTAGAACGCTTGGATTGGCCTCCACAATCCCCGGATCTTAACATTATCGAGCATCTGTGGTGTCAGTTGGAGCAGCAGGTCAGAAGCCGATTCCCACCGCCGGCGTCTTTGGAGGAACTGGAGCAGGGTTTGCTCGAAGAATGGCTCAGGATTCCTCTAGCCACTGTCCAAAAGCTGTATGAATCAATTCCCCGACGCATTGCAGCTGTTATTGCCGCTAAAGGAGGACCAACTCCATATTAAGAATAAAAACCGCCATTTATCAAGGTGTTCATATTATTTTGTCTAACCCCTGTACTCTATAGTCGCTCTTTTAAGTATTAACCCCTTCCGCCCGACTTCGCCGACGTCCGCGTAATTACGCAATATGGATTTTTTTACTTTATGTATTTGTATTTTTTCTTTTAGGCATTAACGCATTGAATATAAACCTTCTCTTTCTTATTTTTGCGTAAAAACGAATAGTAATTATCTCATAATTCATAAAAAATAAAATTATTTTTTATTTTATTCCCATTTTGTGAATGGATAAAATCATGTATTAATCTTGATAGTCTATTTTAAATTGCTAAATGCTAAAAATTGTTTTGAGAAATGATAACTAAAATAGTCATTTTCAATTAATGTTATTTTTATTTTATTTCTTTATTTTGTTGAATTTTATTTTACTATTTTTTATTTTATTCATATTTTTAGAATGGATAAAATGTTTTCTTTTTTAAGAATATATAATATCGTAAACAGTTTTTTAATATCCATTTAATAGTACCGTAATGATCGAGCTATCACCTTATGGAAATAATATTTATTAAGTATTTAATATTTATATATATTTAATTTTGAAGATAATAGCGCTCAGAAAAGTTTGCACAATTTTTCACCATGAATCTAAATGTATGCACAACGAAAATTTCTTGCGCACACGGACTAAAAAAAATTAGAGGGAACATTGGTTGACAGTAACGCCGTTGTGTAACGGTATTACTTTTTTAGTAGCTGTAGAGGTAACGCCGTTACTTTCGAGGTGTTGTAACGAAAATGGTAACGACACTACTTTTTAGAGCGATTTCAATCGTTACTCGTTACTTTCAAACTGATCATTTGACTAGTATCATTTATTAGGTGTTAATTAACTGTTAGCTCCTCCAAACGAGGAGGACTATTAGATGCCAGTTTTGAAAAAGTAGTGTTCCTAAAATCGAACAATACACTCCTAAAAAATCTGCAAGATTAGTTTTTTTGGACAGGCCATTTTTTTATTTGAGTTTATGTCTGGATTATTTTGTCATATAGAGTATAATTTGGTATTATTAAGGCTTTTTTACTCTTTAGTCTTTTCTTAAAAGTAACGGTAGCGGTAATGGTAACGCGTTACTTTTTCCTAGAAGTAACTGAAGCGGTAACAACGTTACTTTTTTATCAATGTAACAGTAGTGGTAACACCGTTACTTATAGAAAGTAACGTGCCCAACTCTGGGTATACTGTACAATTAAATTTTATACAATTTAAATTACGGAATTGAGGGATAATTTTCAAAACAAATTCGCAACTAGGTTGGGTGACGAGTGGAGTCAGGCTGTGAAGGTCCTCGGGTTCGAATCTCGCTGCCGCCGTGATTGCAGTTGTGACGACTACCTGCTAGAGCTGTGATTTTTCGAGTTCAGGTGACTCTCAAAATCTCTTCGTATAGGGGAATGAAAGTTTAGGATGTTACCCGTTAATCTTATCACGATATATTGGGTGTCCATAAATGTTTACCCTGAAAACAGTATGCTCTCATGTTTTAATGACGAATCTTACATCCGTTTTCTTTTTACAGGTGATCTCGTACACGCATAGAGTTTCTGTGCTGGTGTGTTTCGTCTACCGCATTCGCCGCTAGGAGCGCTGTAGTAGCTGTTCAGTGGTAGAGTCAACAGACACAATGTGCGTATTTGGGGATCGGAAAACCAACGTGCCGTAAGGGAGCATATTCGGGGCAGTCCGAAGATCAATGTCTGGTGTGGACTAATGCATGACCAGATAATTGGTCCTTTCTTCTTCGCTGAGAACACTGTTTCCGCAACTGTGTACCTGGATATGCTCACCAATTACGCCATCCCCCAGCTGCAGGACGGGCAGCCAACTCTCATCTTCCAACAAGATGGGGCACCCCCTCATTGGGCGCATGTTGTTCGTGAAACTCTCGACGCAACATTTCCAAATCGATGGATTGGCAGGGACGGGCCAATCCCATGGCCCCCAAGATCACCAGACATTACCCCGCTGGATTTCTTTCTCTGGGGTCATGTTAAAGATTTGGTTTATGCAACAGTTGTTCCAGGTATCAGGACATTGCGAGAACGCATTACGGATGCAATTGCAACAGTTAACCCACATACAGTATGTTGGAAAATGTGTGGCGTGAGTGTGAATATCGTTTAGACATTTTACGTGCCACTAGGGGTGCACATGTGGAAGTTATTAAGTTCATTGACTATGTATCAAAACTTTATATGTTTATCTACTTATGATTAAGATTGTGTTTGAATACGAGTGTTTATTTAAAAGTTATAGCATGCTTTAATCAGGGTAATCATTTATGGACACCCTATACATTTAAAATCCCAAAGTATCGAAAATGGTGCTAAGTAGGAAAAGTAAAAAAAATATTTATATCACTTCACCTTTATAAGTTTATTTTACTTTGGAAACTCGAACCATGGAAACCTTATATATTTACAGATCATGTCTACATTAAAAAAATGTGTTAAATAAAATATTGTCTTGAATGTCACTCAGTATCTTTAAGATCAGATTTTGTTGACACGCAATGAGTATTTTA
Organism: Bathynomus jamesi; assembly: GCA_023014485.1. Taxonomy (NCBI): domain Eukaryota; kingdom Metazoa; phylum Arthropoda; class Malacostraca; order Isopoda; family Cirolanidae; genus Bathynomus; species Bathynomus jamesi. The sequence goes on along the minus strand of JAJOZX010000240.1, from coordinate 987,811 downwards.
AAAGGCTTTCTCCTCTATTTTATAGTATACTCTCGGCCTTGTTTTCCGTGTTTCCTTGGCACTTGAGTTTCATCCTGAAACTGGGTATATATGTACCTTTCGTAAATTACTTCTGAGGATTCTCTTCAGGATTGTTGAAGAAAGTCCATAAATTGTTTCAATTTAGACTTCGCACGCAGTTGGTGTTGACAGGAATATTTCCTTCAATATGAAATTGTAACTTGTAAGATTAGATTATATTACATACTGTGTTAAAGAAGTAACCATTACGTTCGAAAGTTTTAAAATAAAATTACCGTTATTCTTAATATGGAAATGGAACTTCACCCGAAAGTTGAGCAGATATCATTTATGCCTAAAGGTCACTTTCAAGTGCTCTTTTCAAACATTTCTGTCATTCCTTCAGTTTGGGGTTCTGATGCATTTACTTTCCAAATGAAAATGACCAATAGCACTAAGTTTTCCTTCAACTTCTGTTGCTCTTATCACCTCTGGTATAATGTTTAGTCTTCTAACAGTCAAATCCTTTGGAAGTTATTTATTTTTTTTTTATTTTGGTACTTCGTACCCAGCTCCTTTTCTACTGTTATTCCATATATCGGCTTTCATTTGTTCCAATAACAAATTAAAATAGTTTACTTTTCTACGATGCGAAGGTAAACACGAGACGTTCATAAAAGAATAAAAATCCTGATAAATTGATAAAAGAATAAAGAGAAGAATAAATTAATAAAATACTAAAACAAACCCCAGTCAATCAGAATAAACATTATATAATGTATTGAAATTTGTAAGGAAACATTAGGTCAGGGGCGTCCACTAGGGCGGAGTGAAAAACTCATTTTTCGAATTTTCAAATTGGCTAGTGTGGAAAATGTGTGGAGTAGTGAGGAAATAAGCTGGTATAAATTTAAAATCATAACATTAATATCTTCAGGTGCCACAATGACCTTCAATATTGAAAAAAATTGAAAAAAGCAGATTTTAACCAATAATTACAGAAGAGTCCACGATGCACAATAGACAAGAATTTATTCACACTTGTATAAAAATAGCTCAGTCAACCTTTAAAAAAAGTTTCTATTCTCTAAAAACAGTTTTCTATAGTCAGCTCACTCAGCTGTCACGTGAGTACCTCGGTTCATTGTAGCTGTCGCTCTCGTAGCAGGTGGGTGTTCTGTTGTTGGCGTTACTCAGATAGTCTAAACTATATTTCTTATATATTTTGCATTTCTGTATTGTGTTGCCCTAAGTTTGCCATGTACTATTAACTGAAATTAACGTATAATTGATATTAGCTCTTTCTTTTTCAGATTTGTATACTTTCAAAATGTCTCGAGTTTGTGCAAAATCAACCAGGGCCTCAACTGAGTGCCCCATGTTTGGTATGGGGGAAGATTTGTGGCACAGGAATCTTCCTACATACGAAGGAGTTTTTAAATATTACTTGTTTGTAAGAAACGATTTGAAACAGAATACTAATAAAGATCCTTCAATATCTCAAATATTAGAACAAGTTGTTGATAAAATGAAAACAATTTGGGAAAGTGCTTCCGTCCCAATTCTGTCAGACAGGCGAATTGAAACAATGTTCAGAAGCTACCACGAAAAGTATCGTGTCATTATGAAGCCATACCAAAGCAGAAAAAATTCTGAAGCTTACAAAGCAAAGATTGATATGTTCAAAAAAGAAGCACACACGAAACTTTTTGACATTGCAGCGTGCAAGTGCAAAGTACTAACACAATGTTCTTGTCCCAAAGAAAAACGGTTCCAAAGGAAGAAGTGACGTTCCTCTTAGATCAAGGAGTGAAAGAAAACTGTTTATTGATAGAGTAGATATTACACTCTCAAAGAAAAAAGCATCTACGTTGCTAAGAAAGCAAAAAGAAGCTGTGAGGCTCACCAAAGAATCTTCACAGGAGAAATTGCAGGATACAAATGTTGAATTATCATCATCGACATCAAATAGTGAAAGTGAATCTGGCGAAATATCAGACGATACATTTCCAGAGCCAGTTAGCTCGAAGAGAAAGCTCGAACAACCTGAAGAACAATTATTCAAGAAAAGGAAAACTACAAATCTACCTTCAGTGGCTACTGCTTGTGACAGGACTGCAGTTTCAGATCGAGCTGCAGCATTCATTGTTAGTGCAGTATTGCAAGATATTGGAGAAGTTTCTATTGACAATACATCTGAAGTAGTGGATAGGAGTAAAATCAGAAGAGAAAGACAAAAGAAGAGATCAGAAATTATGAAAGATCAAAATCAGGTCCCAATCAGAAGAATCTATTTTGATGGTCGAAAAGATTCTACTATGGAAAACTGATGAGTGGGTAGTTGGGAGGTAACGAAAATGGTTCACTGAGTAGGTAGGTAGTTAATCTAACAATCATTAAATTCCTTTTATGTCAATAACTGGGTGGATGAAACCAATTGGTTGCTCACCAGAGTTATTCTCCACACTAGTATTTATATACTGTGTGGGAGGAGCGTGCTCGGTAATAAGGATACATTACCGCTCAACCAACCGAGGAATAAACCAAGACAACGCTGGTACGAGAAGCCCCGCGAAGAGGAGAACAAAGGGAGAACGAAAACGAAGAACGGGGCGAGAGGACGTACCAGAAAAGTGCGCTCTCGAAAACATAACCGGAGAAGGGAGACACTCCGATAACAAAAAGTAAGTGACTAATTGAGTTTTTACACCAAAGTTAATCTCATTAAATTAAGCTGGGTCAGACAAGTTAGGCCTACATTGTGGCCTAAGACCCAGCATCAACTCATAGCTTAACAAAGGTGAAGGTAGATTACCCTAACCTAATTCTTGTGAGGAATCCTACTGTGGACCTCAATTTATCTGCCCGCTCTGGACCATTTCCGGAATCTCTAGGCTGACCCCTCTAGGCTAGACTTGATCTACTCTATAGTATAGACTGGAGATATAAGGGGTGGGTTAATTGTGGACCAATTCAGACAGAGCATTTTTCGCATTGGTGGTCCGTGTGTGGGGAATTTACAAACCTTAAGCTTACTTAACAAAAAATTGCAGAATTAGGCTAAATAGCCTAAGTCTAGCCTAAGCCTAAGCTAATCAAGCCTAATTAGGTCTACAACCTAGGGCCTAACTAGGAAACATTTACATTAAAGGAGTCTCATTCTCTTATAAGCTTAGACCTGAGTGACACACAAGTACTTGGGGGGGATTAAACCAAATTTGAACTTGACTGTTTTGTCTGTGCTCTCTCTTCTCTGGTAATTTCTTCTTGTCCTCTATTTCATTACGATCCCCAGTTAAACAATTTTGACTTAGACATGGACAGTGCAGAATTGAAAAAGTTAAAAAAGAAAGGGGGGCAAAGTTGGGAGCTGTTACAAAGGCTGTGAACACTTTTAACAATATTACACAACCAGGTAAGAAAATATAGAGTGTGTAATTATTAAATTAGAAATTAAAAAGAAGGAAATAATAGCCATTAATGAGAGTATTTCAGAGTTAGTTGAATCCGAAATGGCTGAAGAACAATTGATAGACCTTTACGCTGATGATGATGATCAGGTAAGCTCAATTGAACAGCAAATAGGGGAACTACGGTCTCGGTTGACTGACTTAACACCAAAAAAACCTAATTCTGATTTTAATCAAAGTAGGGCTAACCTTCAACAAAATTTAAGTGGCATGCAAAATCCTGAGTCACAAGAATTGAGGGCTCAGTTACCCATTTTGCAAATACCAACATTTGAAGGGGACACGGTACAATTCCCATCTTTCATTGACAAATTTGAGAATTTAATAGGTAATAAACCTTATATTTCAACTGTTGAAAAGTTTAGTTACTTAACTAGTTCCCTTAAAGGCCCAGCCTATAACCTGATAGCCTATTTACCAGCCGTAGGGGATTCATATGAAGTAGCTATTGATCTTTTAAAACGTAATTACGTTAATAAAGATGTGATTATATATGAATTATCTCAACAAATTTTTGAATTTGCACCCATAAAAGATAACCATAGTGATATGGAAAATTTTTATACAAAATTAGAAGCTATTATAGGACAACTGGTTAGCAATGAGATAGATATTAAAACTTCATCTTGGCTTATACAAAGCATAGTACTTAGGTGCCTTCCTTCGAGGGTTAAAGATAATTTAATTCTAAAGACGGGAGAAAATTATCCTAATTTAGCACAAATAAGACAACACTTCCCCAATATCCTAACTAATTACAACTTGAGAGATTTTCCAACACACAAGACCCAGACTATGGATAAACCAAAGACTGTTCCCAGAGACCAACTAGCTACAGCCAAACAGACAAAACTTGATACTGTAGAATCAAATGTGACCAACTACAAAACACGAACACCTACATTACAGAACTTTAATGTAACTGCTGCCTCAACTTACACACCATATTGCAAATTTTGTGCAAGTAATGAACACAGTAGTACTGGGTGTGACAAATATTCAGATTTTAACCAAAGGGCTAAAAGATGTGAACAGTTGAACCTGTGTAAAAAGTGTACTGGCCAGGGACATTATAAGAAAGACTGTAAATCTAGGTTAAGATTCAAGTGTAAGTTTTGTAAAAGTTTACGACATGTCTCATCAATGTGTGATTCACCAAAGTGTCCAAATAATAGTACTCAAACTCAAAAGATACCTCCCCCAAACAAAGATAATCAAGAAAATGCCACTTTCATGGGACATTCTGCTTGTTCAAACAATGTAACAAGAAACACTGAGATTCTTTTACCAACTATTACTTTGGACTTAGTGAATAGTGAGGGAAGTACCACTCCAGTGAGATGTCTTATAGACTGTTGTTCTCAACAAACATTTGTTTCAAAAAATGTAGTTAATAAATTGGGTTTGACACCAAACCCGAATGAACAAAACCTCAATATTGCGTCCTTTGTTAAGGATAACTCGGACAAAAATAGCTATAAGACAATTGACCTGGAACTACATTTAGAAAGTAAATTCAAGAAAATTGAAGCAGTTATTATTTCTAAAGTAGGACAAAACAAACTGGTTATACCCAAACTAGAACAAACCATAAATCATTTGAAAAAACACTACAAAATAGCTGATAGACATATCACTAACAACACAATAGCTAACATTGAAATGCTAATAGGGGCAGATTATATTAATCTTATTCATAAGGGCATAGTAGAGATAGGTAATGGTATAGCTATTCAGACTCCATCAGGGATAGCCCCTTTGGGTGACCTATCAGAATACAACCTAGACCTAAACCAAAACAGTGCATGACCAACAAATACTATGTGCCTCAACTCAGTCCTACATAACACCTGTAAGAATAGCAACACTTTGAATAATATTATCTCAACTGAGAACATTAATTCATCATTATCAAATGAAACTTTGGATGAGGCAATTCAAACTTTATGGTTGCTAGAATCTGTGGGTATACATGACACACATCAAACTTCAGAAGATCAGTTAATGGTAGAAAGATTTGAAGACACCATTCAGTGTAAAGACAATAGTTATTTTATTGAGTTACCTTGGAAAATAAATTGTCCAACTTTAAGAGATAATCTCAAAGTAGCTAAAGGACATTTATATAAAGTAATGAAAAAACTCAAACAAGAAAATAATGTAAAAATATATTGATGTCTTCAAAGAACAGCTACAGAAAGGCTTCATTGAAGAAGTAACAGATAACCCTTTTAAAAAGATGGTTGTCATTATTTAACCCACAGGGGGTTTATCGACAAGATGCCCCAACAACAAAACTAAGAGTAGTATATAATTGTAGCCTCAAAGACAGTGATAAACACAGTTTGAATGATTGCTTGATTGAGGGTCCTAATCTCATTTCTGACCTTGTGAAGATCTTACTGAGGTTCAGGTTAGACAAATATGCTGTACAAAGTGACATTTCGAAGGCATTTTTGAGAATAAATCTTAAAAATGAATATGATAAGAACCAACTTAGGTTCTTATGGTTCAAGGATCCATTTGATTTGAATAAAGGGTTCATAACCTATAGATTTAATGTTGTGTTGTTTGGAGCCAATTGCTCACCTAGCCTATTAGCATTGACAATTAAACATCATTTAAACCAGTTTAATAACTCTCTAACATTGAACTTCCTTAAGGAACATTTTTACGTAGACAATCTAATAGGCTCAACGACAACAAAATCTGAATTATCTGAAGTCTATGAACACTCTCAAAACATTATGCAACAAGGTAACTTTGAACTTAGAGAGTGGATTTCAAATAATGAGGATTTAAACAAAAAGATTTTAAAAGATAATAATGGTCTTACTGAGCCATCAGACAGAGTTAAAACTTTAGGTATGAACTGGTATTTGGATGCAACTTCTAACAGTCATGATTCAATCTGTACTAAAGGTTTTAAACTTGATGAGGAAGCAAATACTAAAAGACAAATATTATCAGAGGCTTCCAAAATTTTTGATCCTATGGGTCTATTCCTGCCTTCAACAATAAAATCAAAGATTCTCCTCCAAGAAATTTGGAGGACAAATATTGGGTGGGATGATCCAATAACAAATGAAAATCAAAAATCTTGGAAGAAGTTAGCTACTGATTTAACAAAAGTGCAGAACATTAAAATTCAAAGGTGCTGTGGGTTTAGGGATAAGCCCCAGAGGCTTCATGTGTTTGCTGATGCAAGCACACAAGCTTATGGGTGCTGTGCGTATCTTGTAAGCCCTACAGAAAGTCATCTAATTTATGCAAAAGGGAAAGTTGCACCTCTCAAACCTACCCGAACCATATCTCAATTGGAACTATTGGCTGCTACATTAGCCATTAAAACCATTTCATTGCTTAAGGATGCTTACTATGATGTGTTCATAACTAATATCCACGTCTGGCTTGACAGTCAGATTTGTCTTGCATGGATACGGAATGATAGCATTAATAGTAAGAATATCTTTGTAAGAAATAGGCTAAAGAAATAGCTGACGCTAATGAAAGCCTACAAGTAAACTTTCACTATGTTCCAACTAAACAGAATCCAGCAGACTTTCTGACCAGAGGTTTATCCTACAAGTTGTTGAAGTCAAACAAAACTTGGTTTATGGGACCTAAGTGGCTCTGTGATACAGACCAATGGCCTGTGGAACAAGTTAACTTGACATTAAATTTAATCTTTTCAAATGAAAAGGTTGAACCAATCACTAATTATGAAAAGTATTCTGATTTCAACAAACTTGTTAGGGTGACAGCCTACTGTTTGAGGTTTGCTCACAACTGTTTAGCTACAATTAACAAACAGCTAAATAAAAATAATCATAATTATACAGAGGTTGCAACCCAATACTGGATAGGCCAAGCCCAACAAAAAGTACAATAAAGAGTTAGAATTCTTAACTAATGGGAAACAAACAAAAGAACCTGTACCATCAGTAGTTGTGGATCTAAACTTGTTCAGGGATGAGGAAGGCCTTCTAAGGTGTAAAGGGAGATTAGACAAATCAAACTGTCATACAAAAGCAAAAATCCAATCCTTTTACCTAGATTTAGCTATTTGACAACATTAAAATCAGGAAAACACACAATGATGTATATCATATGGGGGTACCACAGACACTAACTACATTAAGAAAACTTATTGGATACCCAAGGGAAGGATCACTGTTAAAACAGTCCTGAGTGAGTGTGTCACATGTAGGCGTATTCATGCTAGGCCCTATAGGAAACCAAATCCTCCTGCTTTGCCAGAGGAGAGAGTTACTCTCAACAGACCCTTTGAGACTGTAGGCATTGACTATACAGGAGCATTGACTGTAGGGGTGGGTGACACTGAACAAAAAATGTACATTGTACTGTTTACATGTGCAGCCTCACGAGCTGTTTATTTGGATGTTGTGGAGGACCTAACAGCAGAATCTTTTGTTGCTGTCTTTAAGAGATTCTGTGCACGACATTCAGTACCCAAGACAGTTTGGACTGACAATGCTACATATTTCAAAGCTGGTGAACAAGTCATCCACGACTTGTTAAGCAATGAAATCACACAATTATATATACAAAATACAAACATAAAGTGGAAGTATATTCCGGTTGCCTCTCCTTGGTATGGTTCTATCTGGGAGAGGAATATACAGACAGTAAAGAATTGCTTGAAGAAAGCAATTGGCAAAAACAGATACACTTATTTGGGTTACTCACTCTCCTGGCTGAGATTGAGAACATCATTAACAATAGACCACTCACTTATGTGAGTGACAACATTAATGACCCAGAACCATTAACTCCAAATCATTTGATTCGGGGAGAACAAGTTAGTCTCCTGCCGGACTACAATATAGACTCTTCAGAATACCCAAACTGGACTCAACGACACGATGAACTCCAGACTAAGTTACAACACTTAACTAGAGTTAAAGCTCATTTTATTAAGCAGTGGAAAACTGAGTACTTGATGGGTCTAAGGGAGAGACATAAACAGATGACTAGAAGGATTGGTCTGACACATTAAGGTAGGGGACCTTGTTCTCATACATGACAGTACTCCAAGACAATACTGGCCTCTGGCTAGAGTTTCAGAACTCAGACCAGGGCAGACGGGGTAACAAGAGTGGTCAAATTAAGGACTTCAACGGGTGACACAACAAGAGACATTTCTCTTTTGTACCCTTTAGAGTCTGGACCCCAATGGACTTTGGAGAACCTTCTCCACTGACAGTAACAACTGGAGACACTGAACTTCCAGTAACTATTCCTTTGACAGTAGGAGTGGTAACGCATCCTACTACAACATTGACAGACACAAGACCTCAGCGACAAACAGCATTAAAAGCGCGACTATTTTTACAACAAAAATAGATGCTGGGGAATTGTAATTTTATCTTCTAACTTTCATTTTTTCTTTTCTTATGGTAAAGACCATAGACAGTTTCATCCTATGGATGTATATTTTCTCTTCTAATTAAATGCTACACCTTCTCCATGAGAAGGTGAGGATAGGCACTGTTAATCAGATTAACAGGCATTTACAGTTAAATAGTTAGCTAGTCTACACTCAGACAAAAATTGGTGACATTGACACCAAAATTTTTATCTCCCGGGGCCCCCAGTATATGGAAAACTGATGAGTGGGTAGTTGGGAGGTAACGAAAATGGTTCACTGAGTAGGTAGGCAGAGCTGGGCAGTATTTAAATACATTTGTATTTAAATACGTATTTAAATACATTTGTGTATTTAGAACTGTATTTATAAATACATTGTTTTTCATGTATTTAAATATAGTATTTAAATACTTTAATGAGTATTTAAATACAATGTATTTAAATACTCAAAATATAAAAATTTAAATACTTTTACTGGTTTAATACACGTTCTGTACTAGCACAGTACGACGCGTCGACAGTGTAGTACAGCATGGTTCATGTTTCAACGTGTCAGTTCAATCAGTTGTGTGCCACTCTTAGTCGAGAGCGGTTGATTTCTTTATCGTGTGCGTGTCATGGCTTAGTGAATTAGTGAATGCATATATTAAAATTTGTATGTATTTAAAATGTATTTACAAATGTATTTAAATACAATTGATGTATTTTGTATTTAGTATCTAAATACATTCGTAAAATGTATTTAGTATTTAGTATTTAAATACATTTCTCCCATGTATTTAGTATTTAGTATTTAAATACATTCAATGTATTTATTGCCCAGCTCTGTAGGTAGGTAGTTAATCTAACAATCATTAAATTCCTTTTATGTCAATAACTGGGTGGATGAAACCAATTGGTTGCTCACCAGAGTTATTCTCCACACTAGTATTTATATACTGTGTGGGAGGAGCGTGCTCGGTAATAAGGATACATTACCGCTCAACCAACCGAGGAATAAACCAAGACAACGCTGGTACGAGAAGCCCCGCGAAGAGGAGAACAAAGGGAGAACGAAAACGAAGAACGGGGCGAGAGGACGTACCAGAAAAGTGCGCTCTCGAAAACATAACCGGAGAAGGGAGACACTCCGATAACAAAAAGTAAGTGACTAATTGAGTTTTTACACCAAAGTTAATCTCATTAAATTAAGCTGGGTCAGACAAGTTAGGCCTACATTGTGGCCTAAGACCCAGCATCAACTCATAGCTTAACAAAGGTGAAGGTAGATTACCCTAACCTAATTCTTGTGAGGAATCCTACTGTGGACCTCAATTTATCTGCCCGCTCTGGACCATTTCCGGAATCTCTAGGCTGACCCCTCTAGGCTAGACTTGATCTACTCTATAGTATAGACTGGAGATATAAGGGGTGGGTTAATTGTTGACCAATTCAGACAGAGCATTTTTCGCACTACACTCTTCCAAGAAAAAAAAGAGTCCAAAGTATATCAGAAGAAGGTAACAGAAGAACATATCACTTTAGTGAGAGAACCTGGTTCAGATTATTTGGGCCATTATTCTGTGAATTCTGGATCAGCTGAAGAAATATGTAAAGGAATGTTTGAGTATATTGGAAATAATTACATGAACCTGGAAAACCTTGTTGCCATTGGATGCGATGGTGCAGCAGTCAACACTGGAGAAAAGGGAGGCGTTATAAGGCTTATAGAATTGAAGCTGAAGAAGCCAGTTCAACATTTAGTGTGCCAGCTCCATGCCAATGAATTGCCATTACGGCATTTAGTTGCAAAGCTGGATGGAAAAACATCTGGCCTCCGCGGATTCACCGGTCCTATTGGCAGGGAATTAGAGAACTGTGAGAGTCTTCCTATTGTCGAGTTTGAAAGGATTGATGCTGAGGAACCAACTGTAGACTGTGAAGATCTTAGCACCGACCAAAAATATCTAATTGATATTCATCAGGCCATAACAAAGGGATAGTGCTCTCCAGATCTTGCTCATCGTAGTCCAGGCAAAATGGCACATTCACGATGGCTGACTACAGCAAATCGTTTGCTTCGTCTATACGTTTCAACTGTAAGTCCATCTGAGAACCTCATGAACATTGCTTCTTTTATAATGAAGGTCTACATCCCAATGTGGTTTTCTATTAAGCAAAGTACGTCTTTTGTCAATGGCTCAAAACATGTTTTCAAAACTATTGAACTAACAAGAACACTGAATGACGAAGTAAAGGATATTGTAAACCCTGTCATACAAAGAAATGCATTTTTTGCAAATCCAGAAAATATTCTAGCATCAATGATTCATGATGACCGCAGCGCCATAAGAGAATTAGCGTGGAGGCGAATAAAGAAAGCAAGGCAAACAAACAAGGAAAAAGTTGTGAGGCGTTTCACAGTACCTGTTATTCAATTTGAAGCTACTGATTATACTGATTTAATTAATTGGCAAAAATGCATTGTCACTGAACCACCTGTGACAAGACACCTGACAGAAAATGAGATTGAAGAATTCATAGAAAACAAGAGTACCCCTCCATTCGAGAAATTCCCTTGTCATACACAAGTAGTAGAAAGAATGGTAAAATTAGTGACTGAAGCATCATCAAAAGTATTTGGATTGAACGCGCGAGATGGCTTCATAAGATCAACACTTCAGTCACGTAAAAAAATGCCATCATTCGAAAGTAAAGCTGAATATAAAGTTTAAATAAAACGTTAATAGAAAAAAACATGCGCAAGGATGGGTGGTTGGGAGGGCATGGGTGGTTGGGAGGGCATGGGTGGAGCTCGACACGCAGCCACCTCCTCGTGGTGAGTTCTGGATTATTTAGATCATTAATCAAAAGAACATTGATCTAAATAAACTAAGAGCTGCGTAATTCAGTAACTATTTTGGTAATTGGAACACTTAATATATAATAATAACAAGTAAGTTTCAGTTATTGTACTAATGCAGAATATAAGAAAATCATTATATTTCACTTTTTTCGACGGCTTTGTGGAACCTGAAGATATAATTTCGCAGGACTAATATTTATGCACAGTCATTATCTATAGCACCCACATATTTTCCGCACTAGCCATATTTGAATTTCGAAAAAAAGTTTAAAAACCTCATTTTCGATCCGCCCTAGCGTCCACACGACGAATAAATACTATATACCATATGTCCCACAAAAAAGTACACCCAACTTTAGATTGTACTAACTCCTCCAAAAATTGAGATATTTTGGATCTGTTTGTTTGATTTAATATAGCAAATTATTCTTTGTTAACGTTCAAATTTATTCATGTTTAAACGATTTAGTGTTTAAGCATCTGCTTTTAACTGAAGGGTACAACAAAATGGATTGCGCAAAATTGGTCAATGAAAAAATAATGTGTGTGCTATCGATGTAATGAAAAGACAAATACATAATAATAGATACTTTAACATAATTTTAATAAGATACAAAGCAGATTTTTCTTTATTCCTTATTGCAAAAGTTATGCTTAGTTTCGTTTTCTTTCAACATGACCGCCATTCCTATCGATACAAATCTGGAGTCGAGCTCTCATCTTCCCCATCACTCTTTTGATAAGATCTGGATTGTCTTTTAACAAGTTGATTTCAGCTGTGATGCGAGTCCTCAAATCATCTAAATTGATAGGTTGTGATGCAAATACTCTATTTTTCAAATGACCCCATAAAAAGTAATCACACGGGGTCAAGTCAGGGCTTCTGGGAGGCCATTCAATGTCATGGCCTGTAGCAATTACTCTTTGGTGGAAGACTTCCTGCAAGCGTTCCTTCACAATAACTCTCCTGTGAGCACGAGCTCCGTCTTGCACCCACCAAATACGATTAAATCGGTTTCCATAAGTAATACGTATTTGTGGAAGGATTTCTCGGTCTATCATTTCTAGGTAAGCTTCACCATTTAGATTACCATCGTAAAAGACCGGGCCAATTACCGTCCATTACCGCACAGTCCTACCCAGAGAGACAGTTTTTGTCTAGAGTTATTCTTTTCGTAGATATGATTGTCAGGTGGATGATTTTTTGGTGCACACTGACGGCAGATTTGTCTGTTCACTAGACCATTCATAAAAAAGGCCGCCTCATCTCCAACCACTAATTGTTCCGTGAATCTTTCTGGTTTTTCAAGAAACCACTGGGCAAATCTTAGGCGGCGAGGTAGATCTCCTTCAATGAGTTGATGTCGAATTTCCATTCTGTATGGGTATAAATTCAAATCCTCACGAACTATTCGATGAAATGACATGCGTGAGAGTTCTGTACCATTTCGCCTGGTGGACACTTTTGGATGTCTCTTTAATAAATGCCGAACATGCTGAATGTTCTCGTCTGTTCTTGCCGTCTTCGGATGGCCTGAACGTCCTTTGTTCAAATTGAGGACCATTCCTTCTTCTTTGTATTTCCGAACATTCTTCAAAATTGTATGTTTAGTTGGAGAAGCTCTATCGGGAAATTGCAGTTCGAAGGTATTCTGAATTAAGCTTTTAGTTTGCAGATAAGTTGTGACCATGAGAACGCGCTGCCTTCGTGTAAACTGCATGATAAGGGTTTCAAAGTTATTTATAAATTTAGTAAGTCAGATTCTTCATTTATATGTATGACTCGTATCTTAGATACAAAAGTTCGAATTATTTAAAAAAAATATTTGCAATATCCTTCGACGTAAAAAGTAGCACATTGGTTAAAGCAAGAGGACTATCTGGCTGGGAGAAATGATCATTCCGCGCAACCCATTTTGCTGTACCCTTCAGTTAAAAGCAGATGCTTAAACACTAAATCGTTTAAACATGAATAAATGTGAACGTTAACAAAGAATAATTTGCTATATTAAATCAAACAAACAGATCCAAAATATCTCAATTTTTGGAGGAATTAGTACAATCTAAAGTTGGGTGTACTTTTTTGTGGGACATATGGTATATTATTAGTATTGTATAATTCCCCATTTTTAAGAATAATAAACTTGTATATCTACGAAGTTATTGTGTATCTGGGTTCACCCTAATATCATGGACATACAAAGGATGTCTAAAAAAATCCTTATTTTTCAGAAGGCAGGAAATACTGTCCCAGACAACGTAAATTTAAAAAATTTCCCGGGGGAGCATGCCCCCGGACCCCCCTAGAGCTCGCGCCTTTGGCGCAAATACTTGTGCTCCCCCCCCCTGTATTTGGAAGTGCCCCCTTACTTAATTGATCCTGTGGACGCCCCTGCATTAGGTAGGTATAAAAATACCTGAAAATCTTGCAAATATAACCTAAAATTAAATGAAAATTATGCAAACTTGGGTTTTAAAATAAAATTTTTAGTAAGACATTGTGTATCTGTTGGACATCATATATCTTGCATGTTTAATCTCAAATACTGTACATACTGTTGTTCTTTTAAAATTATAACGTATCACTGTACTGGTTAGGCCGGTCGCACACACGATCGTCTTGTGACTCACGATTGACGACTCGAGTCGGGTATGATTTTACATTGACAGAATGGGAGCCCCCCACACACTGCAACGACCGCAACGCGAATTCTTTCATTGTTTCTTTAATATACTTTCCTGCTTTTGCGTTCTGGCACCTAGTTTTCTTGTCGATCGTTGATGCTAGTATGGCTTCAATTCCTCTGTCTCGGACAAGACTATTTTTCGAGCAAAGCTGAACTAATTTAGTTACTGATGTTTGTTGACTTATTTTTGTATCTTTTTGGATACTGGCCAATGCTCATTCGGGTGGATCTACGCGAGTTGTTGTTGATTTCTACCAAACCCATTCCATCATACTTCCGAGGTAAGTACATTCTGTTGCGTCACAGATTTGTATAAATTAACTTAGAGTTAGTATCTTGTACATCGAACCTAGTGATACCCGAGGTTAGTCAACTATTCCACAGCTATACTGCAAGATGGGTATGGCTAGTTATTAAGTGCAATTATTTAATTTTTGTTAATTCTGTTTTACAAATCCTCGCCTCTCCTTTCTCTAACTTGTCTCATTTTTTCCATGTCCCACGTTGCCATTCTCTTCTTTACCGAGATATATGTTTTATTCTTCCCCAAATCTCCTATTTTAACACCTTCCACAAGCTTGAGCTTATCTGTCCTAACTATTCTTCCACTTCTGAGAATGCATTTTGAGCATTCATCTAACTTGAACTTCATTTGTATGTCGGTTAAGTAATTGTGTACGACTGTAATTGTTGTAAATTCGTTTTGTTATTCGTATAAATTTATTAGGCCATCCACAAATACTAGATGATTTATTCTTTTTCATGGATCTTTATACATCTTTTAGAAGAGAGTTATAGGTATTTCCTTTAGTTTTTAACTGTGTGCTAAGTGGATTTAGAGTAAGAGAGGATAGCGGTGGTCTGCCATTGTAATAGTCCCCTTTGCATTCCGACATCATTTATACATTTGGCTTGTTTCATAGTTTAGGTATATGTCTGGCTTCCAGCTTGTCATACGGTATTTGATAAACCCCTAACCTGGTTATTTATATTGCATAGTTGCATGCACTTCAGTATCCACGAATTTAGGCGGGGGGAACACTATCAAAGGATGTATGATAGTCTATCCAGGCCATCCTGAGGTTCTCTTTCGACAATCTTCCATAAAGTTTTGTCAGTTAAGGCCAATAAGTTAAGCCTAAGAGGTAAGGTGTGTTGTACCGGTTCCGCGGTCTCTTCACCCCCGCTCAGTTGCTGTCTCTGTACAGGGGTTTTGTCCGCCCCTGTATGGAGTACACTTCTGATGTGTGGGGTAGTTCAACCCACACAGCTCTACTTGACCGGGTGGAATCAAAGGCTTTTCATCTCATCAACTCCCCGCCTCTTACAACGGACACTGCTCTTCTGAACACACTAACTGCTTGCCATCTCCTTTAAGGAGAGCTCGCGGTACCAGAATTCCTACACATTCTCATTCTTATACAGGTTTATTTCCGGTGGTCCGTATAAAATCCATCGGTGGTCCGGATCTAGGTCACGGTCTATTAGTTGGTGACCCCTTGCCCCACACTGTAAGTTTTAATTAATGTACAATACTAAAAAATTAGTATATGTGACTAATTTTAATACTACGTTCAGCGAACTATGTTCAAATGAGTGAAATGTAGTAATAACGTTGTTCATATGTTATATTTTTACAAAAATATTATACGAAGTAAAAGTTATTTGTAAATTTGACTTCATTGTAACTTAGTTCACCATACGTAGTATTAAACGGAGTCCTTTGTAATAAATGTTTAGTACTGTGAATCATTTCAAAATTTACGATACAATTTTATCTGGTCTTGCGCAAGAGTTCTTTTAGGCTTTTCTTTAATTAATTAACATTATCTTGCGCAAAATATTCTCCAAACTTTTAAGTAATAGAAAGTATTTTATTTTTGTTAAAATCCACATTCTCTTAACAAAAGTAAAGTTTCATCCTGTTAATAATTATATAAAAATTTATTGAAAAATATACAGTATATGTAAAGATTCGACTCGTTTCAAATGGTCGAAATTGACTTGACAGTTTTTACAGTTCAGGGAATATGTAATACAGTATTTTCATCCATCTTCTACATTTTAAATAGTTAGTAGCAATCAAGGACAGGAAAGTGTGATTAGTAACGAAGTTACTAGAAGTAATGCTTCACATCAATTTTATTTCATTTTTAACATAACCTAACCTAACCTAACCTAACCTAACCTAATCTTTTGCTATATCTTCTGCTTTTTTGGTTAGTTTTGCTATTCTTACCAGTTTGATTTTTACCTGATTTTCACATTTAATATTTTATTAATATATTATATAGAATCTTATTGGAACAAGCATAAATCAATAATCAAAACCATGAGAGGATGTTGTCGTGAATTATTAGAAACATATCTATACCAATTTATGTGGCAAGATAGATTTGCTTCAGATGGATTCAGAAACATTCGGGTTCATATTTCAGGAATTTATAATATCTAAAATTTTTCTTTATTCATTAAACCACTTTAAACCTTTTATAACTTTGCCTTTATTACATTTGTAATAAACTTTGTATAAACAATAAATTTTGTAATCATCAGGTTTTTTTTATTCAATTCTTTGCAAGGTGCCTATTCTGGGATTGAGGTTGAACGCAGGTGCTTCATCTGGGATTGAGGTACATCAGGTGCCTATTCTGGGATTGACCCCAGTATTTTATGGTTTTTTTTAAGTCAAATGCGCGACATTAGGACCATGCGCGACCATTGGCAACTTTAGCATATACTCGTGTGTGTCTGTGTGTGTGTGTGTGTATATAACTTTGGTGTATTGGTAAAAATATGCAAGAACCAAGTAAATAAATTTGAGGATGGATTAACTTCGTGGAAATAAATTGGCATTTAGACTTAACCTACTTTAACGTCGGGTTCATAATCAGAGAAATGCAAAGTTTCCTTCTTAACAGAGATTTCGACTCATTTTTAATCTGAGAACTCTGAAATTAATATTCCCTTGATCCGCTTATATAAATTTTTGTCAAATATGGTAATTAAATGTTCCGAAAACTACAAGTTTCCAAATCAGTGCTTTAGGGAGGACCCTGATCAGCTTAATTCTATAGCAGTTGAGGATTAAAAATATCTTTCTAATTTAAAGGAAAAATTAAAATTAAATTTTTAAATTTTTTCTCCCAGATAAAATATTTTATTTCTAACTTTTCATAGAGAGAGAGAGAGAGAGAGAGAGAGAGAGAGAGAGAGAGAGAGAGAGTGTTAAAAATGGAGATGCTTCTTAAAGATTATCTAGAGTAGACTAGATAATACTGAAGTGCTTCATTGAGGCAAACAATTAAGAAATTATCAGATATATTAAAAGAATTGAATAATGGTCATTATAATAAAAAAATTTTACGTATGTAAAGCATTTAAATAATCTATATAAAGCTTCAAGGAAACCCCGGATATTCGTTCTTTACCTGCCACGAGTGATCATAGTTTTCATGGCCAATAAATTCTTTACAGCCACTTCTTTCATAAGAATTCATGTGCTCTTTAATAAAATAATCAAAGTTTCTCTCAAATCTTTTTCCATTTTCAAATTTCACCCATTTTCAAATTCAAGATTTCACCGATGATAGAAATGGTGGAAAATTCTTAAATTTGTTTGCAGATTTTTTTTTAGTTACATTCCCCGTCCTTCATCTCATTCTTAAGAATGAAATACTACCCTGAAAATATTAGTCTGGTTGTAAATGAGTATGGGGCTTGTACCCTACATTCTAAGTCATTTGGTGCTAGCTAATAAACGATGATGCAGTACACAGACACGACCCTCTAAGGCCAGACTCCAAACACCAGACAATCTGACACTAAGATGCTGGATCTGGATAAACCTTTAGAAAAATTACTAAATTACACTAAAACACTGAGACTTAAGAAATAATTGGGAAACTTTACTGTCATTTAACATTCATCAAATGAAAAACACAAATAAACGAGTGAAAATTATGTAAGTTGCTTGGAAATGCGAGTTTTTGGCAACTTAGGCCAATATGAATAAGTTTCAAGGAAACAAATTAGATTTTATAATACCATAATTTACTGTATTTGGGTCGCATGCTTAACTGGGGACAACTAAAGATCTTTAGACATTCATATGAACCAATATGAATGTTTAAATGATCTTCACAATCTATTGATACCCATAAGGAACATTCCTGCATTACCCCCCTACCCTTTGCACATTGTCAGGATTGTGCGATTTATCGAGTCTGGTTTTCTTTTAATTGATACCCATCTGCGCGTATACAACTTTTTAATATTTTGTTAAATTAGATATAAAGTCGATTTACAATATATACAGTATATATTGCAAACCCACACGGAAAAAGAAAAATGATTCCAAGGCCTTTCGTGTATTCAGAAGCACACCTCGTCAGGGAATGAAGGGAGAAGGCGAGATGACGAAAATATATACATATGTACAACGGGACAGAAAAATAAAAAGATTAGCACATGATTAACAAGAGTTGATTAAAGGGAAAAGGTATTTTAACAGGATATTGTCGATTTTATACATTCCCGCACTGTTATTGAAATTATTTTTAAAATGGATAAATGCACATTCTAGAATAGTCCTTTCAATTATATCTGTCTTTTTAACGAGCGCTTTAGAACTATCCCACTTGATACTATGATTACATCTATACATATGGTTAAACAATGCATTAGAATTATTTGCTGTTCTACAAGCATATTTATCCTGTTTTACCTTAATATCTAACTTTTTCCCGTTTGGCCTATACGTATATACTGAGTTACATTGTGTACATCCGATCGAATACACACGGCCAACCACATTATCCGGCCTATTCTTTATTAGACGTGATTTAACAGTATTATTATACTTAAAGACTACGTTCATACCAATTGCTTTAAGTAAAGTCGGAAGATATTGAAAATTAACATGGTAAGGTAGGCTAAGGATATTTTTACGCTCAAATTCCTTTACAGTTATAATATATATTCTTAGCTTTACTAAGGCAGTTATCTAGAAATGAAATAGGATAACATAATTTAGTACCAATATTCATGATATTGCATAACTCGAAATCTAAAAATTCAAGATTCTCAGTGCTCTAAAAAACGTAGGATCGAGGGATGATGATCAGAATAAAAATACACATAAGAGTTATTACTGGTAGGCTTACGAAAAACTTCAAATTTGAACTGATTCACGCATCTCCGAATTTTTAGATCCAGAAAAGATAAGCTTCCATCATTTTCTTTTTCAACAGTGAACTTAATAGATGGACCTAATTGTTGAGCCTACCAAGAAATACGACAACACCAAGATTGTTCGGCCAAAGGCATAAAATATTATCTATATACCAGTACCAAACAAGATTAAAATTAACAATAGCAGGCAAAATTCTGCTTTCAAAAAATTCCACTACTATTAACATCGTTTAAAATAATAAAACAATTAGCAACAGGAGCTCTGGGAGTGATAGTCGGGGTTTGAGTCTGTTGACGATTGATGCCAGCTTGAGACATGCCAGCGTGTGATATGCCAGCATTAAATTTATATTATAAAAAAAAAATTAGACTAACACGAACTTAAATGTAGCTCGTAGCGTAAACTAAACCATTTTTGTTATACTCTTCATACTTTTTTCTTCCCCTCTTTACTTGCATGTCTGTAGTTTGCATGGTATGACAGTGTTTCTTTGAGTTAAGACTGTGTTTGCATGGTTTGTAAGCGCTCTTATTTTACTTCTTTTCATCTTTCACCCCTTTCCTATTCTCTTCGACTATTTTTCGACTTGTCGGCAGTGGCCAGTGGATGATGATGGTGAGTCTCTCTCTTTTTCTGAATGAATGTTAATCCACGAATGATAGGTTTTGCTACTTACTTAACCCCTTATTCTCTTCTTTTAACTCCCTATTCTCTTCTTTTAACCCCCTACTCTCTTTTTTTTTCTCGGGTTAACCTTAGAGTGGGCCTTTGGGGTCTTTGTTAGCCTTAGCTTCTGTAGATCTGTAGATGTCTTTCTCTCTAACATAAGTTGTAAATGGAGCAAAATCTACAGAAAAAGAGGTGATCAGCAGAGTGCCCCAAGGTACAGTAGTGGGACCAATACTATTCATTATAACGCTAAACAATATAAACTTTAACCTAGGAAGCTCTCTCCTATCATATGCAGATGATACCAGAGTACTAAAACCAATTACAGAAAAAGACTTTACAGTACTACAAAAAGATCTACAAACTATATATGCATGAGCAGATGCAAACAATATGGCCTTCAATGAAGTCAAATTTGAACTAATTAAGTATGAACCAAATAAATGCCTAAAAGAACAGTTCAACTACACTGGACCCACAGGAAAAGATATTGTAAGAACTGATCATTTAAAGAACCTAGGGCTAATATTTTCTGAAGATGCAACATTCAACAGACATTGACAAAATAACCTCATCCTGCAAACAACTAATAGTATATATACACTGAGGACATTTAGAACTAGAGACAGTAAGACCATGCTTACCTTGTGGAAATCATTTTTTCTTCCACGCATTGACTACTGCTCTCAATTATGGTTCCCCAACAAACAAAATGAATTGCAAAAAATTGAGGGCCCACAAACCTTCTTTTCATACATTAAACAACCTGATGGGTAACAGATGGGTAAAAATAAATTAAACTACTGGGATAGGCTCAGAGAACTTGGCCTTTATTCCATAGAAAGGTGGTTTAAGAGAGACATTCTGACCTACACCTGAAAAATTCTAGAAGGGTTTCTAGTCGCCCCCAATACCAGACTAATTGTATTATTGTACCCACCTCAACAAGAACTGGCATAATGTGTCACAAAACATCACCTCCTACCAAACAACCTAAAAAGGATTCAAACTCTTCAATATAACAGTATCTCTAGCAGAGTTCTCGCCAGTTTAACTCCTTGCCTCAGTACCTTAGAGATATAAGTGCAGTCCCAGTGGATACTTTTAAAAAACATCTGGACATGTTTTTAGCCAACATACCCGACCAACCCACAGTACCAGGGTATTCCTCTGCCAGACCAGCCCTCACAAATTCGATAGTGGATTAAATCCTATGGCATGAGCATGAGAAAAGAATGGTGGCGACTACGTTATGGCCCCGCCTCGGGTGGCGTTGTGCGGTCTTTGTGGGAGCTGCGCACCCTTGATGCAGAAGCGCTTCAAGGTAAATTCAAGGTGAAGGACAGTTCAGCATCAGGATTGACCTCTGCAGCCTCCCGCTTCATTTGTAGGGTTTGATGGAGGAGTGTATTTCTACTTTCATCCTGCAAATAGGCAGATATGTGTGGTTGGTCATGAACTTTGCACAAGAAATTGTCCTGCTGGTTCTGGACCGGGTGTCCCAATAAAATGTTTACACATCATATATATATATATATATATATATATATATATATATATATGATGAATAAAACCACGAAGGAAAGGAAACACAAAAAGGTGCTCAAGCGCTTTCGTCTAATGACATCCTCAGTGTTCCTGAGGATGTCATTAGACGAAAGCGCTTGAGCACCTTTTTGTGTTTCCTTTCCTTCGTGGTTTTATTCATCATAAATATTTTTCACGTGTTACTTTCGTGAAATAATTTTCATATATATATATATATATATATCAACATGCACACTTTAGATGATAGTAATATGCGCTGATGTATTAGTATATTTATAGTACTTACTAATAGTAGTATAGTAATGGTGTATTGTACTTAAATAACAGTAGTATCCTTTGTTACAGGAAATGGCGGCATTGCAGTTATCGTTTGAGCAACGTAAGTGGATTCTGAAGCACTGCTGGAAGACGGAGAATGTGGCTGAGGTACAGAGACATTGGAGAAATGAGTTTGGAACATTACCACCATCACGGGTAACAATTACAAGATTACGTGATAAGTTTGAGACTGACGGAACAGTGCAAAACGTCAACAAAGGCCGATCTGGAAGACGTCGCACTTCAACTGACAATGAAAGTGTTGAGACCGTGTTACAGGCCTTCACAAACTCTCCAAATAAGTCTACAAGGCAATGTTCTCGTGAGACTGGTGTTTCTAATTCCAGCGTTCATCGCATTTTGCGACGTGAAAAGTGGAAACCGTACATACCTAGACTGCTCCATGCAATGAATGAGGACAATCTAGATCGTCGAAAAGAATTTTGTGAGTGGTTTTTGCACATGTGTGATGAAAAACAATCTTTTCCTGATTTCATTGTTTGGTCCGATGAAGCCACTTTTAAACTTAATGGTACTATCAATCGACACAACTGTGTGTACTGGGCCACCGAAAATCCCAACGTAACAGAAGAACGAGCACTTAATCAACCAGAAGTGTCAGTGTGGTGTGGTCTGTCTTCCAGAGGACTGATAGGGCCATTTTTCTTTGAGGACACTGTCACAGGTGCTGCTTACTTATCAATGCTGCAAGACAACATTGTACCGGGTGTCTCAAAATAGATGGAACCCATTGACATGATAATAATTTATTACTCAGAAAATAAACTCCAAAAAAGATTACATTTCCTGGAAGCTGATATGATAACAATTAAAAACTGAAGATTTGAGGTCTCTAGATCAAAGGATACATTTATTAGAGCACATGTTCCAAATGACCGCCGTTGCGCTGCAGACACACTTGAAGCCGACGAGCGAAGTTGTCAATCACCCTGACACCCTGCACAGAGTGCAAGGGCCTCTGAAGCACCTCGTCTGGGGCTTGTGTGCCCCAGAACACATTGTTCTTGCTATTGACATACCCACTGAGCAAGAAGTGTGCTTCGTCGCTGAACCAAACATCATCAAGAAAGTCAGGATCCTCTTCGATCTTGTTCTCGAACCACCGGCACATCACAACACGTTTTGCCATGTCAGCTGGTGTGAGTTTATGCTTGATCTGGATCCTGTATGGGTACAGCTGAAGATCCTTGATCAAGATTCTTTGCACTGACGCACGTGAAAGACCCAGATCTTGGCAACGTCTTCGGATTGACTTTTTCGGACTCCTTCCGACAGAATCTCTCACCGCATTCACATTGTCAGGAGATCTTGCAGTCACCTTCCTGCCAGATCTGGGTGTTTCTGCTTTCTTGTTGAGATTGTTTATTGATCCTGTGGCTTGAAATTGTGTGCCCAACGATAAATTTGGCTTTTCTGGGGATAATTGTTGAAGTTGAACTTCCTGCGAAATTTCGTTTGCACAGTTTTGAATGATTTCGTCTCCAAATAAGTAGTGACGCAAAAATTTTTTTCCTCCTTTGTCCAAGGCATTTTGATTGATAATTATTAGTTGTTATCGTCTCCTCTCTTCAAATCTGAAAAAATAGAACGAGAACATTAATATTGGCAGAATTATTAGCAGTGACATGGGTTGCATGTATATTGAGACACCCTGTACCTTAATCAGAGCTCTTTTTTTGGAAGAAGAGTGTTACTTTCAACAGGATGGCTCACCACCACATTACCACAATGACGTTAGAAATTTTCTCAATGTTTGTTTTCCTAGAAGATGGATAGGACGTAGGGGATGTACGGAGTATCCACCACGATCTCCTGACTTAACACCCTTAGACTTTTACTTGTGGAGCACTCTGAAGAACACTGTGTATACTGAAAAACCAAGGACACTACAGGCCTTGAGACACGAAATTGAAATAGCCTGTGCCAACATTCCACTCCGAACAATCCGAACAGTATGCCGATCTGTTACGCGCCGTTGTCAAGAATGTATTGATGCTAGTGGCGGACATTTTGAACATTTAAAACATTAAAGTAAGCAGCACAATCATGAAGGTATTGACGCTGCTGGCTGATATTTCGAACATTTAAACATTACAGAAGCCTATTTGCTATCTATTTACTATCCGCCTATTTTGCTTATTGATATATATGTTAATATGATGTGTAAACATTTTTTGGGGGACACTCGGTATATATATATATATATATAACCTTTGGTTAGCCTCCGCCCAAATTGTTCATTCTGACGAAGGTCAAGCTTTTCACTCCACCTTAAACGTACAGTTTAACGTGCAATCCGAACCACGCCCCACCAGCAGCCCAGCGTCTTAACCACTAGGCCACCCAGGGTACCCATTTAGCTACCAACCACTTTCTTTATTGTGTGGAAGGATGAACAGCTGAATTTTGCTGCGCGCCGGCTGCCGTCACCGAGTTTCTCGAATCCGGGGCCGATGGATCCGTAGTTAGCGACGCTAACCACTACACCACCGAGGCCCTAGATCCTGTCCCAAAGCTGGATCTTATCTGCTTTGCAGATAGCTGGTTAGGGAAGCTATATTTAGGGGGCCTCTTTGCGAATGACCCGTTGCCCACGTCGGGCTAACATCATGAAAAAGAAAAAACTATAGTGCTTGTCATTTACCATTACTTATTCGGACTATAGTGGATTTAATTTTCCCAGAAGAGTTTTTTGTTCCATGCATGATCTGTGTGTATCATGAAAAAATCTCATGGGACCATTCTGAGTTCAATCCCATATATATGTAGGAGAATTACGACTTCTGACTGATCGGGGACCTTGGTGTAGTGGTTAGCATTGGATGATCCCGGATTCGATTCCTGGGAGGTGCCTCGTTTTTCATGTGTTCGTTCTTTCTCCTCATCTTGTGCGGACGCTCTTTTACACAAGCGTCGTTCTTTACATATATATATATATATATATATATATGGGATGAATTTCACAATTAAACACGTGAGATGAATAAATGATGCAAACCCACAGGGAAAAAGAAAAATGATTCCAAGGTCTTTCGTGTATTCAGAAGTACACCTCGTCAGGGAATGAAAGGAGAAGGCGAGATGACGAAAATATATACATATGTACAACGGGACAGAAAAATAAAAAAAATTAGCCAAGATTAACAAGAGTTGATTAAAGGGAAAAGGTATTTTAACAGGATATTGTCAATTTTATACATTCCTGCACTGTTATTGAAATTATTTTAAATAACAGTTATTTCCGGCAAATAACTGTGGATTATTTGACCGAGATCCGGCCAAGTAGTCATCGGCTATTTGACAGGGGCTTGTTCCCCAGCCATACAGTAAAAAGTTTTATTTTTTATCTTTTGGGATTTACCTTTGATTCTGTAGCTACCTTAATTTCATATTTTCTTTTTGGCTTCTTTATTTTATAAAAATAAAACTTGTCTATTTAGATTTAGCCCGTGGTTATTCAACCGGGAATCCCAGTCAAATAACCCCTTCCTTTCATTAAACCTATAGGAAAATTATTGAATGCCCAGCTAGGTTAAATGAATGCCCGGTTAGGTCAACTGTACGTCCTTGACGATTGGTTAGATTAAGTCGTGATATTTTCGTTAGTTTTAACGAGAATACTCTGTGCCAAAATTGTTACTAACTGAAAAGAAGAAATTAAGGGTGCTATAAAGGAAAAGATCCAAAACAACTGATCATTCCTACATTTTATTTGCCTTATTTGTAGCCTCTAAACAGTTCAGAGAACTTTTGGGCGATCTTTCGATTTTACGTACCTAAAACGAAAGATTATATTATTTGTGGTCTTGATTTTACGTACCTGAAACGAAAGATCGCCGCCTTATTTGTAGCCTCGATTTTATATATCTAAACCGAAAGATCGCCACGAGTTTTTTATTTAATCACTGAACTTAAAAAATCTACTTAATGCGACCAATAACCTCGGTTAAATAGAATTTTCCAGGTGTAGGTCAGAATATCTCTCTCAAACCTCGTTTCTATGGAATAAAGGCCAAGGTCTCTGAGGCTATCCCAGTAGTTTAATTTATTTTTACCCATCTGTTACTCATCAGGTTGTTTAATGTATGAAGTGAAGGTTTGTGGGCCCTCAATTTTTTGCAATTCATTTTGTTTGTTGGTGAACCATAATTGAGAGCAGTAGTCAATGCGTGGAAGAACAAATGATTTCCACAGGGTAAGCATGGTCTTACTGTCTCTAGGTCTAAATGTTCTCAGTATATATACCAGTGGTGCACAAACTTTTTTGATGTGAGGGCCAAGCGAAGAAAATATATAAATGTATTAGCCTACTTACTTTCCATCTGTCATAAATTGGGTCACTTTTATATTCTAACTTTTTCATTAAATTGAAAAGACCCGTGGGGCCACTGAAAAGACCCGTGGGGGGACACATTTGGCCCGCGGGCCAGGGTTTGTGCATCACTGATATATACTATTAGTTGTTTGCAGGATGAGGTTATTTTGTCAATGTCTGTTGAATGTTGCATCTTCAGAAAATATTAGCCCTAGGTCTTTTAAATGATCAGTTCTTACAATATCTTTTCCTGTGGGTCCAGTGCAGATGAATCGTTCTTTCAGGCATTTATTTGGTTCATACTTAATTAGTTCAAATTTGACTTCATTGAAGGCCATATTGTTTGCATCTGCCCATGCATATATAGGGTGTTTCAGGAGGAAAGGTCAATACTTCGGGAGGTGATAGTATCGGTCATTGTGAGAAAAAAAGTTCATATGAACATGTGTCTAATTCTGAATGGTTACGGAGATAGAGCTGTTTGAATCTAAAAATACAAAAGCATTGTTAATGGTAATCAAGAAAGAGAAACCAATTACTTGTTTCTAACATTTAATGTTTAAACATTGGCATTCTGAATGGTATCAGATACAGAAATGACAAATTTGTTACAGTTTACAATACGTTTTCGAAAATCCCACCGTCAACCTCAATGCACTTTGCAACTCGTGTGCGAAGATCGCGTGTTGTTCGTCTGAGTTGATCTTGGCGTTCCTTTATGCGGGCAGCAGCATCCAAAATGCGCGCGAGCAATTCGTCTCGTGTATCCACCTTTCTTTTGTAAACTTGACTTTTCATCCACCCCCACAAACAATAATTATCTAACGGAGAGAGGTCTGGAGACCTTGGTGGCCATTGAATGGGACCACCGCGGCCGATCCATCGACCAGGGAAAGTTTGATTTAGGTATTGCATCACCAGACGGGTAGAATGTGGAGGAGCTCCGTCATGCTGAAAGTACATACCAGCGCGTGTAGCCAAAGGAACATCCTCCAATAGTCCTGGCAATTCATTTTGTAGAAATTCTAGGTAACTTTGTCCTGTAAGACGATTCTCTAGAGTAACAGGGCCAATCAGCTGATCATCGATGATACCGCACCACGCATTGACAGAGAAGCGATGTTGAAAATTTGTTTCCACAGTGGCATTTGGATTTTCGTCTGACCACCGATGAAAGTTACGAGTGTTGTTGATACCGTCACGGGTGAAAGTAGCTTCATCGGTGAACAGTATTAATCGAAGCAATCGGCGATTAATATTTACCCAATGACAAAATTCCAGTCGCATGGCAGCGTCTCCCGGTTGAAGGTGCTGTACACGCTGTACATGATATGGATGCAAGCCTTCCTCACGTAATGTTCGCCATACTCTTGTGTGTGGTACACCGAGACGTGTAGGAATTCTTCGTGAGCTAGTAGTAGGACTACGCTCTACCAACTGAAGCAGAGGTTCTAAAACTGGGGGTAATTACCCCCAAGGGGATAATTTGGGTATTTCCGGGGGTAATGGAGCAATTCTTAATATGGTAAAAATTTCAACATTAATGTCCGAGTCACGAAAGAGACGATTAACCCTTTGAAGACCATGGTCAAGTATACTCGATTTCTAAAAATTGTTCATTCAGGACCGTGATCGAATATACTAAACAAGCATTTTCTGCAATGGTTACAATTAAAACAAAAGCAAGGAACCACCTTCAACTTGAAGCCGACTTTAGGTGTGCTCTATCAGGAACATTGCCACGTATTAAGGAACTTGTAACTAAAAAACATTTGCACCCATCACATTAAAGGTAATTTCAGTTATTTTCAGTAATTCATTTTTCCACTTTCTTTACAACTTCGGCATTGCAAGTTTGTGTGGGGTAATGAGATTAGTTGAGATCAGGAAAAGGGGTAACGGGGTCAAAAAGTTTAAGAACCACTGAACTGAAGAATGTTTTCCACTTCATCCACATCTTGTTGACCTTCACGTTCAGATGAAACATGAGCGCTGGGAAGTGTACCAATCTCACGCAATGTGTTGAAAATCCTGGTAAACACTCTTCGATCCGGAATTCTGAGGTTCGGAAACCGTCGACGGTATTCTGCAACAGCAGCTGTTGCACTTCCATCGCAAAAACCTTAGACATACACCATATCTGCATATTCGGCATGTGTGAAGGTGTGTGGCATTCTTAACACTGCTTCAAACACCAAACAATGTCACTCACAACAGTCAGCTGTCGATTCGCTTATGTTACATGCTTACATTACAGCTTACATGGTTCAAGGTTATAGGGGAGGGAAGGGGGAGGAAGAGCTGCGCGCGCATCAGATTCAAACAGCTCTGTCTCCGTAACCATTCAGAATTAGACACATGGTCATTTGAACTTTTTTCTCACAATGACCGAGACTATCACCTCCCGAAGTATTGACCTTTCCTCCTGAAACACCCTGTATAGTTTGTAGATCTTTCTGTAGTTCTGTACAGTCTTCTTTTTCTATAATTGGTTTTAGTACTCTGGTATCATCTGCAAATGATAGGAGAGAGCTTCCTAGGTTACAGTTTACATTGTTTAGCGTTATAATGAATAGTATTGGTCCCACTACTGTACCTTGGGGCGCTCTGCTGATCACTTCTTTTTCTGTAGATTTTGCTCCATTTACAACTTATGTCAGAAAGAAAAGCGTCTACAGATCTACAGAAGCTAAGGCTAACAAAGACCCTAAGATCCACTCTAAAGTTAGCCCGAGAGAAAGAAGAGAGTAGGGGGTTAAAAGAAGAGAATAGGGAGTTAAAAGAAGGGAATAAGGGGTTAAGTAAGTAGCAAAACCTATCATTCGTGGGCTAACATTCATTCAGAAAGAGAGAGAGAGAGAGACTCACCATCATCATCCACCGGCCATTGCCGACAAGTCGGAAAAATAGTCGAAGAGAATAGGAAAGCGGTGAAAGATGAAAAGAAGTAAAATAAGAGCGCTTACAAACCATGCAAACAGTCTTAACTCAAAGAAACACTGTCATACCATGCAAACTATAGACATGCAAGTAAAGAGAGGATGAGAAAAGAAGAAAAAAAGTATGAAGAGTATAACAAAAAGTATAACATCCAAGTTCGCGTTAGTCTAATTTATTTTCTTAATAATATAAATTTAACGCTGGCACATCACACGCTCGCATGTCATAAGCTGGCATCAATCGTCACCTCCAGAGCTCCTGTTGCTAATTGTTTCATTATTTTAAACAACGTTAATATTTTTAAAATGCCTATCTAAACGGTTTTTAAATATATTAATGCTGGTAGAGTTCATGAAGGGCGCGGGAAGATTATTCCATTTATCAATTACTTTAAACGTAAGAAAGTTTTTAGCGATGTTAGTAATGAAACGTCTACCACGTAATTTAAATCCGTTATTACGAGTATTGCTATTATCGAAAGTGAACAATTTGTCAAAATTTATGTTATCGATTTTATTAACGATTTCGAAAACTCCAATAAACCCCCCCCTTAATCTCCTAGTTTCGAGTGAATGCAAGTCTAACTCTTTAATCCTATCATCGTAAGACTTCTTGCGTAGTGACGGAATTAGTTTCGTGGCGCGTCGCTGAACTCTTTCCAACTTATCAATATCCTCACGTAAATACGGGCACCAAAACTGAATGGCATATTCTAAGTGAGGCCTGACTAGGGACTTGTAAAAGGGCAATATAATATTCTTCGATTTATTTTCGAAATTACGCGCTATGAAGTCTAACATCCTATTAGCTTTTGCGCAAGACTCAGCCACTGGTTCCTAACTTTTAATCCTTAGATACGCGTACGTCTAAATCAACTTCCTCGTCAACGCTCGCTAACTGTCTATCATCCACCGTGTACATGTAATTATTGTTACGAGAACCTATATGCAAAACTTTACATTTGTCTACATTAAATTGCATCTGCCACCTATCCGTCCACTCCATAATCCTATTTACATTGTCTTTGAGCCTATTTCTATCGTCCACGTTAAGAACTTTAACGCCTATTTTAGTATCGTCCGCGAATTTTGACACGTTACTGGTCAAGCTTACATCTCTGTCGTTAATGTAGATTACGAATAGCAGTGGGCCTAACACTGAACCCTGAGAGACACCGCTACCTGCATCCAGCCACCCCGATTCCCTACCATTAACAACGACCCTCTGTTTCCTGGCACGAAGCCATTCCTCTAACCAGTTAGCTACCTGACCGCGTATACCGTGCGCTTTAACCTTTGCAATTAATCTTCTATTCGGAACTGTATCGAACGCTTTTTTAAAGTCTAAATAAATAACGTCAGCCGCTCTATGCCGATCGTATTCGCGCACTATTTCGTTATAAAACTCTAACAAATTAGTTAAACAAGATTTATGGCGTCGAAACCCATGCTGACTCCTATTGATCAAATCGCGACTTTCTAAGTGATCGACGATATGATCCCTAACTATGGATTCCAAAAGTTTACCGACAATTGACGTTAAGTTAATAAGCCTATAACTGCTAGCTACTGTGCGGTCGCCTTTTTTTAAAATGGGCGTAACGTTAGCTAATATGAAGTCTTCAGGAATAATCCCCGTTTCCAGTGACTTATTAAATATTTTTGATCACCTGAAGATCAGAACCCCCAGCCTTCTTTAGTTAGTTTTATAAGACTAACAAACGAAAATATCACGACCTAATCTAACCAATCGTCAAGAGCGTACAGTTGACCTAACGATTGGTTAGGTTAGGTTGTGATATTTTCGTTAGTTAGCCTTATAAGGCTAACTAAAGAAGGCTGGGGGCCCTGATCTTCAGGTGATCCAAAATTTTTGTTAATGGGCCTACGATAACGTCTTTCAAATCTTTCAAATGTCTAGGATAAAGCACGTCAGGGCCTGGAGTCTTGCTAACTTTTAGCTTATCGATATAATGCGCAATCTCACCCTCGTAATATAATGCGCAATCTCACCCTCGTGATATAATGCGTAATCTCACCCTCGGGGACATTATTTACGTCTTCTACGGTAAGAACTGTCACAAAAAAGTTGTTAAAAATACACGCCATCGCCTGAGCGTCGGAAGCCAAAGCGCCGTTAGCGTCCACTAGACGTAGTCAAAAAGATTTTTCGGATTATGTTCACTATCCACAGCTACAAGTATCTCTAAATTACGCTTAGCATTCCTAACAGATCTTTTAACCTGACGTCTAAGCTCGATATATCTATTAAAGTTAGCTACCGTGCCATTGCGCTTATTAAGTCTATACGCTCTGTTATG
The DNA here is from genome assembly GCA_023014485.1 of Bathynomus jamesi. NCBI lineage: Eukaryota > Metazoa > Arthropoda > Malacostraca > Isopoda > Cirolanidae > Bathynomus > Bathynomus jamesi. Next base: position 956,093 of record JAJOZX010000240.1, on the reverse strand, counting down.
AATTCGCCTATTTCCCTAGTCCACCACTTGGGCCTATCATGAGTTCTTGCGTGCTTGGGCCTACGCGGAATAAACTCCCTTTCGATATCCAAAAACCTTTCTTTAAACCCCTCCCAATCAAAATTTGCGTCATTACCCAGATATAAATTATCTTAGTTCACTACTTTCATCCTGTCTGCAAAACTATCAAAATTAGCCCTACGAAAATCAGGGACTCTATTACATTACTATCCTTACTGTTTTCTACCAATAGCTTAAACCTAATAATTTGGTGATCACTACATTCCAAACTCTCACCCATTTCCAAACCTTCGACTATATTTTCGTCGTTCGTCATCACCACGTCTAAAATATTGTCACCGTGCTTTGGTTCGGTAACCATTTGTCATAAAAAATTATCTTCCATGAACTCAATCAGTCTCAAACCCTCATCATTACCAGTAAGTCTCGTAATTAACGTTAGGGCAGTTAAAGTTTCCGACAATTATATTATCCCGATTATTAATAAAGTTACCAAGAAGTGTGTAAAATCTAGTATTAGTATCGAGGGGTTGAACGAGAGGTCTATAAACAACAACAAAATTAAAGCTAATACTACGCGCCCTAACTTCAACGCATATCGCATTAATTGCTGCCGGAAAATCTATCTTAACCTCGATAGCCCTAAGGGAATTACGAATGTACAACAAAACGCTGCCACCAATCCTAAGTAACCTATCATTAGTAAAACGTTTAAAACCCGCTATATCAAGTTTCCCCAACAAGTCCAGAATCACAGTATTTAACCACGTTTCGGTTACAGCAACTATATCTTAATTCCCGGAATAAATTATCACCTTAAATTCGTTCAATTTATTTATAATACTACGCGCGTTACAATAAAAGACGTTTAAATTATTTTTTACCACCGATCGGCGTTTTAAACTATTTTTCACGTCGGGCCGGCGTTTCCCGAATCCACAACGTTTAAAGAGGGCTTCGACCTATACAGCTTTCGAACGTTTTCATCGATTAACCTACTTAGCCTAGCATTCCATATTTCATTGAAATGCACCCCCATCTTTTGTAAAAAGGGTAGGATCACTAAATTTTCTATTTTTCCACAAATTCCAAGTTTTTAGCTTATGGAATAATATTCCATGGTCAACCTTGTCAAAAGCTTTTGCAAAGTCTAGATAGATGACATCAACATTGTGGTTTTCTCCCAGATATTGTAGGTTTGTGTTGCAATGGTCAGGGCTGCCGAGAGGACGGGGAAGCCGGGATAAATCCCCGGGGCCCTGACCTCTAGGGGGCCCAGAAAGAGGGGGAGATAAAATCTTAAAATATTAATAAAGCAATTGGTTAAATAACAGAGAGAATGATAATTAATGAACATACATTTTATAGAGATTATCATAGTCAAACTGAAACATAAAATATTATCTGCGGTCCACCAATGTCCAAGACCAACTGACAGATCTGGGAACCATTGTAATTGAAAGCCAGTTAGCCTGTACTTTAAATTTATCAGAATCATTTACCACTTTGATAGAGAGAAGGCAAAGAAAGTACACTTCTAATTATGAAAATCTTGCAGTAAACAATTGTCTTGCCTGCATGGACTGGTACTGCATTTGTAAATTGTATAGTGATAGAATTAATATAATTGATTCGAAAAATAAAATGGAAATTTTCTTCCGAGTTCTTTATTCATACTGTATGTTTTGAATAGTGACTTGGACATATAATCAGTTTGCTTGTTATGTACACAAAAAACATTCATAATAAAATACTGATAAACAGGGGGGGCCATATACCAATCCTTCCCCGGGTCCCGTGGCAGCTCTCGGCGGCACTGGCAATGGTCTATAAGTTCAGTAGGACAAGATCGCTTTTGTTTGAAACCATGTTGAAAGTTTCCTAAGAGGTGTTCGTTTTCTATAAAATTGACAGTGTGGCTTTTCAAGACTTTCTCAAATATTTTGATAATGTGGGAAGTTAAGGATATGGGTCTATAGGTCTTGGCTTCCTTTCTTTTGCCACTTTTGCAGATTGGAGTAATATTTGCCTTGTTTCATGACTGGTGGTATTCTACTGGTGTCTATTGAAGATTTTCATAGGATTCGCAAAGACAAAGCATGTTAGCATTCCTTAAATATCTTGGCTCCGATTCCATCTGGTCCAGGGGCTGAACTCCCTGGTAGCTCTGCTATTGCCTGTTGTATATCTTCAGTAGTTTGTTGTATATCTTCCAATAATGGTTTGTCTTGGTCATTTTCTTCTCTATCGAAAAAGGTTATAGTTTTTATCTTAGCTACTACAGGGATACTCCAGCTTAAAGCATATTGAGGTGTAGCATGTTAGCCATCTCTTGTAGATTAGATGTAAGAGTTATTCCATCTTTAGCAAGCAATGGGCCAATACTTCTTTTGATTACTCCTTTGCGTTTAGCGTAGCTAAAGAAGAATTTGCTATTTTCTTTTGTGGTGCCAATAGCTTGGTGTTCATTATCAATATTCTCTCTTACAGTTGATTCCTTTATTTTAAGTTCTAACAACAGTATCTTTTTCTGGATGTTACTACGTTTTGTATCACTTATTTACTTTGTCAGTTGTTTAGATAGCTTTGTGTCCTTCTGTATCCGTGTTCTTTTGTCAGGTGCTTCTTTGCAATATCATTTTTCTTTGGTGTGTACTTGTATAATGCTTATGATAGCAGGTATTGTATTGTACTCCAGCATTCTTCTAGTTCTAGATTTTCTAATTCTTTTTCAGTTTATTTTTCCCAGACAGTTATTTATTATGTCCAGTCTGACTTGTGCATGTTTAGATCAGAGTATGGCAAGTCCATTTGGCATAGATCTTGCTTACATTCGTGGAGAGACAAGTTTGTGAATATGTGCATGACATTATGGTCAGTGTATAGGTGGTGTTATAACAATGTGGTCAATTATAGTTGCATTATTTGTCAGCACTAAATCTAGGATATTATTTTTTATAGTTGGGCAGTGTACAGTTGCTCGCATATGTAATGTTCCTCGCCTCACAGGCGACTCCGTACATGTGGCAACGCCAGTGTTAGTCAAGGTACCCCAACTGGGGGAAGGTGCAAGGCCGGATTTAGCAATGTGGGGGCTCTGGGCAGCCTCTATTATGTGGGGGACCTCTTCAGAAAAAAATGTATTCGTCAATACATAATATGCAAAACAGCTGTGATAATGCTGTATCAATATATAATCATTAGTAATTACAAATGTCTACTTCAAACCATTTCTACTTACTGTCCTACTCATATCTAGCCACAAACTCCTTAATAAATCAGCAGGTTATTAATTACACAAATTATACATTAATTCAAACTCACACAAATATGTTTATTATAAAACAGTGTGTATTATATTAAAGCATTATAAAAAACATTGAATTTTACCATATTTTATTAGTTTACTACTAATATATGCGTTTTTGACATACTGTTTCTCAGACTCAGAATAGTTCAATAGAAAGTGTGTGGGGTAGAAAGAATTACAATCAACCAGGAACTAACTTTTCGTGACTTTTGTTTAGCGAAATCCATGACAATATTACTGAAGTCCAACTCGCGCAGTATGTCATACTCAATGCTCATTATGGCTAGCTTACTAAGCCGTTCATGTGTCATTGATGTTCGTAGCCTGTTCTTCATAATTTTCATTTTACTGAATGATCTTCCTCCACTACAGTTAGTGACCATTAAAACAAGATACATACGAAGGGCTGTTTCAACATTGGGAAATGTGTCTTTAACAGATTTTTCAATGATTAGTTTGTACAAAAAATGGTGCCGTCCAATGCAGTCATTTTCTTCTTCTTCAAAGACCTTTGAAAACTCGGCGAACTGAATTAGTTCAATACCTAGGGAGCCATCTAAGTCTTCGTTGTACTTGTCAACTAGAATGTTTGCTGCTTGTTCAATTTCTTCAGTTGTTAACGTTTCCAGATGACCCAAAAATCCAAAATTTGAACAGAGATCTTTATACGCTGACAGACGTTGATCAAGTGAGCTCGAAAACTGATCAATCACTGGTAGAAAATTCTCTACACGAAACTTCTCTGAAGCTGTAAGGTTTGCTTCTGGTTCTCGATCATAGTCCAAAGGATCAAGGCGAACATTTCTTTGTCGTTGGCGTTTCTGCGTCTGTGCATAGGTTGTTGTGCCTGATTTCTTAGCACCTTGAGCCTCATATGTATTTCCTGAGCTCTCTGATTTTGTATCTACTTTTGTATATTGCTGAGAATTTTACTTTTGGAAAGTTTTGAATTTTATATACTTGCGTTTATATTCACGTTGTTATAGTTAAGTAATTGAATATTAGTGGTTTTTAGCGATTTAGAAGTTTTCATAGCGTGCCGGCTTAATTTAACTTAAACTTGTGACGGTTTAAACTAATTTTTAACCGCGCGATGCCGTCGCAGAAAGCATCGTGTGTTAGGTGTAGGGTAAACCAGTGGTATTCGGAATTTAAAGATTATAACGGCGGTCCTATGGCGATTACCGAGAGATCAATTTGTTTCTTTTGCGAGTTAATGGAGGAAATAGTTAACATAAAACGCAGTGTAGGTGAGGTAGCGGAAAGACTTGCAACGCTTGATGAGGGCAGGGGTAGGGCTACGGTTGACGGAAGCCGAACCAATACTAACGGTGAAGACGTTAGTAATTTGAAGGGTGAGGTGCGTAACGTAGTTTCTAGTTTAAGTAGCTTGTCGGGAAGGTTGGATAGAGTTGAGGAAGAGGTTAAGGTTAGTCCGAAAGTAGTAGATGGGGAGGGATTTAGAGAAGTTAAGGGTGGAGCTAGGCCGCGTACGTTAGGTGATAGGAATCCCCCCCCCCCTATCGAGGTTTCGAACCCTTTCGCCCATTTGGAAAGGGACGTGAATGAGGGGGAAACTTTTTAATTGGGGATTCTTTAGTGCGCCACATGGACAAAGAGTTCGTTGAACGGCATCCAATCAAGAGGAGGAGGGTCTGTCTCCCAGGGGCCAGGGTTGGCAGAGTTAGAGACGAAGTGGATAGGATTGACGTTGCCTCCCGTCACTCAATGTTGGTGACGATGGTAGGAGGCAACGGCTCATATAGGCCCGATACGAGAGTGCCTGACCTTTTGGAAAGATATAGGGGGTTAATTAGGTCCCTGAAGGCGGGGTCAGATAGGTCTTTAGTTCTAGGTATTACCCCTAGGCACGGGTTGGGTCTTAGGATTACGTCAAAAACAATATTTTTGAATAATAAATTAGAAGAGATTTGTGCTGAGGAAAATGTACCCTTCGTAAAGCTGTGGTCCGAATTCAGTGATCCTAGCCTAGTTTTGCGGATAGGATGAGAGTAGTGGACTGAGATAACTTATTTATGGGTAATAACACAAATTTGCGTTGGGTGGCGTTTAAAGAAAGTTTTAGGAATATTGAAAGGGAGTTTATTCCTCGTAGGCCCAAGCGCGCTAGAAATCATGGTAGGCCGAAGTGGTGGACTAGGGAAATAGGCGAGTTCATAAACGAGCGTAATAGAGCGTATATACTTAATAAGCGCAATGGCACGGCAGCTAACTTTAATAGATATATCAAGCTTAGACTTCAGGTTAAAAGATCAGTTAGGAATGCCAAGCGTAATTTAGAGATACTTATAGCTGCGGATAGTAAACATAATCCAAAAAAGTTTTTTGAATACGTTAATAATCGTAAGCCGATAAAAGATAACATAGGCCCTCTAGTGGATGTTAATGGCGCTTTGGCTTCTGACGCTCAGGCGATGGCGGGTATTTTCAATAACTTTTTTGCGACAGTTTTTACCGTAGAAGACGTAAATAATGTCCCCAACGTGGACGATATCGTTCCATTTAGTAGCGAGACTTTTTTGGATGAAATAATTGTTTACGAGGCTGAGATTGCGCATTATATCGATTAAGGTAGGTTGATTTTCCGCATTTGTTTAGATATCGACTTTGGACTAGTCGAGATAGTCAGGGCTTAATATGATAATAACTGACAAAAAGTTTCAGATCCCTAGCTTTAACCGTTTTTTGAGGAAACCGTTTCAAAAATCGTCAAAAAATCGTACCGAAAAATACCACATTTTCGCAATTTTCGGCCGGAAAAAACATGCTATTTTCATAAAAAAATCCTGAAAAAAGTTACAATTTTATTGAAAAAAAAGTAAAAAAAACGTACAGAGTCAAATAGACACATTTAGATCCCAAGATCATCATAATTTTCACTGTAAGAGCCCTTAGAAGCAAAGGAAGGCCTCATCTGGCGGCTTAGGGCTTTGCCAGAATGTGTTTGTGCCTTGATTCGAGTCCATAAACAGTGTGGGAAGCTTCAGATGTCAGCTTCACGGCCCTTTCAACACTCTGAAAGTGTGAAGGCAGATCAGGCAGCTCCAGCTTGGTGCCATTCAGCAATGCTTCTTGAAGCTCCTGGTCAGAAAAGTCTTCTGTGAGAGCAGGTTCACAGATGCCACTTTGAGAAAGGTTGATTAGTTCTGACCAGTGGGTAGCTTCAATGTTGATGGCTGTGATCTTCTTCAGCCTCGTCTTGGTTGGCTTCCCACTTCTGAAAGAATAATAATTAACTTATTTTTTATTCCAGTTTAAGATTTAATCCCTATTAGTCTCAGAATTGCTGATTTAAATTAAACTTAAATTAAAAAAAAAACCCGAGTTCTATAAATCCCCATAATCGAATTTTTTTTCAGAAAGAAGGTAAGATTATTTCCATTATCAGAGGGGAAGGGGGGAATTGGGATAAGAAAATGTGAAAAAAAATTCGATTATGGGGATTTATAGAACTCGGGCCTTTTTTTAATTAAATAAATCCCCATAATCAAATTTTTTTTCACATTTTTTAAAATTAATAAAGGCTTACCTGATGGACAGAATTTTCTTGAGAGCAGCTTCTCTCACTTCCAAGTCATCAGACTTCATCATGGAGTACAGCACATTCTCGGGCAGCAAGGCAAAAGCATTGTACTTCAGGTTCTTGAAAACAACACCCTGGATTTCTTCAGACTGCTGCTTGATCCTCTGGATCATGTTCAAGATGTACAGCTGCTGATTATGGAACTTGCTGTCCCTTTTGATCTCAAACCAACTGACTGCATACACTTCCACAATGAACTTGATGGCCTGGTAAAGCTTATCCTGTAGTTCTGGAGGGTAAGCACCTCCGGTCCACAGACACATCAATCTAATTGACAAGTGCAGATTATGTGCTGTGTTTGACAATTTTCTTTCTTGCACTTCACGGCATTGTCATCACAGGGACGATCAGGTAGCTTACAGATGCAAGCAGAAATGTCAAAAAGTTTATCCAGCTTTTCCTCAAGATTCTGCTCCTGGACTGTAGAAAGAGATTTCCTGTTTATCTCTTTTGTTTTCTTGAAGCACACTTTATCCACCAATTTCACTACTTAATATTCCTCATACAGGGGCAGCCGCGGGTTCACTGCCTGCCAGATCTCAATCACATCCTTTGCTATCATTTTAGCAATGTCATAGTCTTTCAAGTCCGGGTGGCTGTTTTGGAGGAAATAACCAGTGGTGGGCACCGTTAACCAAAAAGTTAACTTCGTTAACCGCTAATCCGTTAACCAAAAAGTTAACTTCGTTAACCGTTAATCCGTTAATTCGTTAAACATGTAACGGAAGTTACCGATAAACCGTTAACGTTAACTTTTATTATAAAAAAAATGAAAAACACAATATATATATAATTTAATTTTCCCTCTTCTTCTCGTTCTCCATTTTGTCCATGAGATGCATGTTGCCCTTCATGAAAATTAGCATATCAAAGTTTTCATCAGACAGGGATGATCTCTTGGCCCTCAGGATGTCCTTGCCCATAGAGAACAAACGCTCCACTGCAGCACTGGAGGGGATGGCTATGTTGAACTTGATGAACAAGTCCACCAACACTTGCTCACCCAAGAAGGCAGCATCTGTCAGCAAGTCCTTGGAGTTGGTCTCCAGCCAGGTCTTGACCAAGTTCTGGGCCTTGCCCTTGAGTGACCTGTGGCTTCTGCTGCTTTCTCTCGAATGTGTCAGACTCTACAACGTGGAGCGGCAGCATGTTGGCTACGAACAGGTCCACAATCCTTTGATCCACAGCAGCCTGGGGTACGCCACTGCCAGTAGCAGCAATGCAAAAGGACTCGCCAATGGTTTGCTGGCGTGCTTTCTTGGCAGATGGAGGTGAAAACAGACTCGATATCAAAGTGCTGCTGTCGCTGCTGGAACCAGAGGAAAACCTCTGCTTGGGTTTTCCACGAGATGAACCTGCCTTGATCTTCTCATCAAACTGCATGAACTTGGCTGGGTGGTTCCTCTTGATGTGCTGCTTGAGGTTGTTGAGGCTTGTCAGGTGCCCCTTGATTGGCACAGTCTTGGGCAGGCACAGCTTGCAGTTGAAAATCAATTTGTCTCCTTCCCTTGACTTGAACAAGAAGTAGTCGTCCAGGTGGGGCCAGGGGTTCTGAGCTTGTTCTTGTTGAGATGCCATCATGATTTATAAAATTCAAAATCACACAAGTGTCTGTATTGAAAATCAGAAAATAATCAGAGCTGGACAGCGCAATCAAAAATTAAGTTGCGCAAGCGCAATCCACTGTTCACTATCATGCGCAATCTGACTATTTAGCTTGCGCAATGTTGCAAAGCGCAAGCGCAATCTTGTGTAAACACATGAGTTCAAGTTCAAATATTTCCACATAAATTAAAATAGTCATCCATAAAATTGAAAGAAAACCAAAAGAAAACGATGTAGACTTATGCCCCTTTTGTCCTGTTGGTACTTAGAAGTTGATTCAATAAATCCTTTATTATTTCACACTTAAAAATAATAAACAAGAACAACAATTGTTTGAAGCATTCTTGAACATTTCAAGAACAAGATAAAAAATAAAATAACCCTTACCTTTGTTATTTGGAACAGATATGGCACAGAATATTCGGGAAGTAATTGCACTGAAATTTCTTCGGTCTTCACAGCAGAGATACTAAAGAGTAAACAGCCTCTGGCGCCACACGCTCACATTTACTTCTCAACGCCATCTATTATCTCATAAAGAAACTAATTCACATTGGGACTTGAAAGTACCGGCAGGATCAACCGGGTAGAAAAATAATTATGGAGATTTTAAAGATGTGGTACCTAGAAGTACCGCCAGGACATAAAGGGTTAAGGTGAAAACGCTCCCATTGTAAGACATCAATTGTCTTAATTTATGTCATCAAAGTGACATGAGAATTGAAATCTTACCTGATCAGTTTTATGGTTCTTGAAATGTATCAAGGAGACTACTAATAAGGTACTCACAGACATATTATAAATATACATGACTTACTTGACAACGATTATTTTTAAATATTCACTAGCACAAACATGTTGCGCAAGAGACAGACTGCAAATGAAACGAATGTAGTTATTTGTTGTAATTGTTACATATATATTATTGAAAGTGCCTTAAAATGCTCGTGATATTTCTTGAAAGAAGTTGAAACATTCAACTCAAATGGCAAATCTTTCCGCCTGATTTTACAGTCGACCATGTTTTGCTCAAACCAATGCCATAAATAACTACCATATTTGGTAAGACACAAATTGTGGCGACGGAAACAAATATATCGCCTGATTTTGCACTGCGGAAATGGAAATTCGTTCATCACTATTAACAGTGGCGGATTAATTGCGCACCTGCTCAGCACTGAAAATAATATAAACTTTTAAACGTTTATTTATGAATTTTTTGGGTTAACGTACTTGAGTTAACGGAAGTTAAATGTAACGGAAGTTAATTAGTCCGATAATGATTTTCAAAGTTAACTTAAAAGTTAAATCGTTAACGAAAAAGTTAACTTCGTTAATTAACGATTAACGGATTAACGGTTTGTGCCCAGCTTTGGAAATAACTGTACTGAATAACTTGGCGGAGGGTAGGAGGCTCCGTTTTATTCAAAGGGGAAGGCTGGCCACTGAATTTTTTGGCACTATCACTTCGAGTTAACACTGCAGACCCGTTTTTTACCCATTTTTATGAAATATCTGAAAAACACAATTAAATGAACGCATCATAAAATAACTTAATTTAATACACATTTTAAGGTAAATATCATTAAAAAATACAAAATAATACACTAATAAACATCTATAATGCATTTACAATAAGTTTCAAGCATCGTTTTGTTAAAAAAGCCGAATTTTAATTGATTATTTTGATGAAATAAGGTCCGATATTTTGTTTGTTTACATTGCGCGAATGCCGCGCGCGCGATTTTACGCTAAAATTCAGCAATTTTAAAACTTAAAAATAATTAACAATCCTCAAAAAATACAATCATTTTCACAAATATGAGTTGGTGCAACGTTTTTTATACATTAATACCTTTCTACCTAGACTAGTCCAAGATCACAGTTCCAAAATCAACCTACCCTAATATCGATAGGCTAAAAGTTAGCAAGGCTCCAGGCCCTGAGGCTTTTTATCCCAGACATTTGAAAGATTTGAAAGACGTTATCGTAGGCCCCTTAACGAAGATTTGTAATCAGTCAATCGAAACGGGGATTATTCCTGAAGACTTCAAATTAGCTAACGTCACGCCTATTTTTAAAAAAGGCGACCGCGCAGTAGCTAGCAATTATAGGCCCATTAGCTTAACGTCAATTGTCAGTAAACTTTTGGAATCCGTAGTTAGGGATCGTATCATCGATCACTTAGAAAGTAGAGATTTGATTAATAGTAGTCAGCATGGGTTTCGACGTCATAGGTCTTGTTTAACTAATTTGTTAGAATTTTATAACGAAATAGTGCGCGAATACGATAGGCATAGAGCAGCTGACGTTATTTATTTAGATTTTAAAAAGGCGTTCGATACAGTTCCGCATAGGAGACTAATTGCGAAGGTCAAAGCGCACGGTATACGCGGTCAGGTAGCTAACTGGTTAGAAGAATGGCTTCGTGCTAGGAGACAGAGGGTCGTAGTTAATGGTAGTGAATCGGGGTGGTTAGATGTAGGTAGCGGTGTCCCACAGGGTTCAGTGTTAGGCCCATTGCTATTCGTAATTTACATTAACGACATAGATGTAGGATTGACTAGTAACGTGTCAAAATTCGCGGACGATACTAAAATAGGCGGTAAGATTGTTAACGAGGACGATAATAATAGGCTCCAAGACGATGTAAATAGGATTATGGAGTGGACGGATAAGTGGCAGATGCAATTTAACGTAGACAAATGTAAAGTTTTGCATATAGGTTCTCGCAACAATAATTACACGTACACGATGGATGATAGGGAGTTGGCGAGCGTTGACGAGGAAGTAGATTTAGGCGTACGCGTATCTAAAGATTTAAAGGTTAGGAACAAGTGCCTGGAGTCTTGCGCAAAAGTTAATAGGATGTTAGGCTTCATAGCGCGTAATTTCGAATTTAAATCGAAGGATATTATATTGCCCCTTTACAAGTCCCTAGTCAGGCCTCATTTAGAATATGCCGTTCAGTTTTGGTGCCCGTACTTGCGTGAGGATATTGATAGGTTAGAAAGGGTTCAACGTCGTGCCACGAAACTAATTCCGTTATTGCGCAACAAGCCTTATGAAGATAGGATTAAAGCGTTAGACCTGTATTCACTCGAAACTAGGAGATTAAGGGGGGAGCTTATTGAAGTTTTCAAAATCGTTAATAACATCGATAATGTAAATTTTGACAAATTGTTCACTTTCGATAATAGTAATACTCGTAATAACGGATTTAAGTTGCGTGGCAGACGTTTCATTACTAATATCGCTAAAAACTTCTTTACGTTTAAAGTAATTGATAAATGGAATAATCTTCCCGCGTCAGTCTTTCATTCTACCAGCGTTAATATGTTTAAGAACCCTTTATATAGGCGTTTTAAAAATATTAACGTTGTTTAAAATAAAAAAACAATTATTCACAGGAGCTCTGGGGGTGGTGGTCGAGGATGAGTCTGTTGGCGATTAATGCCAGCTTGTGACATGCCAGCGTGTGATGCCAGCAATAAAAAAAAAAAAAAATTAGACTAACACGAACGTAGATGTAGCTTGTAGCGTAAACTAACCCACTTTTTGTTTAACTCTACCTACTTTTTTTTTTATCCTCTCCTTACTTTGCATGTCTGTAACTCTCTTTTCTTGCATGTTTGTAGTTTGCATGGTATGACAGTGAGTTAAGACTGTGTTTGCATCGTTTGTAAGCGTTCTTATTTTACTTCTTTTCATCTTTCACCCCTCTCCTATTCTCTCCGACTATTTTTCTGACTTGTCGGCAGTGGCCGGCGGATGATGATGGTGAGTCTTTTTTCTCTTTTTCTGAATGAATGTTCACCCACGAGTGATAGGTGTTCCTCCTTACTTAACCCCTTATTCTCTTCTCTTCTCCTCTCTTAACCCCCTACTCTTTCCTTTCTCTCGGGCTAACCTTAGAGTGGATCTTAGGGTCTTTGTTAGCCTTAGCTTCTGTAGATCTGTAGAACAGCTGCAACTGCAGTATTCAAGTCAAGTTTTGGATCTTGCAGAACATGACTTGTTGCGTTCGCCCTGTTCGCTTTTTTGAGGTGTGGATACTCTTGATGAAGAGCTTTGGTTGCATCTGCTTTGCATGACCAACCTGTTGTAGTCACTCTCTTTGGTACAGTGACTGGACCATCAGCTGATTTCAGAATATCATTAAGTATTTCATAACGATGTGTAGAGGCTGAGAAGAACATATAGACTTCTTCAAGGAAGGAAGAAAATGCCACAGCTGCAGAGCAGCATTCTGCTGCAGCCTTTCCCACCAAATTCAGTGAATGTCCTGCGCAAGGTATCCATCCTGCCAGATTGTTTATACCAGTTACTTTGGCTTGAAGGCCATTGTATCTTCCACTCATTGCTGATGCGTTGTCATAAGATTGGCCACGGCAGTTTTGAATGTCTATCTCGCGAAGATCGAGGAATTTAATCAAGCCATCAAACATCGCCTGTGCTTTGTGGCCCTGGTTTAGCATAAATGTCACAAATCGTTCGACTGGTGTAGTATTCTCTATGCATCTAAATATAAGCGTCAGCTGATCAACATGGCTCTCATCTGTTGTAGAATCAAGAGAAATGGAGTAGTATTTCGAAGACTTGATACGACTAATAATTTCATTCAAAACTTGTTTTCCCATGAGATCAATAAGTTCTTCACATATTGTTGAAGATAAGTAGTTGGTATGACCGCTTCCACAATTTCCATGCTCTTGAATGTGTTCATATAGGAAGTTATCATACTGAGACAATAGCTCCAGAAGACCCATATAATTGATAAGTCTGTGTAATATTTTACACCAATATTGTTCCACTTGTTCCAACTGTTTCTCCAAATTCATATCAATTCTTTCACTATTCTGTGCTCGGCTTGCCAATGCCAATACAGCTTCGAGATGATCTTTTGATGTTTCATGTTCAGAGAGTCGTGTATTGGCATGCTTCCAATCACAGTATCCTTCATCAGAGAGTTGTGATTTACCCCTGCCCATGAGTTTACAAACGAAGCAGTACACTTTGCCCTTTGTTGATGAAAAGCACAACCATGAACGATTCACTGTCTCTCCATTTTACAAATGCCTTTTAAACATACTTGGTTGACATTTGCGGTAGCTACTTCCATCCCTTTGTTTCCAGGATTTTAGTTCGAATAACTTTGCATCACAATTCTGCAGGCTCGTTATATCCCTCCTTATCCAACATTCTATAAAATCGTTTGATAAATGTTCTGGCCATGCACCAATATAATTTTCAACTTCAGCTTCTTTATCTTTTCCTCCACCTGCTTCATCTTTTCCTCCATCTGCAGCATGATCTGCTTGATCTCTATTTTCTACATATTCTTGCTCTTTTCTTCCCTCACTATCTTCATCGTGTTCTGCTTCACTGTTTTTATCTCCACGTTCTTTGCCTTTGCCTAGTACAGCTTCATCATATCGTTTTTCAGAAACATTTTCCATAGATGCAGATGCACTCTTGAACAGATCAGAAATTTTGGGTATTTTTGCTAAGGTATCTTGCTCCTTCATTTTTATATCGCTCGCCGCCTTGCGCTTATGTGCCCCATTTTTATAGCATCGTGGAGTTTTATGACGGTCAGCCATAATGTACTAGTCTGTACTTTTCAAATGATGGTAAAAACCTGCAAAATTACAAAAACCAAAAAAATAGTATATTTTATCCTTACTATTCAATGAAGCAAGAATAAATCTACAGTACTATCACATCTAGATATTCCCTTGCAGGTTTAAGGGAGCGTCCAATGACACTGGAAATATGGTACGGTAGATAGCACTAACAAAAAAAAATTATTGCAGTGTTGCGACAAACGAATGTGACATTTACTGATGTGTTGGCTATTCTCTGTCTGACGTCTAAGCTAGTTTAAATCAATGATGAAGCAACGATAAAATCAGATATTTTTTCAGATAAGTTAATTGACTTAGAGAATGACTTACTTTTTCACAGATTAGGTGTGTGCTTAATTAAAATATCTATATGTTCTGCATAAATACTGATATACAACATAATATGTAAATATACACAAAAGCAATCAAAGGAAGCAGTAAGAGGCCTTGATCACTATAAACAATCTAGAAACTTTGTTCTTTTTTAACTAATCTATTTATACTAAAATATAAAAAAATATCCTATTGGTACTCACCACAAAAGGCACTGAACAATCGACGCGACACAATAGCAGCGCACGAAGTTACGAACGTCACGGATTACGAGGCAACGTTGCCAATTTAGAGATTTTGTCGCTAGATTTAGCGACTTTGTGATCCAGTTAACGACAAATGTTGGAATCTAGTGACTTAGCGATATTTTAGCGACTTGTTATTTTTGCAGCATTATTTAGAAATATGAATTATTTTCCGAAGATATTGAGACGAATTATACAAAACCATAAATTTGTTGATATTTTTACGCAAAATTAATTTAGACTAAGCAATAAATTTTAAAGCAATAAATTTTATGTGGATACTGAAAGGAACCAAAACATTTCTACTAGTGAATGTGAAATGTTCGCCTGCAAGAAATTTTCGCGTTTTTCGCATAGGCTATATAGTTGACGCGAAATTATCCGGCAGGCGAAAATTTGACAATTTAAACTCATCTTTGGAAGAGAGTAAGAAAATATAACTTAGATCATTAAAATACTTTATTTGAAAAGTAAATTCAATATATTGTAATAAAACATTGTAAAGTAAAAGCAGCAAAAACATTTTAAATTATACTGTATTATTAGTGTATAACAAGAATGTCATGAATGCCGCTAATTTCCCAACCCTTCCGAATGGTCTTCCTCATTTTGTGTAGGTTATCCCATGCAGAGACAATCCATTTAGCATGAATAGGTTTCAGTGTAGAGAGCTTCAAATCTATCTTACCGAGAGATTCATTTACGTTGAGTGCTGCTGAAACTTTATCCGCATACCAAGAGGTAAAACTTGCCTTGATATACGACCTCAACCTCGACCAATCACAGCCCAGAATAAATGTCGTCATTCATGACGTCATTTTAATCTGTAAGATTATAACTAGCAACTGTTGACCGCGAAATTATGATGCCGCGAACTCGTCCAAGGATATGAAAGAACGAAAATTTGCTGCCGCGAAATTAACTTGGTTTACAGTATATATACTTATAAAATCATACAATATTATACTAATGTTTGTGAAATGACGTTCATGGGCCAAACCGAGGTGTTGACATGGTTACTGGCATGATCTATGCTCATACCATATTTCTACACCATATGACGACGAACACCGACTCTGAAAATGAATCCAGCTCAAGATAAAATTGCACAGCTCGGCTGGACAATTGGTATGTGGAAAGCAGGCCTCTCTGTAGTTGACATAGCCATGGAACTGGGAATTTCGAAGCCTATTGTTCGACGCTGGGTACAGAGGTGGCAGGAGACTGGAAATTTGCTAGATCGTACTAACTGTCGGGCACCAAGAAAGACCACCCCAGAAGACCGGAGAATAATCAACGAAGTGCAGAACGATCCTATCAACAACGCAGTCGCCATCTGGGAGACACTACATATGGACGTATCAGTCGACACCTTAAGTGGTTCTCTAACGTTTATGGTGGCGACCCTGAATACAACATTGTCCTGGCCTGGCGACCCTAAACGCTAGTACATGCAGTGTTAATGACCAATCATTTTGATACGTTGTGTTTATATTCATATAGTTTGATTGAATCAGTCGTTGAGAATTTCCGTCCCGCGACCCTCAGGAACACCTTCCCGACCCTCACTTGGGTCGCGACCATGGGTTTGGGAACCACTGCCTTAAGGAGACGGTTGCACGAAGCAGGATATCACCATCGTACTCCTGCCAAAAAAGAGAGGATCGAGGAACGACATCGTCAGGCCAGGTTCTCGTTTGCTCGCCAGCATATAAATGATGATCTCGCATACTGGAGCAGAGTTATCTTCTCTGACGAGAAGACGTTTGCGTCTACAACTCTCGGCCGTCTTCGGTGTTGGCGACAGGACAACACGAGATGTGCCCGCCAAAATATTTACGAAGTGGCACGGAGTGGGCACGTGACGGCGAATGTGTGGAGATATATGCACCTGCAAGGAGTAGGAGAGCTGACTGAGATCCACGGGAGGTTTATGGCAGATCAATATATAGAGATCATCATGGAAGAGGTGATGCTGCCTTCTGGACGCATGTATGCCTTGCTCTATCCTGAGTAGATTATCTTTATGCAGGTTTGTTGTATTTGTGTGTTATAGAGTAAGAGTTATGTATTACACGCATAAATGCGTGTATGTATGTCCGGTTTCCACATTTACTTGGGACGAATAATGATCACAAAATTGTTCTTTAACTCTTTCAGTACTATTACCGTGACCAGGATTCCACAAACAAATATATATGTCCCCTTTATACCGCAAGACCGTCCCAGCCAGGAACAGTAGAACATTAAATTACGAAACTATATATTAATAAATACAAAGCAAATCAGGCTGCTTACACAACACTGTCAATCGTGTTGTCAATCTTTTTCTCGCTCAACGCCAATATATATATATATATATATATATAATCTTGTAGATTTGTAAGTTAGTAAAGGTTTAAAGCTGCACACGGACTCTACAAACAACTTTATTGGTATTTTTACATAATGATTTAATATACGCGAGACTGGTGAGTGGGGAAGGGGAATGAAGGAGTGTGGAGGATCTACAAATCTACAGAAGTAAGGCTAACAAAGATCCTAAGATCCACTCTAAGGTTGGCCCGAGAGAAAGAAGAGAGTAGGGGATTAAAAGAAGAGAATAAGGGGTTAAGTAAGTAGCAAAACCTATCATTCGTGGGTTAACATTCATTCAGAAAAAGAGAGAGAAAGACTCACCATCATCATCCGCCGGCCACTGCCAACAAGTTGGAAAAATAGTCGAAGAGAATAGGAAAGGGGTGAAGGATGAAAAGAAGTAAAATAAGAACGCTACAAACCATGCAAACACAGTCTTAACTCAAACACTGGTCTCAAAACAACCCTCACTGGTATACTTCTTCAAAGGAACAAGGCGCATCTCGGGTGATGGTATGGTGTGGCATTTGGAAGGATCGCATCATAGGCCCCCTCTTTTTCGATGAACATGTCACTGGAGGCACCTACCTACGTATGCTCAAGAAAGAAACATTTCCCAGTGTCTTGAACGAAGAAGGAAATTTCCCAACATGGTTCCAGCAAGACGGCGCTCCTGCACATTACAGCAACCAAGTAAGGGAATACCTGTACCAACAATTCCCTGGTCATTGGATAGGACGTCGAGGGCCTGTGGAATGGCTAGCTAGAAGCCCGGATCTCACGTCACTAGATTTTTATCTCTGGGGCCACTTGAAAGCGCTGGTATACGCAGAGAAAATTAGGAGTGTTGAACATTTGCGGCAGCGCATTATTGGGGCATGTAACACCATTACTCCTGACATCATTCACCGTGTGCTTGCTGACTGGGTATCACGTCTAAATTTGTGTATTGAAAACAATGGTGGACATATTGAGCATGTTCTGTAAATAAAAGCTTTTGTTTTGCTTTTTGTTATTTTTCCTATGATGCCGGACTCATGGGACACCCTGTATATATATATATATATATATATCTATAATTTTGTTGCTGGCATTAATCGTCAACAAAACAAACAAACAAAACATCTTTATTGCGAATCATTCACAATCCATAACCACTTAACCTAACATACAAGTACAATCCTACGTATACACTGAACTTAATACAAAAATAAGGCCAACATAGCCACTTAACCTAGCATACTGGCATACTGTTTGACTAATTATCTGACAATTTTATGTATTTTGTTATTACCTGAGACATCTTATAACACTTATTATAACATAGCCACTTACAAAAATAATGTATTGTAAACCAGCAGTTGTCTGAACAAAGACTGCCATAACAGATTCAAACCTCCACCATTACCCCAAGAGCTCCTGTTGCTAATTGTTTTATTATTTTAAACGACGTTAATATTTTTAAAATGCCTATCTAAACGGTTTTTAAACATATTAACGCTGGTAGAGTTCACGACGGACGCAGGAAGATTATTCCATTTATCAATTACTTTAAACGTAAAAACGTTTTAGCGATGTTAGTAATGAAACGTCTGCTACGTAACACTGGTATGCATATGAAATTTTTTTGTCTGCTGTGAGGGTTTTTTCAACTCATATTATATAATTCGACCATGCTGAATTCGAAAATGACATTGGTTTTCCTCAATCAGGTCAGGTTTTTTCTCTATTGGCCATTTATTATAAGTCCAATTTTATCCCCAAATTTATTGATTTTTTTAGCTTAAACACTGTAGATACGAGTAATATTTAAGAACACTCGTGAAAAATGAAAACATTGTGTGAATAAATACTTTTATTCATACAATGAATATGGAAAAAAGTTTATTGAGGAAGGAAGGAAGTTTTTTTGGCTTTCCGTCTGTTTTTTCTTCGGGCACGTCTCGCTTCAAACACCAGCAATAGTCCGCCAGCATATTGATATCCCAGTTTCCCTGGTACCTCTCTTCCATTATTTTGATATCTTGGTGAAATCGTTCACCCTGTTCCTCACTATAATCCCCGCAATTTTCAGGAAAATAGTCCAAGTGGGACCACAAAAAGTGCATTTTTATGGACATGCGCGACCCATGAGCTTTGAAAGCTTCCATCAAGTTTTCGACAACGGACTCGTATTCTGGACTTCTACGCTTGCCAAGAAAATCAGTGACAACTGATTTGAATGCCTGCCAGGCATTCTTCTCAGTTGGAGTCATTGCGTTTTCGAACTGAGTATCCTTGATCAAAGTTCAAATTTGAGGACCATCAAAAACCCCAGCATTTAGTTTAGCATCAGATATATGAGGAAATTTACTCTCGAGATATCGGAATGCTGAACCCTCCTTATTCATTGATTTGATGAAATTTTTCATCAAGCCCAGCTTAATATGAAGTGGTGGGAGCAAAATTTTTGTTGGTGGTACAAGGGGCACTGAAACGACATTATGCGACCCAGGTTCAAAATTCTCTCTGGATGCCCATTCACGCTGTGCATAGTGCTTCTCATCCGCTCGGCTATCCCATTTGCAGAGGAAACATGGGTATTTCGTGTATCCCCCTTGCATTCCCAATACAAATGCCACAATCTCAAAAAATTGAAAATATTTAAAGAATTTAGAGAATTTGTTCTATCAGATAAAAAAATCTATGCATTGGACTGTATCACTTCTGTGGGGAAGTTAAGTGTTCTTATACGCTCTCAAATAACCTTTGGAAAAACAACATAGTCAATAGCAATAGTTTACTTATGATATTAGTATTACCTTCAAATCTCCACAGATCCTCTAGTTATGTTGGTCGTATACGAGAGCATCCAGTAAATTTTCATGTTATCGTAGCTCTCAGTAAGTTGTACGGAATGTGCTACAGGGACTGATGCAACCCTATTCCCAATGTTGAGAAGTACTGCTTTCAAACTTCGTTTAGACGAGTCTATAAATAGCCTCCATTCTGATGCGTTATATGGCAGGCCCAAGGATTCGATTAGCCCCTCAACATTGCATCAGTACACTAAGGAAGAGGTATTTTCGTGCACTGCAAAAAACTTGCGGAATTCTTCCTCTCGTTTCCTATACCAGGAGAATGTTGTTCCCGGAGCCAGCAAGTTGTCCTCTCGAAGTCGTGAGCCCAAGATCTCGGCAGCTAATTTGGAAAGTCCTAAATCCCTGGTAAGATCATTAAGTTTGGCCTGGTTGAGAGGCCTCGGCTCATTTGAAGCGGTATTTTGAAGTATATACGACTGGGACTGGTCATTGGCATTTGTCATTGATTCATCATCAGAATCATCGAAGTCCAGGGTTTGAGGTGGGTCGGGTATTGGAATTCCAGGACCATGGGGTACAGGTCTCATAGCAGAAGGAATGTCAGGGTATACAACAATGTGTTTATTCTTCTTGTTAACTCCTGAAAATAGAAACACAGAAACATGGATATAAAACTTGCATATGAAATAGAAGAAGCATTCAGACAGTGGCGGCTCGTGAGGGAAGGCTGCGGTCTGTAAGATATGAAATAGGTCGATGGAGTCTGTATATTTTCTTTCTTTTTCATTCATATTGTCCCTTCAGGGACAATATGAATGAAAAAAGAAAGAAAATATACAATCATTGTATATGTAAATGTAACTTGTATAACAATATGTATGTGTAAATGTATTTTCTATAACAAATGTATATGTAAATGTATGATTACCATTATGGTGAATATTATGCTATATATGGTGAATATTACATTATGGTGAATATTATGTCAAGTTTCATACGAGGATTTCAAATATTTAAGAAAAATAAATTTATAAGCCCACCTTGGAGGTTTGTCATGCAGAAATAGCAATCTGTCACGTGATCCTTTCCTTCTCTCCAAATCATGGGAATTCCAAAAGGCAAAGATTTCGCTCTGCCTTTGCTCCATCTTCTCAAATTTTCAATGCACGTCTTGCAGCACATATGAGGGGCGAAATTTTTGTCCTGGTCCCCTAGCTTAATTCCAAAGTATGCTCTATACATTGTCTTCACAAATTTAGTGATTTGGTACTGGTTATTTGGCATGGTAACCGTCCCACATATGTAGCAGAATCTATTGGGATCATTTTTACACGCTCTATTCATTATGAAATATTTTATCTATATGCCTGAAAAGTAAAAAAAGATATTATACAAGTGAAACAAGTGATGATAGATGTTACTGTTCCAATTCCGCTTTGACAAAATCACGAAAAATTCTATTTTACTTATGAGGCCATAGCCGGATAACCTGAGCTGATTGAGAAAAACGGATTGCAGATTCGAAATCAGCAGGAAACACTCTAAGAATCACTTACAAAACCCTTGACAGCAAAATTGATGCATACCAGTGTAATTTAAATATGTTATTACAAGTCTTGCTATTATCGAAAATGAACAATTTGTCAAAATTTACGTCATTGATTTTATTTACGATTTTGAAAACTTCAATAAGCTACCCCCTTAATCTCCTAGTTTCGAGTGAATGTAAGTCTAACTCTTTAATCCTATCATCGTAAGACTTGTTGCGTAGTGACGGGCAGAGCTGGGCAGTATTTAAATACATTTGTATTTAAATACGTATTTAAATACATTTGTGTATTTAGAACTGTATTTATAAATACATTGTTTTTCATGTATTTAAATATAGTATTTAAATACTTTAATGAGTATTTAAATACAATGTATTTAAATACTCAAAATATAAAAATGTAAATATTTTTACTGGTTTAATACACGTTCTGTACTAGCACAGTGCGACGCGTCGACAGTGTAGTACAGTATGGTTCATGTTTCAACGTGTCAGTTCTCTCTTTCAGACAAAACTTTTGAAAGATTGGTTTTGATCCGCAGCAACCGTGAAATAAAAGAGAATTCGTAAGGTGCCTTATGTTTATGTTTACGTCTTATGTTTACGTTTATGTCTCATCTACTCATTAATTGTTACTCATTTTGCAATGATATAATGAGTATAACATGTCACTGGTTGAACATCGTAAGTTCTAAGTTCTTTTGTTTTTGTTTTGTTCTAAAAAGGGAATAGAAATATATAATCGGAAATTAGATTGTACTATTTCTTTATCCTTTATCAAGCATTTTATATTGTTGTTACTCATGAATTAGTGAATGCATATGTTAAAATTTGTATGTATTTAAAATGTATTTACAAATGTATTTAAATACAATTGATGTATTTTGTATTTAGTATCTAAATACATTCGTAAAATGTATTTAGTATTTAGTATTTAAATACATTTCTCCCATGTATTTAGTATTTAGTATTTAAATACATTCAATGTATTTATTGCCCAGCTCTGGTGACGGGATTAGTTTCGTGGCGCGTCGCTGAACCCTTTCCAACCTATCAGTATCCTTACGCAAATAGGGCACCAAAACTGAACGGCATATTCTAAGTGAGGCCTGACTAGGGACTTGTAAAGGGGCAATATAATATTCTTCGATTTAAATTCGAAATTACGCGCTATGAAACCTAACATCCTATTAGCTTTTGCGCAAGACTCCAGCCACTGGTTCCTAACTTTTAAATCCTTAGATACGCGTACGCCTAAATCGACTTCCTCGTCAACGCTCGATAACTGTCTATTATCCATCGTGTACGTGTAATTGTTATTACGAGAACCTATGCGAATACGATAGGCATAGAGCGGCTGACGTTATTTATTTAGATTTTAAAAAGGCGTTCGATGCAGTTCCGCATAGAAGATTAATTGCGAAGGTTAAAGCGCACGGTATACGCGGTCAGGTAGCTAACTGGTTAGAGGAATGGCTTCGTGCTAGGAGACAGAGGGTCGTTGTTAATGGTAGTGAATCGGGGTGGTTGGATGTAGGTAGCGGTGTCCCACAGGGTTCAGTGTTAGGTCTATTGCTATTCGTAATTTACATTAACGACATAGAAGTAGGATTGATTAGTAACGTGTCAAAATTCGCGGACGATACTAAAATAGGCGGTAAGGTTGTTAACGAGGACGATAGAAATAGGCTCAAGACGATGTAAATAGGATTATGGAGTGGACGGATAAGTGGCAGATGCAATTTAACGTAGACAAATGTAAAGTTTTGCAGGTAGGTTCTCGTAACAATAATTACACGTACACGATAGAGAGTTAGCGAGCGTTGACGAGGAAGTAGATTTAGGCGTACGCGTATCTAAGGATTTAGAAGTTAGGAACCAGTGGCTGGAGTCTTGCGCAAAAGCTAATAGAATGTTAGGCTTCATAGCGCGTAATTTCGAATTTAAATCGAAGAATATTATATTGCCCCTTTACAAGTCCCTCGTCAGACCTCACTTAGAATATGCCGTTCAGTTTTGGTGCCCATATTTGCGTGAGGATATTGATAGGTTAGAAAGGGTTCAGCGTCGCGCCACGAAACTAATTCCGTCATTGCGCAACAAGCCTTATGAAGATAAGATTAAAGAGTTAGATTTGCATTCACTCGAAACTAGGAGATTAAGGAAGGAGCTTATTGAAGTTTTCGAAATCGTTAATAAAATCGATAACGTAAATTTTGATAAACTGTTCACTTTCGATAATAGTAATACTCGTAATAACGGATTTAAGTTGCGTGGCAGACGTTTCATTACTAATATCGCTAAACACTTCTTTACGTTTAAAGTAATTGATAAATGGAATAATCTTCCCGAGTCAGTCGTGAACTCTACCAGCGTTAATGTGTTTAAGAACCGTTTAGATAGGCATTTTAAAAATATTAACGTTGTTTAATATAATAAAACAATTAGTAACAGGAGCTCTGGGGGTGGTGATCGGGGATGAGTCTGTTGACAACTAATGCCAGCTTGTGACATGCCAGCGTGTAATATGTCAGCAAAAAAAAAAATTAGACTAACACGAAGTTAGATGTAGATCGTACCGTAAACTAACCCACTTTTTGTTATTCTTTTTTTTTCTCTCCTTATTTGCATGTCTGTAGTTTGCATGGTATGATAGTTTTTTAATTAAGAATGTGTTGCATGGTTTGTAATGC
Source organism: Bathynomus jamesi (assembly GCA_023014485.1). Taxonomy (NCBI): domain Eukaryota; kingdom Metazoa; phylum Arthropoda; class Malacostraca; order Isopoda; family Cirolanidae; genus Bathynomus; species Bathynomus jamesi. Next base: position 931,947 of record JAJOZX010000240.1, on the reverse strand, counting down.
GTTCTTATTTTATTTCTTTTCATCTTCCACCCCTTTCTGGCAGAGTGGGTTGCGTCCTCCAGGGACTTTTTTAATGAATTTTTACTAGTGGGCCACTTTAAAAAAAAGTTATCTGTAATAACAGTGCGAAAGTGTCCTAGACTATGATCAAATAAATAAATACATAAATAAATAAGAAATTTACCTATGATATTCATCTATATTCATCACAATAATATAAAGAAGTTACAAGTTACAATTAACCCATAAAGACTGAACCAACCAGTATGTTATTGCTAAATTAAATAATCTGCCAATAGCTAGAATAAATACTAAAATATTCAAATATGACTGACATTCTACCAGTATCACTAGCATAGCAACTTCACCACGCAGATCCACATGGTAAATTGACTGCCTACTTCTTCAATACTAATACTAATATACTAATAAAATACTAATCACTAAATAAAATACTAATTACTACCTTATCTTCGGTATCCACAGGTATTCACTATCTATATAAGCAGTAACAGTAAAGTGAAAAACCAACACTAAACATCGAAAAAAGCGAAAACGTTACCTTCAGTTCCTCTAAACGCACATAAACAATCCCTCTAACCGCTACATTCAGTCACTCAGCTGATCGCTCCCATTTTCTTCTCAAGTGCATGGGAGACCTTGCTAGAATCAATATTTTTACTCCAAAGCTTAAAATTACGAGTGGGCCAATAGAATGTGACTAGTGGGCCAAATACAAGGGCAAGTGGGTCATTTGGCCCACTAGTATATATGTTAAAAAGGTCCCTGGTGTCGTCCACCTCCCTATGGAGTGGAGGACCGGTCTGCAACTGCTGGGAGTATGTGTTCCTTTGAGTTAAGAATGTGTTGTTCTTGAGTTAAGAATGTGTTGCATGGTTTGTAATGCATTCTTATTTTACTTCTTTTCATCTTTTACCCCTTTCCGGCAGAGTGGGCTGCATCCTCTACCTCCCTGTGGAGTGGAGGACCCAGCTGTTGCAGACCGGTCCTCAGGACCGGTCTGCAACAGCTGGAACTATTCTCTTCGACTATTTTTCTGACTTATCAGCAGTGGCCGGCGGATGATGATGGTGTCTTTCTCTTTTTCTGAATGAATTTTAACCCACGAGTGATAGGTTTTGCTACTTACTTAACCCCTTATTCTCTTCTTTTAACCCCTTACTTTCTTCTTTCTCTCGGGCTAACCTTAGAATGGATCTTAGGGTCTTTGTTAGCTTTAGCAGCTGTAGATCTGTAGATCCTCCATTCCATAATCCTATTTACGTCGTCTTGGAGCCTATTTCTCTCGTCCACGTTAAGAACTTTACCGCCTATTTTAGTATCGTCCGCGAATTTTGACACGGTACTGGTCAAGCCTACATCTATGTCGTTAATGTAGATTACGAATAGCAATGGGCCTAACACTGAACCCTGAGGGACACCGCTACCTACCTACATCTAGTTTTGGTTTAAATTCACTCGTATATAAAAAGTTGTATTGTGGTATCTGTTCATATAGACTTGCAGTAATCATAATGGAACCTTATTACTGTATAAGACTACTAAACATGGAGTTCAATGCTGTTCACGATCATATTAATCGTTTATCTTTATGAACACAGACATTGCATTATAATTAGGGGCCGTTCAAAAGTTACGTAACGCTATTTTTGCTAAAACTTGATACTCCAGACCACCCAGGAACGTTCTGTAACGCTAGACCAGGCACCCCCTAAGATGTTATAACACTTCCCCCATCCCACATGTTACGGAACGTTACAGGGGGGGTGTCAGGTTTTAGCAAAAATAGCGTTACGTAATTTTTGAACGGCGCCTTACCTGTATGTCACTGTTATATGTTGGACTCGGTTGTCCCCCCTCCACCCCACCTTACCCCAGTTGGGGTACCTTGTTTATCGTTGGGGTGTTGCCACATGTACGGAGTCGCCTGTGAGGCGAGGAACATACATATGCGGGCAACTGTACATGCTGTACTTGGAGGAGTTTTTCCATAAACTCATCCAGGTGTTTTGATTTGGACCTTTTTGTCCCCGATTTCATAATGCCATATTGGTTCCAGGTGCAATTCAGGAGATTCAAATCTCCTGTAATGATTAAATCTCTTGTTGAGTCTTTGATAGCTTGGCATTATCTAATTGTTTCCAGAACTCCAGTGAGCTCTAAATGGGAGCTATCTAGGGGGCTATAGATATATACTACTAGGGGCACTCAATATATTTTACCCCACCCTTTTTTCTTAGCTAAATAATAACCCATGCGGCTGGAATGTCTTTTGGGCCGTAAGTTTGAATCTCCTCTCCTTGTATAAAACCGCTTTTAAATGACCTTGTCTTGTATAAAACTGATGGTTAACGCAGTTTCGAAAATGGCGTCTGACAGTGATGTGCGTCGTAAACAGAGAGCTGTTATCGAGTTCTTAACCGCAGAGAAGGAAACACTTGGAAATATTCACAAACGTCTACAAAACGTTTACGGAGATGCTATTGTTGATCGAAGCACAGTTGGACGCTGGTCTAAACGTGTGAGATCATCGGAGAGAGGGAGAGCCAGCCTCGATGATGAGCCACGCAGCGGTCGCCCGGCATCGGCTGTGACATCTCACACTGTGCAACGTGCTAACAGCATCATTCGATCAAATCGGCGCGTCACATACAAGGAGCTATCACTGGAGCTAGGAATTAGTGAAGGAAGTGTGAATATGATAATTCAGCAACTGGAATACTCAAAAGTGTATTCACGGTTTGTTCCTCTGAACTGACTGAAAATCATAAAGCCCAAAGAAAAGAAATTGCTTCCGAGTCGTTGGTTCGATACGAGACAGAAGGGGATGACTTCCTTTCACGAATTGTGACTGGGGATGAGACTTGGGTACACCACTTTGAACCTGAAAGAAAACGCCAATCCATGGAGTGGCATCACGCAGACTCCCAACGCAAGCAAAAGTTCAAAATGGCTCCCTCTGAAGGAAAGGTAATGGCCACCATCTTCTGGGACATGAAAGGGGTGATTCTGGTGGACATTATGAAGGCATATAGAGACTCCAGAGACTCCAGAGACTCCAGAGACGTATAAAGCGAGTTCGACCGGAGAGAAAACTGAAAGACGTCCTTCTTTTGCACGATAACGCAAGACCACACAACGGTTTGCAAACAAGAGAGGCCATCACAAAAATGCGCTTGACTGTGTTATCCCACCCTCCACACAGCCCGAATCTGGCACCTTCAGACTTCCATTTGTTTTGGCCAATGAAGGATGCTATTCGTGGAAGAAAGTTTCAGAATGACGATGAGGTTGTTGAGGTTAAGAGGTGGCTCCAGCCAGGGCCTATCAGACAGGGGGGGCTAAGAGGGCCATTTGGCCTGGGCCTCAAGCTTAAGGGGGTCCTCAAATTTAGAAACTTTCAGGTTTGAATATATTGTTTTGCAGTGAAAGTAATAATTGGGTTTAGCTATGGGCCTCAAAAGCTGGAAGTGGCCCAGGCCTCTCTGGACCTCTGAGAGGGCCTGGCTCGATGGAGACTATGTGGAAAAATGAAAACTTTTAAAAAAGGTATGTAACTACTTGTGTACAAAATTTCTGGAACTTACAAGGAAACTTGGGAAGAAAAAAAAAGGTGGGGCAAAATATATTGAGTGGCCCTCGTAGTATTGTCTTCTTTATTTATACTCAACATGATGGGTAGGAGTTCACAGGCTCCATTTGAGTATGCTGTGAGCAGTTCACTTTGAATGTTTTCAGGGATATACAGTACATCAGAACACCACCATTTGGACGGCCTTCCCTGTCGCATCTATGGGTGGTATACCCTTCGATTGCAATTTCACTACTCGTGATCATGAGATTCAGGTGTGTTTCCGTGAGGGATATAACTGTGCTTGTAGTGTTTTCCACTAGGCTCTTCAGGTAAGGTACTTTGGTATGGTTTGAGTTTAGGTAAAGGCCTTGGATATTTAAGTAAATTATTCATACATTTGTGGAATCATCTGTTTCCTCGCCCACATGTAGGACATTTGTGGAGTTCCTGTTGGAGGTCTCATTTACTTTTGTATAAGGAGCACGAGTAAGCTTTGGCTGTCTTGCATTTGTTTCATTAGGTGATAAAGCTTACCTGGACTTGCTACATCTGCATATGCTCTGGGTGGGGGAACAGTGGTGTTTAATCTTGGGTTTTCTTGCATCCCCGAGGTTTGGGAAAGTTTCTCTTCTACCGTGTGAACTTGCACAATAATGGATTTATTATGGAGGATAGTCGCCATTATGATGGGACAGTGTTAGATTTGTTTGCAATTTTTTTGCAAATTTTTTATATTATCTGTAACAGATTTTTTATTACCTGTAATTTGCAAATTTTTTGTAAATATATCTAAAGTAACAAAGTTATATACTGTCGTTGAACTTAATAGTATACTCGTAATATTGAATTAATTTTTAACTTGAGTTTTATTACTGATTAATATATTCCTGTATTCCTATAAATCAAAAAATTAAAAAATATATAATTAAGAACTTACAAATATGACCATAAGAAATTAAAATGTTTTAGAAAATCACCTTTTTATTTAGTTACTCCGAAAACTATTATTTTTTATGAATTTTGGGGGGTACCTATTAATTGTTATTAAATTTTAATTATTTCCCGTTAATTTATTTATTTTAATAAAAGGAAATTCAATTATTTAAGAAAATTAATTAAAAAGTTTAAAGTTTCCCTTCGTTAAGTATATGATACAACTAATGTATCCCTTTCTTCTACTACTTCTTTCACCATCTTTCTCTACAAAAAAAAAAAAAATGGTGTCAATAATCCTGCAGGGTTGAAAGCACCTTAAACAGAAAAAACAAACAACAACAACTAATGCTCCCTTTGTGGAGACAAAAAAAAAAAAAAAGGGTGTCAATAATCCAGCAGGGGTTGAAGCACCTTAAACAGAAAAAAACATTCTTCAATAATTTAATTGATGCTGGGAAGGAGTAATTCGTGAAATATTCTTTGTAAAAAACGTTTTTTCGTGTAGTAATTAATTTGATGCGCTGAAAAAATTAATAAGTTTGATTTCGTGCGGACTTTAAAATTTCTGTAAAAGGAATATACCATAGCTAAATTAATTCTAATCCGAAGCCTATTTGAGTTTGAAATGTATAGGGTGATCCAGAGAGAGAAATGGGACCCAAAAGAAACCCCTGTAACTCTTAAAGTATAAGTCCTTTTATAAAATCATACGCATCATTCGAAAGAGGATAGTTACAAGTTTGTACAGGATTGTATAGGTTTTGACAATACAAGACAAGATAAGATACAAAACAAAATAAAAGTGTTAGTTAAAACTAACCCTTCAAGATGACTGCATGGACTGTGGAACAGCTGCGTTTCATAACTGAGCAATATTATGAGCATGGAAGAAGTGTAGTTTCAGCTCTTAGAAGGTGATTTTGACATCTGAAAATTTGTCTTGAAAGATCTTTGAGCTGAAACTACACTTCTTCCATGCTCATAATATTGCTCAGTTATGAAACGCAGCTGTTCCACAGTCCATGCAGTCATCTTGAAGGGTTAGTTTTAACTAACACTTTTATTTTGTTTTGTATCTTATCTTGTCTTGTATTGTCAAAACCCATACAATCCTGTACAAACTTGTAACTATCCTCTTTCGAATGATGCGTATGATTTTATAAAAGGACTTATACTTTAAGAGTTACAGGGGTTTCTTTTGGGTCCCATTTCTCTGGATCACCCTTTATATATATATACCCCCCCTCCCCGCGGGCCGTCTTTCGTCTTTATTATTATTTATGAAATAAAGATGTCCAAAACTGGTAGCTTACCATTTTCTTTCAGCGTGAATTTAATATTGGGGTTGTAATTTAGAGATAAAGTACCTTTTACGGTGGGGGGGGGGGGGGCTGTAATTTTGTGACAGAGGGGAAAGGGAGTCTAAAATTTTTGTGACACCACAAAAATTTGGACCTTTTCCAGTTTGTGTACTGTTTTTCATATAATTTATTTTTGAGAATATTTTTGTTAAAACTAACGAAAATATCACGACTTAACCTAACCAATTATCAAGAGCGTACAGTTGATCTATTAGTAAATAGTAAATACTATTCCAGAAACAAACAATGTTATAATTAATAATAGATCAACTGTACGCCCTTGATAATTATATAATTGGTTAGGTTAAGTCGTGATATTTTCGTTAGTTTTAACAAAAATATTCTCAAAAATAAATTATATGAAAAACGGTACACAAACTGGAAAAGGTCCAAAAATTTTGTGTTATGTTAACATTTTGAAAAGTTTAATGTAAAAACTAAAATATTGATAGGATTCTTTTTGTCGACTAATGTAATATTATGTAGCTGAAAAACATAAATTCTCATACATCTGGCTGCTTGCATTGCTAGATATTAACAAGAAAGCTACTATTTGAATGAATTTTTAAATAAATATATGTTATTTCACTGTATTTTTTTTTACAATTTTATGTATAGTTTGTGACCGTGACATGGGGGAGGGGGAGGATCCAAAATTTTGTGACCATTTGTGACAAGGGGGGGGATCTAAAAATTCAAAATTTTGCATATCATTTATGGACGATCCCCTTACTACCGAACACGAGAAATTTATTATTATTATTCCACATATGTTTGTATTAGAATAGTTGGTATTGTTGGGGCATTATTCTTCTCACCATTTTCCTTCGTAGTAACAAAGAAAAATATTGGCTGGAGTCAGGTCCGGCGCCAGCCTATTTGGCGCCCTTAGCAGGACTGCAGCTGGCGCCCCCACCCGCCTCCCACTTCACGATTGGGTTTGCCCACAAAGTAATCAAGGTACCATATTGAAGAAACTATTTGCCTTACACTGATCTATTTTAATTTGCTAATACATACATTTATTATAAAATTATAAAATCATTTCACAGTTCAAGAAAGTGTCATGACCAATCAAAACAGCGAGTAAAGCGAGGCATATGTAGTAACAAATCAGAACGCTCAAAAGTGCTAAAATATGCGTGCAAAAAGGACATATCTACTGTTTTTTCCAAGCAAGAAGGGCATATGTCACATAAAAACAGTTATTCGCTTATTGACGACTCTCGGAACTCATATTAAGCCGTAAATAAGCCGAGTCGCTTATTGACGACTCCCGTCTGTGCGCGCAACATTTTTAAATCGCTTATTTACGACTCCCGTCCCTAAAGAGTTAAAGGTCGTGATAGTGAAAGTTCTATAATGACCCAATAAGATGAATAAGTTAATTATGTAAATATCAGTCAAGCTAAACTGGTGTACATACGTCGTACAACCTTTCATCATTTGTCTATGCTTCTCATTCCTTCATTATTTTTTCATGTTGTTCTTACATAATACTATCAGACGTGCACAGGGCGGGAGGCGCTGGCGCCCCCCAGATCTTTGGCGCCCTTAGCATTTACTAACCTCGCCTAATGGAAGCGGCGGCCCTGGCTGGAGTCGTCTTTGTTAAAATATATCTTCAAATCCATTTTCTTTTGTTGGTTTTGATAAAAGATATTGATCTCCCTGATCTTAACAACCTGGTTGAGATGGCATTCTTGCCACTCGTTTTTTTACCATATATACAAGGTGTTTCATAACATGTGGGACGCACTTTCTGGATGGATTCAGGACCTGAAAGCAATGAAAAAGTTTATATAAACATATGCCCGAAATCGTTTTGTTTCCGAGTTACAGCCCGTTATGTGTTCCAGCAAGTATCCGCCTTACTTTTACCACCGCTCCTCCAACTCAACAGTTCTGGCGCTGATTGGTCTACCACCATCTGAAACTCCCTTGTTGAATGATCCTGTATCACCAAGACGCTCGTCTATTCTCTGAAAGGTCTTCTTATCTGGCAGACGGCGATTCGGAAACCTTTCTGCATACAGACGTCTTGCTACAGCCGCATTACACTCGGCAAGTCCATACATGAGATGCATGTCTGCCATTTCTCTGTTTGAATAAGCCTCCATTCTCACTTCAAATGCACACTATCACTGAATAGCACAGAAACTTTTAAGTTTTTTTTCACTGGACTGCACTTATTCACGGTAAGTTACGAATACGAAGAGTGAAATACCGCGATGCACCTCTGACTGACTGATGGCTCTACATTCAACGATATTGAAACGTGTCATAGAGTGTACGAAAAATTACAATCGGCAAGGTCATACATGAAATAAGTCTCCTACACACTCACAAATATTGTCGGCAAGCAGTGTTCGTAAACAGTTTGCGGAAAGAATTGCTGGAACACAAAACGGGCTGTAACTCGGAAACAAAGCGATTTCGGGGATATGTTTCATCGTCTTGAGTGTTTTGCGAGATCGTCGCTTGACTGCCACAAACGTCCGCAATGAGCTGGAAAGGTCTCGAGACGTCAGTGTATCGGAGTGAACCGTTAGAAGGAGACTTATGGAAAGTGGCTTACATGCTAGACGTCCAGCAATGGGCTCAGAATTGTTCCCACACCACCACAATGCTCGTCTTGCTTTCGCTCGTGAGCATGTCAATTTGACTATGATCCAATGGGGACGAGTATTGTTCACGGACGAATCAAGATTTAATCTTCGAACATCCGATGGACGGGAAAGAGTGTGAAGAAGAACAGGAGAAAGATTCGCCCGTGCACTTTTACGGAGAGGGTTGCTTTTGGAGGAGTCCAATTGACATGCTCACGAGCGAAAGCAAGACGAGCATTGCGGTGGTGGTGTGGGAGCAATTCCGGGCCCATTGCTGGACGTCTAGCATGTAAGTCACTTTCCATAAGTCTCCTTCTAACGGTTCGCTCCGATACACTGACGTCTCGAGACCTTTCCAGCTCATTGAGGATATGTCAGACTGTCGAATTCTTAAAAGAAGTCGAAAATTCGTTACTGCTAGTGTTTGCAGCTGACGTTGTTTTGTTTCGTTATTTGGTTGCCTCATAGACTATATTTTCGAATTTTAAAACTTTTATATTTTTATAAACAGAAGCCTACCCACTTTTTCGCTTTTCGTGATATTCCAAATGGCCCGATTTTTCTGCTGCTCAGTGTATATATATGCAGTAAAATCACAGAAAAACACGTGATCTTTTTAATAAGCAAACAACCACAGGGAAAGGAAAAGTAAACACGAAATCCAAGCGCTTTCGTGATATATTTTCCCTGAAGATGTGAATATATCACGAAAGCGCTTGGATTTCGTTTTTACTTTTCCTTTCCTTGTGGTTGTTTGCTTATATATATATATAATGGGATGAATTTCACAATTAAACACGTGAAATGAATGACTGATACAAACTCACAAGGAAAAAGAAAAAGAAAAATTATTCTAAGGCCTTTCGTGGATTCAGAAGTAGGCCTACACCTCGTCAGGGAATGAAGGGAGAAGGCGAGATGACAAAAATATATACCTATGTACAGCGGGACAGAAAAATAAAAAGCTTAGCACATGATTAACAAGAGTTAATTAGAGGCAAAAGGTATTTTAACAGGATATTGTCAATCTTATACATTCCCGCACTGTTATTGAAATTATTTTTAAAATGGATAAATGCACATTCTAGAATATTCCTTTTAATTATATCTGTGTTTTTAACGAGCGCTTTAGGACTATCCCACTTGATATTATGATTACATCTATACATATGGTCAGGGGCGCATTTACAGTGTGCGGGGCCTTGGACAAACTATTTCTCGGGATGTATTATTTTAGTGTGTTAATAAATGACAATATTTTGTAATGCACATAACAGATATATTTTTTTAACACACACAAAACACATGCGGAAGCCATTCGGCTTATTAATGTGATATTAAAGACTATAACTTAACTATGTACACATACAGTGTATACAGCTACACTAGTAGGCTACACAGTTGTAATGCACTTAATAAACATCTACACAGTTATTGTAATGCACTTAATAAACAGCTACACAGTTGTAATGCACTTAATAAACAGCGAAACTGTACAGCTTACTGTACTGTAGATAGAGTGTAAATTTGTAATGAATATTACATAGGACGCTTCCTGGCTTTTTGTTTGGAAAACTGCGTGATTGTGTCCTCGAAACTTATCAACTGCAACACCTCATGCTCTATAATCAACAGCGCCACGGACGAAAGGCGCTCCTGGCCCATTGTGGAGCGAAGGTAATTTTTGATCAGTTTGAGTTTCGAGAATGAACGTTCACCAGAACAGTTCGTGACAAACATACACAGGTATATTCTCATTGCTATTTCCATGTTTGGGAATGTTCCTTTTAGTTCGTTTGTGTTCATATGCCGATAAAATCTGTTGCACATGTCTTCACGTTCCGTCTGGGATTCTGTTTCACTTTCGGTGAGTTTCATTAGGGCAGCGAACTGCACAACTTCTGTTACCAGCTCTTTCTCCAGATCAGCCGGATAGCATTCTACTAGATGTTCAGCTGACTGTCGAAGACTGTCGATGTCCAGGACTAGAAGGAAATACGAAAATCCAAATCTTTTCTGCAGGACAGCGTACGCTTCTAGACGAGTGTTCAGAGTGGTACACGGTTTATCAATTATCGGTAGAAATGCAGTGGTCCGAAATGAATCTCTTGGTGTCAGGTTCGTATCTTCGGCAGTTCCGATTTTGTCATGATGGCGCTTTCTCTTCTTTGTGCGTTGAGTCGATTCTTTGTATACTCGATGACCACACTTTCCGATGCCCTGGTCCTCGAATTCGTCAAATGTTGATCTGAGATCTTCAACAAATTGCAGTAGTGATTTCAGCAAGAGGGTGGCTGAGTCTAGCGACATTCCTTGTTTTTGCAGAGATGCATTCGTTTTTTGAAATCGTTCGAGAATAGTGTTCCATAAAACCAATAAAATGGCTGTTTCGGGTAGTTGAAGCTGTTTAGACAATCCCCTGGCTTCGATCCTGGCTTCCGCAATTTGGCTGGTATCTGCTGCTAGCTCATCCAGTACCACGATATTCTTGGCGTAGCCTTCGGTTAAAGATTGGACGGCATCTGATCTGGCTGACCAGCGGGTATCGGAGAGACCTTTGTCGACCTTTAGTTTCTCACTACGGGAACTACTATCGAGAACCTCTACATGTCGACGCCATCGGTATGTCGAGGAGACGAGAAACGTGTAGACATTCTGAATGAGCATAAACAATTCAACGGCTGCTGTGCAACTGTCCACTGCTGATTTACCTACAAGATTTAGTGAGTGGCACATGCATGGCACAAACTCAGCATACGGAGATTTTGACTTGATGTGGCTCTTTACGCCGTTGTATTTCCCTGCCATATTGCTTGCGTTATCATAAGACTGTCCTCTGCACTCTCCAATTCGAATGCCATGCGTCTCCAGAAAGTTGAGGACCACGTCGGCGATTCCTTTCCCTGTATGTGTGTTCATAGGTACGAACTGTAGAAATCGCTCGACGGACCCAGACTCAACCACATATCGGACGGTGAAGCACAGTTGATCGGTGTGGGAAACATCAGGCGTAGAGTCGACGGATAGAGAGTAGTATTTTGACTGTTGGATTTCTTGGATAATCATCTGAAGTACTTTATCGGCCATCAACAGTATGAGTTCCTCGCAAATGAAATGAGAGAGATACGAGGTGTGTCCGCTACCTTTGTTGGCATGCTCGCTTATATGCGCAGCTAGAAAACTGTCATACTTAGAAGTTCCAAAATTCCTTAATAGTTGCCGTTTGGTGAATCGAAACGGGAGTCGTGTCCACGAATTGCTAGTCCTCGTGACGTGATATACTTGATAACGTCGACACAGCGCTGCAAAACTTCCTGCCAGTAGTTGCACTCCTTTTCAAACTGGTTCACCAGTTTCGAATCAACACGGCCGGAGACAGACTTTCTAACCAACAAATATCTCATCGACTCCAGATGTTGCTCACATTTTCCGTGTGCTTCGACCGATTGTCTACCATGCTTCCAATCGTTGAACCCGATTGTGAACTTGCTGTCCGCCCTCGACATTAATTTACAGACAAAACAGTAAACACAGCCTGTGGACTCAGAATAGCACAGCCATGACACCTCAATCCTCTCATTCGTCAGGCTATGTTTCTTAACAAATAATGTCTTCGTACATCGGCGTGTTGTACCACTTTCAGTAGTTGAAGAGATACTGAAGTCGCTGTCATAATTTCGGCAATCTGATGTTCCCGCTCTATCCAGAACTCTCTAAAGTCATCGGTCAGCACTTGTGGCCACAAACCAATGTCATTAATTGCATGTCCTGAAGCTGGTGGGCCTGCTGAACGCACTGACGTAGACGGGTCTTCTGAAAACGCAGCTGCTGATGTAGCGGAGGCAACTGGTGGGCCTGCTGAAGGGGTTGACGTAGACGAGTCTCCTGAAAATGCAGCTGCTGAAGTAGTGGAGGCAGCTGCTGGGCTTGCTGAACGCACTGACGTAGACGCGTCTTCTGAAAACGCAGCTGCTGAAGTAGCGGAGGCAGCTGGTGGGCCTGCTGAAGGGGCTGACTTAGTTGCTGGTGATTTGATCCAATTAGTCAGTTTCGGCACCGTCGCAAGAAACTCTTCTCTGCGCTTCTTATCCTTACGTTTTTCACTACCGGGTTTATATTTCCTCCTTCGATCCCGGTCACGGCTCGTTTCCATGTTGTACGAATTACAATGCCAACAATAAGAACATAAATCATGAATCTGCAACAGAAACAACAAGAAGTAAATTAATAACAACATTAGAAATGAGTAACACTAACAAGAACAACAAATTAAACACCATCAAAGCGGATATTAGAATGTCTGATGCCATGCCGCCTGCCGGAAAAAGTAAAACTCGTCGCAGATGGCAAATACGTGACGTTTAATTTTTTTCAATTGAAATTTGCGGGGCCCGTCGGGTGCGGGGCCTTGGACATTTGCCCGGTGCGCCACCCCCTAAATGCGGCCTTGCATATGGTTAAATAATGTACTAGAAATATTTGCTATTCTACACGCATATTTATGCTGTTTTACCCTAATATCAAACGTTTTACCCGTTTGGCCTATACAGTATATACTGAGTTACATTGTGTACATCCGATCGCCCGAATACACACAACCAACCGCATTATCCGGGCTATTCTTTATTAGGCGTGATTTAACAGTATTAACATGGTAAGGTAGGCTAAGGATATTTTTGCGCTCAAATTCCTTTACAGTTACACTATTATAATACCTATTCTTGGCTTTCCTAAGGCAATTATCTAGAAATGAAATAGGATAACATAATTTAGTACCAATATTCATGATATTGCATAGCTCGGAATCTAAAAATTCAGGACTCTCAATGCTTTAAGAAACACAGCAGAGAAAATAGAGGATTTAATCGAGGGATGATGATCAGAATAAAAATGCACACATGAGTTATTATTAGTAGGCTTAAGAAAAACTTTAAATTTGAACTGATTAAAGCATCTCCGAATTTTTAGATCCAGAAGGGAGTTTTTTCATTTATTTCTTTACAAGTTGTTTGAGACACATTTATTGTTGTCTGTAAGGTTTCTTGGTGGGTGTTAAAAATTAAGTTGGTTGGCCATTCAGTTTCATTTCTCAAAAATGTGGGACCATGTTGGTAAAAGGGAAGAAGTTTTTGAAATTTCTTGAAAGATATTTTTCTGGTGAGTAGGTCTGCTGGGTTGTCTTCACCTGCTACATGTCTGAATTCCAGGTGATAGTTTAAGTTTCTTGTTGCTTCCTGAATGTCTTTCACTCTGTTTTTTACAAAGATGGATTTCATTTTTAGAGATTTTTGAGCAATTCAATTTAAAGCCACCTGTGAGTCTGTCGAAATTATTGTTTTGAAGAACTTTTGGTTTTCTGAGTTTTCTTCTAGGTAGGTTTCTTTAAGGTATTCTAGGACTTTGGTTCCTAGGCAGATTGCCATTAATTCCAAGTTACAAATGGTCCAATTTTTTGATTTGGGGTTGACTTTTGATTTAGCGTAAATTAGTTCGGATTTTCCATTTCCAACTAGATAGCAACTTACTGCATACCCTTCTTGGCTGGCATCACAAAAGATGTGGAGTTGAAGATTTTCCATGAGAGGTTTGGAATTTTCAAAAGCTTGTCTAGGAAAATTCAGAAATTCCACTTTGTTTATTTCTTTGCAAAGTTTTTTCCATTCACCCAGCATTTCAGGTTCTAGATATTCATCCCAATCTTTTTTGGTAGATGCTACCTTCTGCATGAAGAGTTTTAATTTAAACACTAAGGGTGCAACTGTAGTGCCTTGCACCACAAGATTATTCTTTATTAGTGAAAACTGCCACAAATTGGCATGAGTGAAATATTTAAATATAAATAAATAAATAAATACAAGTTAAATATGTCCAGTGATCAAATTTAATTCTTAAGAATTCAGTGTGGTGTGACTAGACATGAATGGGCTTTTAAGGATTATTTTGGCTGGTTGGTAAAATTGTTAAGTAAAAACAAACTTGTGTGCAACGACAACACAAAGGACGCGTTTTCCACATTTTAAGATTCGAAAGCGCGGCGCCAGCAAGCAAAGTTCCTTTGTGACAAGGTTGTCATTGTGGCTGTTATTATTACCATATTATTATTACTGTATTATTATTAGTTTATTGTTATTATTACCATATTATTATTACTGTATTATTATTAGTTTATTATTATTATTACTGTATTATTATTACTATATTATTATTATTACTATATTGTTATTATTACTATTATTATTAGGTTGCATTATTATTAGTATAATTATTATTATTCCTATTGTAATATTGCATATTCATTATTATAATCAGTATTATTTGCAGACTGTTATATATTAGCCAAACGGGCCATTATTTAATCTCACCATTATAAGTCCATCAAAGTTGTTACGGGTAAAAATCCCCTTTGCATATACTCATTAATTGTTGTCAATAAAATATAAAAATTCATATTGATTTAATAATCAGTCCTTCCCTTCTTTTATTAAAATTAACTTTGCGCCGCAGTGCCGGATTCCAATCTAATACTTGGGCGCTGGTGACCCTGGCATATAGTTAATTATCTACGTAAACTTGTAAAGGTCTAAATAAATAAACCAGGATCCTCACAATGGCTAAAACAGCTGATAAGATGATGATTGAAATCCACCTTGGCCAAGTAGATAACCACACCCATCACCCCCAAATCTGTGCCACGCAGGACGACAATCTGAGTCCGGCTGCACAAGGTCTTAAAGTATCCAACGAAATTCTACAAACACTTAAAGATGAATTTAAAGCTCTCCGAATAGAGCTAGCTAACAACAGGGAACGAGAGAGAAGTTCTTCAAGACGAGGACGACCCTCTGGTCCAATTAGAGCCTCCCAATATGAACCTGGACAACGCCTCGTTCTCCTACAACCACAGCCACCGCAAACAGGTCAGTTGGTTGCTCCTAATCCAAATCTATTAGCCTTACCTCATCCTCAATCCTCAATCCCCACTACTCAGCCCCATTCTCAACCTATTTCCTTACCACAGTCTACTGTTCATACCCCTCCTTGCTGGTATCATGAAAAGTTTAAAGATCGTGCAACGCGCTGTCTCACACCTTGCCCATGGACTCCTAACCCTCCTTTAAACTAACCAGGCTGGTGTCACAGGCGTCTGACGCTACAGCCTCTCAAGCCTCTCCTCCTATCCTTACTTCAACTAACCCTACCACTACCTCATTTAACACTGTCAAACCAATACCTACGTACGCAAGTAAAGTTAAAGAATCGCAACCTACTTATTCAACCACAGCTAATTTAATACCCCCAACTAATTCTCCAAATACAACACAAACTCCTTCCCACAGCAATACTAACCTTCTTCCACAAAAATTTAATGATTCACAAGCTACTGCACCACCTGGTCCAACATTCACCTTGCATGATCCACTTTCAGGCTATGCATTCCTTATTGACACTGGAGCTCAATACAGTGTTATTCCTGCAACAGCCGCAGACCGTGCAAACGGACCTTCTCCTTTCATTTTACGTGCAGCTAATTCTTCATCTATTCACACTTATGGACATCGTTCTATTTCAGTTTCTCTTGGACTTAGACGTGTTTTCCGCTGGATATTTCTTGTTGCGGATGTATATACTCCAATGTTAGGCTCTGATTTTCTTTCTGCTAATGATTTATTAGTTGATGTTCGTAGAGCACAATTAATTGATAATGTCACACATCTTTCAGTAATTGGTTCTCCTACCGTGCACCCCTCTTCATTATTGGCAAGTTCTCTGCCACAGTGCTCACCTGCTATAGAGCAGCTCCTAAATGAATTTTCTTCCTTACTCAACCCTGTTCTAAGGATACCCCTATTAAACACTCTGTTGTCCACCGTATTGATACGGTAGGCTCACCTGTTTTCACCCGCCCACGTCGCTTAGCTCCAGATCGTCTTGCAATTGTGAGACGAGAGTTTGAACACATGCTTGAACTCGGTATTATACGGCCTTCAAGTAGCCCGTATGCCTCTGCTTTACACATGGTCCCAAAACCTACACCTGGAGACTGGCGTCCATGTGGAGATTATCGTGCTTTGAATGACAACACGATTCCAGATCGCTATCCCCTTCCTCACTTACACGATTTTACTTCTGCTCTCCATGGCACCACAGTATTTTCACGCCTTGACTTGGTGCGAGCCTTTCATCAAATTCCTGTACACCCTGATGACATACATAAAACTGCTATAACAACCCCTTTTGGGTTATTTGAAATGACAAAAATGCCATACGGACTGCGTAATGCGGCCCAAACTTTTCAACGCTTCATTGATGAAGTGTTGAGAGGTCTCTCCTTCACTTTCACATATGTCGATGACATTCTCATCGCAAGTTCTTCTCCCTCAGAACATATTCAACATTTACGCTTAGTTTTTTCTCGGTTGGCAGAATATGGTGTATTGCTAAACCCTGAAAAATGTGTCTTTGCTGTAGATGAACTCACCTTCTTAGGACACAAAGTTACTTCGAAGGGCATTTCTCCTCTCGAAAATAAAGTATCTGTCATAAGGTCTTTCCCACAACCGCAAACTCAAAAGCAACTTCGCCGCTTTTTAGGGATGGTAAACTTCTACCATCGCTTCATTCCTCAGTGTGCAAACATTCTTGCACCCATAACCTCTCTTCTTCGCCAATCAAAAAGGGGCAGATCCACTGCAGTTCTGTGGAACCCCGAAGCTACCAACGCTTTTTCACAAGCAAAAGAGGCTATAGCACGAGCTACATGCCTTGTTCACCCTCAACCAGACGCTCCTCTGAACTTAGCCACTGATGCCTCTGACGTTGCCGTGTCAGGAGTGCTCCAGCAGCTTGTTTCAGGCGTTTGGGAACCTCTCGCATTCTTTTCACGCAAGCTCTCACCTTCACAAATGAGGTACAGCACTTTCGGTCGAGAGTTGCTGGCGATATACCTCTCCATCCGTCATTTCAGGTCATTCCTGGAAGGACGTGACTTTAGCATTTTTACGGATCATCGTCCGTTAATATTTGCTCTCCATTCTCAATCAGACTCTCATGCTCCTAATGAGCGAAGATACCTTGATTTTATTCTTCAATTTACTTCAGACATTCGACACATTTCAGGTTCTTTGAATGTTGTGCCGGATGCGCTGTCTCGCATCTCAGCAATTTCTGACCCTGGACACTCTCACATCAACCTTTCAGAGATGGCTAAGGCTCAGTCCACGGATACAGACCTCCAAACTCTTATTAATTCACCCACTTCATTGCAAGTCCGCTCTTTACCAGTTGAACCCAAGTCAGACTTACTAATTTTATGTGACGTCTCGACTGAGCATATTCGACCATTGGTCCCACAAGGGCTGCGAAGAGCTGTTTTTGCTAAACTCCATTCCCTTTCTCACCCGGGAATTAAGGCCACCCAAAAATTAATTGCAGCTAGGTTTGTATGGCCAAGTATGCACAAAGATATCCGCAATTGGACTCGATCTTGCCTTCAATGTCAGCGTGCCAAAGTTCACCGACACACAAAGTCAGAAATTGGTACCTTTCCTTTGCCAAAGGCTCGTTTTGAGGCCATACACCTAGACATAGTCGGCCCCTCTATTCTTCTCGAGGTTATACCTATCTTCTCACTGTCATTGATAGGTTCACAAGATGGCCAGAAGCTGTTCCTTTGACTTCTTGTACTGCTTCTGCAGTAGCTCACGCCTTTGTTTCATGTTGGGTTTCCCGTTTTGGAATACCTGCAACCATTTGCACAGACAGAGGTGCCCAGTTTGAATCGGCCTTATGGAAGGAACTCATGCTCCTTCTTGGGACTGAGCGCATCAGAACAACAAGCTATCACCCGCAATCCAATGGGGTGATAGAACGCTTCCATCGTCAACTTAAAAGTTCCTTGCGAGCCACTGATCCATCTACTACATGGGTGGACAGGCTACCCCTAATCCTACTCGGAATTCGTACTGCTCTGAAGACTGATCTTGCATGCTCTGCAGCAGAATTAGTTTACGGTACCACACTCCGGTTACCCGGAGAATTTTTCACACCTACACCCATTAACCCCGCATGTGATCCTGCTTCGTATGTTAAGACATTACGCTCTGTTATGAAGCAAATTCGTCCCACAGCACCTAGAACTTCCACTTCACAAACTACCTTCGTTTCCCCTGATTTACAAACTTGCACACACGTTTTCTTGAGACATGATGCTCACCGCTACCCTCTTCACTGTCCCTATGATGGTCCCTTCCTTGTGCTAGACCGTAGACCCAAAACTTTCATCATTGACAAGGTGGGCAAGCGTGAAACCGTTTCTGTGGACCGCTTGAAACCAGCATACCTTGATTTTTCTCCAACAAAAGATCCTATCCTCCCTCAATCTTCTGTACCTCCACCTCAAATACAGGTACAGCAACCTATCCTTCCTCAATCTTCTGTACCTCCACCTCAAATACAGGTACAGCAACCTATCCCTCCTCAATCTTCTGTACCTTCATCTCATATACAGGTACAGCAATCTACCCTTCCTAATCCTATGTACCACCACCTCATCCGAGGGTACAACAATCTATCATCCCTCTTCCAATTCTCCTTCATTATCGCAACCAACTGTCTTTGAACCAGCCAGTGGCTCCATCGCACAGGCACCAAGAATCCCCTTCCCCCAATGTCCCTACTGCACCTGTAGCACCATCCATGCCTTCAGAACCAGTGCTGCAGGATATTGCCATCCAAAAGCAAACAACGACTCGTTCTGGAAGAGTCATTCGTAAGCCAGTGCGTTTTGACATTTAAGTGTTTTTTTTTTACCCCTGACAACCATGTTTTTGGGGGGCAGTACTTGTAGTGCCTTGCACCACAAGATTATTCTTTATTAGTGAAAACTGCCACAAATTGGCATGAGTGAAATATTTAAATATAAATAAATAAATAAATACAAGTTAAATATGTCCAGTGATCAAATTTAATTCTTAAGAATTCAGTGTGGTGTGACTAGACATGAATGGGCTTTTAAGGATTATTTTGGCTGGTTGGTAAAATTGTTAAGTAAAAACAAACTTGTGTGCAACGACAACACAAAGGACGCGTTTCCACATTTTATTCGAAAGCACCGCCAGCAAGCAAAGTTCCTTTGTGGTATGTTTTGTATTTATTTTATTCTTTACTATTTCATATCTGTATGCAATACCGCATACTGCAGATACTAACGCCTTATACCTTTGGCAATTAGTACTAAGATTTACTACAAATAGTAATGTAAGATTCATACAATAAATTACCTTAGGCTAAGTTAGGTCTAGGCAAAAGCCAAATTATAACTCTAGCCTAACTGAGGCCTACCATAGTCTTTGTTTTAGATTAACCTCAGCTCGATATGTTGAAGAGGCAAAGGCCTGCCCATTAATTTTCTTAGTATATTTTACTTTATAAGCCTATTATGTTTCATGTTATTTTCTTAGCAGATGGCCTACTAATCATTTGTAGCCTACATATTTCCTTTAGTTTTCCCATTCAACTTAACACAATCCCATAACCAGAATTAACTGTAATTTATCATCCACAGGTTACTGGGGCCTATATAACCTATATGTATTTTAATTATTAATTATTGCCATTTTTATTATTCTTTTTCTCTGAAATATCACTTACAGTATTCTTGTCTATCTCTTTGCAGACAAGGTTGTCATTGTGGCTATTATTGTTACTA
This sequence comes from Bathynomus jamesi, assembly GCA_023014485.1. Classification (NCBI taxonomy): domain Eukaryota; kingdom Metazoa; phylum Arthropoda; class Malacostraca; order Isopoda; family Cirolanidae; genus Bathynomus; species Bathynomus jamesi. The sequence goes on along the minus strand of JAJOZX010000240.1, from coordinate 911,739 downwards.
TTATTATTACTATATTGTTATTACTATATTATTACTATTATTATTAGTTTATTATTAGTATAATTATTATTATTTGTATCATTTGTATTATTGCATATTCCTTATTACAATCAGTATTAATTGCAGACTGTTATATATTAGCCAAATGGGCCATTATTTAATCTCACCATTATAAGTCCATCAAAGTTGTTACGGGTAAAAATCCCCTTTGCATATACTCATTAATTGTTGTCAATAAAATATAAAAATTCATATTGATTTAATAATCAGTCCTTCCGTTCTTTTATTAAAATTAACTTTGCGCCGCAGTGCCGGATGCCAATCTAGTACTTGGGCGCTGGTGACCCTGGCATATAGTTAATTATCTACGTAAACTTGTAAAGGTCTAAATAAATAAAACTGGACTCTTACACAACAAATCCAATTGGATCAAACAATGACTGCACAGAACTTAGTATTTCTCTTTTAGTTTTGGCTTCTGAGTTCAAGTTTACAGTTTTTAGATGGAGTGTATCAGCATTTGTGTTCCAACCATATCCTAATAGTTTTATGTTTTCTTTATCTTCTGAGGAGGCTATGTCATGTTTTTCAAATAGTCCTTGAAGTTCTGAGTGATTGGAGGCCCATTCATATAGCTTCAAATTATAATCGATTAAGGTGTTTACACTATAATTGTAAAGGTCTTTGAGTTCTGAGAGATTGTTGGCATTAATTAAAGCATTGTCCATGTAAAAGCGGTTAGCTAGGTAGTCTGCCACTTGGTTTTGTTGTTCATTAAAAATGTGTTGGAGAGATTGTTGTAGTAAAAATGGACTGCTTTTGTTGTCAAAGGTAACTCTTTTATATTTATAGCAGATCATGTTGTCGTCATTTGGAGCCAATTGGGTATCTTTTAACCACAGAATTTTGTGGGTATTGCAGTCAAATTCTGTTCGATATTTAAGTTGTAAATATGCTTTTTGAATGTCTCCAATCATCAAATATTTACCATGCCTTAATTTGATGCACAATTTTGCTAAATGAGGTAGGAGTGAAGGGCAGTCCTCAGTAGCATCATTTACTGTTATTTCTTCTGGTTTGCTTTTACCCGAGGGATCTACTACAATCCTAACTTTAGTTGTTTGTACTCCAGGGCGAACTACTGGAAAATGAGGTAAAAAATTTCCTTCTTGTTTTAAGCTTTCTGTTAAGGCTACTTCTTCTATTATTCCTTCCTGGAATTGTTGTTCAAGGATGTCTGAATAAGGTTGCATTAAGTTATCTTTTTTTAATATTTTGCAAGTGGACTTTAACCTGCTAATAGCATAGTTAAAGTTTGGTGAAATTTTATCTTTTTGGTCATTCCATGGTACCTTAACAGACAATCTTTCATCTTCTATTTTAACTTCCTTTTCGAAGTTTGCAATCGGATCTTTTTCTTTGTTTGAAAATGGTTCATCCCCAGAAATACCCAAGTTTTCTAGTTTTCTAAATTGTGCAATCTGGTGTTCAATTTTTTCTAGATCTTCATTAGAAGTTGTACTAGTAAGTAGAGGGTTGGTAATACAGAAGCTGATCTGATCTCTTATTGGTTCTTTTTCTTTTTCAGGGTAGTAATCTGAAGGGAAACCCAATAAAAGTATTCCATAGGGAGATTTATAACAAGAGGCAGTATGAATCTGATGAGTGCTGAGGGCAAAAGGTTTGTGGGTTGCAGCCCCAAAAATTAACATGAAGTCGGCAACTTCATCAGCTTCAAAGTGATCTGCAAGCTGATAATTTAAGGATTTTAAATAAGTTTGAAGTTTCAGTAATCCCTGAACTTCATATTTAATATTAATATCATCAATTATGATGGCTTCTATTTCTTGGTAGTTTCCATGGTTTCTAGAATCCTCCAATTTAATTATAGCTACTTCATAATTCGATTGTTTCTTGTTGGCTATAAATCCTGTTATGGTTATGGATTCATCGTAGTGTTTAGTTGGAAGATTCAATTTTTTCACAAGTTCATTGGTAATGTAGTTGGCTTGACTACAATTATCCAAAAGTGCTCTGCATTTAATCGATTTTTCTGAGTTTCTTATTCTCATCTGCATGGAAGGAATTAATGCCACTTCTTGATCAGTGTTTTGTAAACTTAATAAGTTAGTAACTTGTTTCCCTTGTTTTGAGTTTTCTTTTTGGATAGCTACTTCAGTACTGGTTTTGGTTTTCTTATCTTCCTCTGGTTTTCCTTTTTGTTTGGTACAAAGGAAGGATAAATGGTTAGAAAACCTACAAAATGAACAGGGTAGGAGAGAAATGGGGCATTCTTTGGCTTGGTGTTTAGATGAGGTGCATTTAGTACAATAATTTAATTTAGCAAGTTCTTCCAGTTTATCACAACTTTCAGGGAAAGAATCACATTTTGAGATTCTGTGAGAGTTTTTCTTACACAATTTGCAGTAAAGTTCTCTCTGGTCAGTATGTTGAGTTTTTTGAGGATTGTCTTTGGGTGGAAACTGCCAGAGTTGCTGTAGTTTGGCCAGAATACCATGGTTTTCTGGCTGGTTCTGGAGAGAAGTTTCTTTTTTGTTTAGGTATTAAGGTGGTTAATTCACTTTGACTTAGATCAAAATTAACATTAGCTAAGGTTTTGGTAGCTTCAGCAATGGCTTCTTTAAATTTATCAAAGTGGTCGTAGAGTTTAAAACCACAAGTTCTTAAAAATTCCTGAGTTTCTTGACTTAGTTTATTATAATATACATACAAGAGTATATCTTCTAATTCTAATTTTTGAGTTTGCATTAAATTTATGGTAGAGTGCATATCTGCTTGAAAGTCATGAAGTGATTTAAAATCTTTGGTTATTTTGGATTTGGTTAAAAGTTATTTTATTATGGAGAATTTAATTTGGCCTGGTGTTGCATAACAGCCCTCCAACTGCTGCCATGCTTCTTCATAAGATATTTTACTCTCTTGCATGCAGTTTATTTGAATGGCAGGGTTTCCACTCAAATGTTGATTTAGGTAGGCAAATTTCTCTTGTTCAGAAAGACCTATGTTATCATAAATGTTTCTGAATGAGGTCTTAAAGTTTTGAAATTTAGAGGGATTTCCATCAAATGGTAATATTTGAAGCTCAGGAATTTTAGTACCTATTCTTGGTTTAGGTTTGGCTTCGGCATTATTTTCTTTTTTAGTTGTTAATGCTTGTACCATTTGATGTATTTCAATTTGGTAATAACTGTTTTTTCATCTAGTTTTTCTTGTTTAGTCTCTGAGAAGCCTTCAGAACAAATATACATACTAAGGATTTCCTCATCTAAATTTTGTAACTTGTCCAGTTGTGAGGACAAAAGCCTAGCATATGAATTTTTTTGTTCCTCAGTCCAATCATCCAATTTCTCTTTGATTGTAGCTAAAACTTTAATAGCTGAGGCTCTGATTGCTCTCCTCTTTTTTACCAATTTACTAGTTTCAAGTGCTTCCACATCACTTCCCAACCATGATGATAGTGTCTCCATACTTTTTCCTTGAGTGGCTTCAGTTTCATTAGCCATTTTTTAGGTTTAATATTATAAATGATATTATCAATGATATTTATAATTAAATTTTCAGATTATGTAAAAAAATTAATTCACTGGATTTAAAACTATTGTATCAGAAATAAACAAAAAAGGGTAACCAACTTCTCGACTGCCCACCCGGGGGCGCCATATTGAAAAATTATTTTATTTTTTGAGAGAGCCTTAATATTGCACCTAAATAAAAATAATCTAAGTTTACTTTAAATAGACACAGTAATTATAGAAATAATAATGGCCCATTTAAACACTATCAACATAGCTAGACTTTTTCACTGTAGGCTGCAGTGGTTTTAAGGTTAAAATTTGGTCGGCAGCCAGATTACTAACGATGGTCAAACTAAATTCATTAAAATTAATTTAGACTTACCAAAAATGAAGTTGCCAGTTGAACGTTACCCTTTCTGTTTCTAACTAATCCATAAGTTTCATTTAGTTTCCAGATTTGAATTTTATTTGTTAAGTTTTAAGTTACTATTTGGCACACTGCTAAGTTATTTATTTATAGGGGCTATTTCCCAGACCTAGGTTTTGCAGTTTAAGTTAGGCTAGGGCTGTATTGCCCTTAAGTTTTTGTTTTTAAAGGGTTTAAGGTTTTGAAGGTTTTTACTCAAGTTTGGACTATATTGCCTTTAAGTTTTAATAGGGGCTATAACAGCCATTTAATTATTTAGTTAGGGCAGTTGTAGCCCGGTTCGAGTTTCTTCTAGGTACCTAGTTTTAATCTCTTACCTTAGTTATGTATTTTAATTAAATTACTTGCACCTAGTTCTGGTAGGCCACTATTTAGTTAAACAGGGTTTCAGTTTAATTGCAGTGGTTAATAATGAGGTTTAAAGGTTGACTTTAAGTTGCCCTGTTAGTTGGGGAACTACGAGAATTTTTTACGAAAAAACTAGCCCACTTGATTCAGCAGTCAAAATTTTCGATGATTAACAAAGAGCTCCGTTTTTCTTTAACAAAAAGAAGAAAGAAAAAAGTTTCTGAGACAATTAGGGAAACCCAACTTCACTAGTTGGTTAGAAACGAGGGTTGTTATTTTTATTCTATATTTATTTTGTTTATATTTTATTTGGAAATATGTGTGGTTATTTCTACCCAACTTTTTTTAACATGGCATTTTTTGCACAAAATTTTAAACTTACAAAACCTTGCTCTGTGACCTTTCAAAAAACATTTAAAACATGCTGTGGACTTAGTTACCCTGTCCTTTCTCTCCTCAAAAGGTAAAGCCTCAGCCACCTCACATTTATATGACTTGTGGTTGCCTTCGCAAAATATGCATTCCTTGATTCCCTTTAATTTATTCTCAGAGGATGCATGTAGAGCTGACAGTGTACCTGGGCTATTCCTTTTTGTAGAAACTTTGGTGCTGTGCCTGCCTTTGTCCCCTTGTTTAACATCCCACTGTGCAAACTCAGTTCCCTTTCGTCTTGTAATTCTGTGCCTAAAAGACTTAACATCTGCTGAAGGGGAATGTACACATGTTCTGTAGTGTCCCCTACTTAATTCAAGCAAAATTGAGCTAGGCAATTTAGACTCCAGTATAGTAACCAACATTATACCATACCTTTCCATTCCTACACCCAAGTTGTCCAGGGACCTAGTTCTAACTTCAAATTCATCATATAACTGCCGTAACTCCTTGACACTATTGGGATTATTAACAGGAAATATAGCGAAAAGTTCGCGGAGGTGGCTTTTAATTAAGATCTCTGGCTTACCAAACTGTTTCTTTAATATGTCCCAAGCCACATTATAATTAGCCTCTGTTAATGCTAATCCTGCTATTGTCTTTGCTGCCTCCCCTTCCAAAAGGGACTGCAAATAATTAAACTTCTCCACCGCACTTAACACTTGACTAGAATAAACTGCTGATTGAAAACTGTCTGCCCATCCTTGGCAAGGTTCAATGGCAAGTTGCCATTCCTGAATACTCCCAGAAAATGTTTTAAGTACAAGCCTCGGTAATTGAACTGCAAATCTGTTAACCTTAACTTAACCCTCAACAAATGGTGTTTGTGGTGTTTCATTAATTATTAGACCTGGTCCCTAACTGTACTGAACTGCTAAACTCTTTTGCTCTGTGGCATACTTTAATTATATCATCAATAATCTCTTCAAAGTAAATTATGTTATTTTCTATTTCATCCTCTTCCATAAGAGCCTCAATTTTAACATTTACTTCGCTTAGAGCAGGAGGTCACCAACCTGGGCGGTAGCGCCCACTAGTGGGCTCACATTAAAGGTAATTAAACATTTATTTCATTATTTATTTTATCGATTATGTTGATTTATTCTTTTTGATCTAAGCTGGGCGATAAGCTTTTACGATTTTTTGAAAATTAAAAAAGTGGGCGGTGAACAAAAAAAAGGTTGGTGACCCCTGACTTTGCGCAGCTTTCCATATTAGAAACTAAAAAGGTTGCTCTGTCACTAAGCTTAAATCCTCTTGCTCTATGGCAGAATCTATAGTGACAATGACCTTTGTAATTAGACCTTTGTAGGCGCTTCTCCTTTTTTTTAAACTTGTTCAGTTCAGCTGCACTCATCTTCAATGCAAACAACAATTGAGCTCAATGCCAAATAAGCTGAATTGGCAAAAATACTTAGCAAAATTTGAGTTTGATCAGTTTGGTTTTTTTCAAATAAACTGAATTGCTTGGTTGGGGTACTGACCAACCTCCAGTATGGAATATCAAATTTTCCAGCCAAGTAACTGTCGCACTGATGTCTGCAACCTTCGCCTACGAATAATAAACCAAAATTAACGAAACCGGTAAAAATGTAGGCCCAAAACAACGACAGACGAGCGGCCAAGTTTCGCAATTGGGCGACCAAACTTTCTACCCTGGGACCTTAACTCAATAATGCTCAACCCGTCCAGGCCTAACTTGGGCTACAATTTGTACAATCAGAACTTTGCCGGAAAATAGTCGCTGACTCAGTCTTGGGCTAGAATCCGGTTTCGAAGGACCATGTTATTTTTTATTTTATTGGGTTCAGAATCCCAGCTGAGCCGTGAACGGCCAAGCTCTGAAGGGCCAGTTCAACCTACAGCCCAAGTTAAGCTAGACTAAAAACTTACGGACTTGGAAGTCCTATTAGGTCCTACCTCAGGGTTGCTGACTCGATGTGGGCCTACCTTCGGCCTCAGTTGCATAAAATTAAGATCATAAATAGTGCCTCTTTTGTTTTTTGTCTTCTTTCTAAACTTTGCAACAACAACACAACCTGCACCATTGCACGATGCAACAATCTTGTATCTAAACAACCAAACTGAATTGCAAGAGAGCTCTCTATAAGACCACGCCCTGTAAGTGCCGCATTCAACAAACGAGTAGGAAGGACGCGCAGTGCCCCATGTAATATTATTTTGCAGGTTTATGATGACTTTATTAGAATGTTATCAAATATATTACATGAAGGTAATGATATTTTCTGTTATGGAAAACTGATGTGTGGGTAGTTGGGAGGTAACGAAAATGGTTCACTGAGTAGGTAGGTAGTTAATCTAACAATTATTAAATTCCTTTTATGTCAATAACTGGGTGGATGGAACCAATTGGTTGCTCACCAGAGTTATTCTCCACACTAGTATTTATATACTGTGTGACAAGAGCGTGCTCGGTAATAGATGTACATTACCGATCAACCAACCAAAAAAAGACCAAGAAGACGCTGGTGGAAAAAGCCCCGCGAAAAGGAGAACAAGGGAGAACGAAAACGAGGAACGGGGCGACAAGACGGAACGAGAGAAGGGAGAAGAACAGACAACGAAAAAAGATCCCCACCAGCAAGTACGCTCTCAACAATTAAACAAAAGGGGAAAAGGGACTCTCTAATAACTAGCGTAAGTGACCTAACTGGGTTAAAAACACAATTAAAGTAAACGCATTAAATTAAGCTGGGTCAGACAAATTAGGCCTACATTGTGGCCTAAGACCTAGCATCAACTCATAGCTTAACAAAGGTGAAAGTAGATTGCCCTAACCTAATTTGGTGAGGAATCCTACTGTGGACCTCAATTTATCTGCCCGCTCTGGACCATTTCCGGAATCTCTAGGCTGACCCCTACAAGGCTAGACTTAATCTACTCTATAGTTAGAGTGGAGATATTAGGGGTGGGTTAATTGGGGACCAATTCATACAGAGCATTTTTCACAGACGTAATTAATCCATCTGCAGTATAAACAATTCATATAAATGCCCTATGTTTACTATATCTATATTATTATTTTAACTTGCGTCATTGAGTATATACAGGGCGTCCCAAAAAAATGTATACACACTTTAAATACTTATAAAGGCAGTGTTTATTAAAATACATTTCATTTTCAAAATGTAATAGAATCTGCAGACATTATTTAATTGTTTTGTCAACGCCTGTTTTCAAACTGACGTCCGTTCTGGTCCAGGAACTGCTGATAACGCGAAGCAATGGAATCGCAAACATCACGAAACATTTCGTTTGGTATTTGTGTGCATTCTCGTTCAATGGCTGCTCTCAATTCAGCGACTGTTGCAGGTTTTATAGCGTAGACTTTGTCTTTTAAGTATCCCCATAAAAAAAAGTCTAGTGGTGTGAGGTCTGGTGAACGCGGAGGGTATTCTACGAAACCCCTTCGTCCAATCCACATCCACATCGTGCCAAGTACCACTCGCAATACTCCACTCTTCGGTCCGGATCATCATCATCTTCATTAATAGCATGGACTAATCTTGGAATGTAACTTTTCCATTGACAGCGCTTCAAAATGCGTTGGACAGACGATTCTGAAATTCCTACCTCACGACTCGCTTGCCGCACAGATTTTCTTGGACTTTGGTGATACGTTTCCAGTACTCTTTCTTGCTTTGTGGGGCTTGTCGATGTCCGTGGTCTTCCGGAACGCTTCTTGTGGACATTCTGAACAGTTCCATCGGCTTCAAACTTATCTCTAATTCGAGTGATGGTAAGTCGCGTTGGTGGATCTGTTTGAAACTCCCTCCTAAACTGTCTTTGCACTTCAACTGCGTTTTCACACTTCCAGTAGCATTTTAGAATGAATTTCCTTTGTTCAAAGCTTAGTCTGACTGCCATTATTAATTCTAATGGGTTTAACTTGGAAAGAAAGAAACATAAATTGAGCTATCAGCTGTTAAAGTGTGTATACATTTTTTTGGGACGCCCTGTATATATTTTATGTACCATAAGTCCATAACTATATTATTGTTATTTATATTAACAGGAATGTTGTTCAATTAACCCTCTAAAGCCGACTGGGTCGAATACGTACCGTTTCAAATACACGCATTTAGATTTAACCCTACAAAAACATTCGGCGTTAAAGGATTAAATTGATTAAAGCCTAAGAAAAGGAGAGCGTTTCATTTCAATTTAATCAATTTAATTTCAAGATCAGAGGATATAGACAAGTTTCTGAAGTCGGAAAGATTTGATGCTGAGCCCTCATCCTCAAGTTCGTCTCGTCTCTGGAGTCACTGGTTCAAGACATTTTTGAAGATCAGAAGGTAACGCGGTCAGAAAGTTCTGACTCAAAAGCTAAGTTGGCTTGTAAACCATGTATCTCCTTTAGTCTATGAGTACAGAGTTGATTGTACTACGTATGAAGATGCTATAAAGTTGCTCAATGAACTTTATATAAAACCAAAAAATGAAACGTTTGCTCTTCACCTATTACTATTAGCCACCCGTCGTCAGGAGATAGGAGAGAGTTTGGACCATTACATGAATGCATTAAAGCATCTGAGTAAATACTAACTTTCAATCGGTCTCTGCAGATCAATACAGAGATGAATATATAAAAGATGCTTTTATAAACGGTTTGAATACTCCTTTCATTAGGCAACGATTGCTTGAAAACAAATCTCTCAGTTTACAGATCGCTTTTGATCAAGCTCGCAGCCTTGAGTTGGCTCAGATTCAGTCTGATACTTATATACGTTCTAATGCTCCTCTAAATTCGGTTAGTTGTGAAACTGAAACAATTACAACAGAAAAACATGAGGCTAAACAAGGTGCTAATGAAACTCTGCGAGGAGTCTTCTACTGATGCAGCAAGGTCTCGTAGATGTTTCTTTTGTGGGAGTAATGTGCATCCGCGAGTTAAATGTCTTGCAAGAGATAGTTTGGCAAAATGGCCTTTAATGCCACATTTATGACAGAGTTTGTCGCTCTAATTCAAAAGCTTCTGCTTCTGTTAATACTTTAGCTTCTCTATCAGGCTCTATTTTTCATTCTTTGAAAGAGGCAATTCTTACTATTTTAGCTAATGGTTTGTCTTTGAAGGCGCTAGTGGATACAGGTAGTACCGAAAATGTTATTGATATAAATATTGTAAAAGAAAACAAATGGGAGGTATATCCTTGTAAAAGCCAAGTGTCAATGGCTAATACTTCTCATGTAACTAAAGTTGATGGGTTTTGTTGTATAGATTTAACATTCAAGGATCGTACCTATAAAAATGTTAAGTTATCACTTCTGCCTAATCTATGTACTAATGTTATTCTTGGCCATGATTTTTTGTCCAGACATGAATCAGTTGAGATAGTTAAGGAAGGTTCTCTTCCCCCAAAAGGTGTGTGTAACCTTGCAGCAGCCGAGATGGAACCTCCGTCTTTATTTCATAATTTAAGTCCTGAATGCAAACCTATTGCTATTAAGTCACGCCGATATTGTCAGGCAGATATGAGTTTTATTTCGTCCGAAGTAGATCGCCTTCTTAAGGAAGGCATTATCGAACCCAGTCGAAGTCCTTGGCGGGCACAAGTTTTAGTGGTAGCCAATGAATCTCATAAAAAACGCCTAGTTATCGATTATTCTCAAACAGTAAATACATACACGCAGTTGGACGCTTATCCTCTGCCTAATATAAATGAAATGGTGGGCGAAATTGCGCAGTATAGTATCTTTAGTACAATAGATCTTAAGAGCGCCTATCATTTGATCCCTATCAAGGAGGAGGATAAGCCATACACTGCTTTCGAAGCCTGTGGCCAGCTGTTTCATTTCAATAGAATCCCGTTTGGTGTAACAAACGGCGTAGCCTGTTTTCAGAGAGTAATCGATGACATAATTCGTAAAGGATACTTTAATTTATGTGGACGATATCACTATATGTGGACACGATCAGAAGGAGCATGATTATACTTTTTTACAACATTTAAAAATTTTGTCAAATTATCATCTTCATAATCTTCATATTAACGAAAATAAGAGTTCTACATCTAAGTCATCTATAGATTTACTAGGTTATAGAATAAGTAATGGTTCTTTAAAGCCTGATCCTGAGAGGTTAAAACCACTGCTCGAAATGCCTCCTCCTAATAATGCTAAAGACATGCTCCGAGTAATGGGTACGTTTGCCCACTATTCTAAATGGATCGGAAAATTTTCCGAGAAAGTACGACCTTTGGTTGAAAATAAAACATACCCTCTCCCTCTTAACGTAATTAATGCTTTCGAAAATCTTAAAATTGATATTGCTAATTCTGTTGTTGTTGCCATTGATGATAATATTCCTTTTGTAGTAGAGAGTGATGCGTCTGATTACGCAATAGCTGCTCAACTTTGTCAAGCTGGACGTCCAGTCGCCTTTTTCGCCCGTACTCTGTCGCCCTCTGAAAGGAATCATTCCTCTATAGAAAAAGAAGCATACGCCATTGTTGAGTCTATCCGAAAATGGCGGCATTATCTGCTTGGTAAACATTTTAAACTAGTAACGGATCAAAGGTCAGTAGCGTTTATGTTTGACACTATAAAGGAAAAGTTAAGAACGAGAAAATCATGTGATGGAGACTTGAATTATCAAGTTTCATTCATGACACTGTATATCGACCCGGAAGAGAAAATATAGCTCCAGATACGCTTTCTCGCGCATTTATAGCATCTATTAATAAACATAATTTAGAAGAGTTACACATTGCCTTGTGCTATCCCGGAGTAACTAGAATGTGGCACTTTGTTAGAAGCCGAAACCTCCCATATTCAATTGAAGATGTAAAAAAACGTTATTTCAAAATGCACTGTATGCGTCCACTGTAAACCGAAGTATTTAAATAGTAATCAATAGTCCGGTTCACTTCTTCTTCTTCTTCTTCTTCTACAGCATTATTAGTCCCGCACTTGCGCGGGGTCGCTGCTGCGGATCCTCCTTCTCCACTCTTGTCTATCCTGTACCAGCTCGACATCCAGCTCCCGCTTTCTCAGGTCGTCCCGAACACTGTCCCCCCTCGCATGGTCTCTCCTTCCTCGCCCGTCTTCTCTGAGCTATTTTCTTCAGCCGCATCCGCTCATGGTGCGGTAGCCCTCGTCCACTTTCCACCGGGCAGGGCGATCCCCCCGCGCGTCGGTTACGGCGGACGCCCTTGCATGTACGACATTTACGACATTTTCCATGATCCGCATATCATAATGGTATTGGCAAGGTTTTACGACGGATGCCCTTCCTGACGCAATAGTCCGGTTCACTATGTCAATAAAAACACTCGTTTAAAATTTATGGAGATTAGCAAACCAGTGCATTATTGGAAAGCTTATGGCATCAGGAATCTGAAAATCAATGTTTACATTTGCGCAGATGCCTGCATAGCCGCCATTTTGGATTTTCAAAATGGCAGCCATAAAATAAGAATTTCCGAATATCTCAGCTTGTAATTGACATAGAAACTTCATTCTAAATGCTAATCCTATGTTTCCAGGCCCAAGAAATCCAAAGCTTATGTCAAATTAGTGATTATGAACACCAAAAACCAAGAAAAGAAGAAGTTTGTAAAATTATGTTTGTATTTTCATGAAAAAATGCACTCAAATTGTTGGTAGTGACAACAGCATACGTATAGACGTATTTCCTAGCTCAGTTTGACACATCATTACACATCATCATCACTCTCAGTGTCATATTCAACATTACAGTCTGCATCGTTTTCGCATTCTGTGCCGCACAAGCATAGTTCTGTGCAAGGCAAGTTATTCTTTCTGCATGAACATCTCTGTGTAGAACAGTTGGTTTTGCAGTGGCATCTGACCAACTCGATGATGGCTTGCGGGGCAGGAGGAACCTTTGTGGTGACTGGCAGTATTTGGCCACTTTTGTCCTGATAGTAACCAAATTTCAGGGGGTCAAAAGGCTGTTGCTGCATAACATTGGCTTGGCACCATACTCGGCTTTGTAACCGCACACGCTGGATGTGTTCCTCAAGTGCACCGAGTGTAGGAGGTAAGTTGTTGCTTTCAGCTAGGTGTTTACAAAACAGATACCATCTTAGATCAGGGATACTTGCAATGTGAATACCCTTGGGACAGTAGCTTGAGCACACAAATTTGGCCAATACGTCTTTCACCTCCTGTGTTAGGTCACCTTTCTCCGGTAGTTTCATCAGCGCTCTGACTAAGTGCATGTCAGCTTTCATATACTGCTGAAACCATTTTGTTTTGCCTATTCCTGAGAATTTTCCAACATTGTCTGCTCCAGTGAATGCGTGGAATACAGGTAAAGCTTGCGCCTTTTCTTAGAGCCAATCTGGAGAGCTTTGGGCAATTTTGACTGTACCTGATACCATCAAAATAGATGTCTTTTTGCAGAACTTGTCATAGTGTGCCACAGCCAGAACCAAGACGTCAGTATCAGGAGTGAAGAATACTAGCTGTGCATCAGGACACCGCTGTGATGCCTCCGCTGCCAGGCAGATCATCAATGTGTCAGCCTCCTCGTGATTGTTGTCTTCAAAGTGCATGTGTTTGTTGCTTCTGGTGTGACCTGATGCTGATGTGATAACTAACTGAGGTGAGTTTTTGTTGTAATCAAGGGTTGCTTTGGCGAGATAGTCTGTCAAATCTGCTTTCGTTTTTTCGTGCGATAGAAACCGTGCCAGTAGGATGTGTTTGATGTTCGTATCATCTGCAACCTGATACTGTCCTTGTCGTCGTCTCTCTCTAGTTTCCTCCTTTAGTGAGTCAGGTTTGCATGTATCGAAGACCAGGATGACCTCACTGAACCCTGCTGTCAAGCTCACGAGCCTGTCATTGAAACACTGGGCTAGATCTTTGACTGTGCTGATTGTCCCTGATTTCTTTGTCACCTTCTGGACAAGCACCATTCTATCAACAATGGCGATCTTTTGATTTGATGACGACGATGGAGATGATGATACAGGACCTCTGTCATCATCCTGCTCTTTGGCCGCTAGAGCTTCTGTCTGTTCCTGGGTTTCATCTGTTTTTGCCAGCTTCTCAAGGCTGTGTATCAGCTTGGACTTGTCAGTGCATGGCAGCATTGAGCCGTCTGGTGCAAATAGTGCTCTCGGAGTCAATGTGAACTCATAGTTGCCAACTGCATTCTTCTGATCGATGTCCCTGCTCGACCTGGTGAGAACCATCAGCCGACCATAGAGATCTTTGGTCTCTTTTAGGTCAACTGTCTGGTCACGGAACTTGAAAGTTTGTTTCTTGCTGCCAGACATGTACATCTTGTTGTTCTGCTTTTTGACTGGTGCCCAGAGACTAACATCTCCATTGATACGTTCAGTGACATAATCTTCATAAAGCTTCTGTCCGATGTCATCAATGTTCAAGATTTGTGGAACATACTCTTGTCGTACATATGCATGTGTGATGAAATTGTATAGCTGATCACCTTCAACAGCAAAGGGATTCCCGTGGCTCAGTATTGCAGCCTTGATTTTGTCAACAGCTTCATGTTCTTTCCTGACAGCACTGGGTCGTACATCATGGTGTTCCTCTGGCTTGTTTACTTGAAGCCCGAACTGTCCTTTAAACTCTGTTGAGAGGCACGACATCTCTGGAGAAGCCAAGAAGAACCGCTGCCTAGCATTCGCATTATTGGAAATGCCAATTAGGCCAGAATGAACCTTCATCATCTTGTTGAGATGTTCGCAGGCATGGTCTGCACCTATTGAGACGAACGGAATCTCACTCTTGGTGACAGATATGTTTCCATCTTGAAGTTCTCGCCATGTTGCTGGATGGCTTGTCTTCATTTCGTGCATGTCGGCGATGTACCTTGGCCAGAGGCGTTTGTATTTTATTCGATCCATTGCGAAAAACAGCTTGCTGAGTGCTTCTCCAGCCTCCAGATGGAGAACGAGATCAGCATTTCTGGATGCTTCAACAAAGAACAAGATGGTTTCAACCCGGTGGAGGTAATTCATCAATGACTTGAACATAGCGTTAGATGATTTCTGAGCTTCCCACTTCTTCAGCTGTTGAATGACATCTTCGTTGGTCAAGACTTGAAGCAGGTGAGTGTTAGCAATTCTGATGCATTCTGCTCCATCACTTGTCCCAGAAGCTGTGTTTGTGCAGGCTTCCTGCAATTCATTTGCTGGTTTCGAGCAGATTTCTTTTAGTTGTGGCATCTCTGTGAAGAACTGTTCTAGAGCAAGTTCATACAGAGCCATGTAAGTGTGGATGTGTGCACGGAGTGCTCTCTTGTAGTGGCCGCACTTGAGGATCTGTCTCGTTGTAGCAGGCCCATATACATCTGCCTCAATCCATGCATCATCTATGCCAGAATTTTCTATTGAGGCTCCGAGTGCCCTCAGTGCAGCCATCACAGCATGCAGCTCCCCAAGTCTCGGAACAACTTCTCTTTTCAAGTTAGGTCTTGCATCTAGCAACTGTACTGCCTTCTCGTACAGGGCCATGTCAAAGGTTATGACAGTTGGGTGGTTTTCACCAACTGCCAAGCTCTTCAACTGAGACGCTTGCAACATCACAGTCAGCATGGTAGACCACTCATGTGCGACCTCTGGAAGTAGAGGCAAGGCACCGACTTGAGTCAGTGACTGACTAGATGACACAAGTGATTTGTAGCCTGCCCAGCCTGGGATACTGCTTTGTGATTCACTGTCGGTTGATCTAGACAAAGCAGATGCATCCAACCAAGATTGGTTAGTTCATAGGATTCAGCAACACCTGTGGAACACGCCTTGAATTCCTTTGCTCTCTTGACTGGCCCAGGTTTTGGTTTACTGCAAGGCTCGATGGGTACATGATAAGGGACAACCGACAGGTTTTTTGCCTCACTAACTTCCAAATTGGGTGCGATTGATTCTCCAGGCGCATCTGCCTTCTGATACACTGCGGTGATTGTGCCATGTGTGGTGCCTTTGCCATCTACAGTGTCCTCTGCAAAATCTGTATTATCAACAGCGAAGAAGACAAATGTACCTTTCTTGAGGAAAGGTGGTACATACAATCCATCAAATTGTTTTGTTTTCCACAACAGCATTGGCAATTGCTGTTTCTAGGAGCAAGGCACGGCTGTGTGATACGCAGTAGTTCTGTACATGGAGGAGGTCCATCAGCGCCTTGTTCCTGGTGTCATGATGTACAGTGAGTGCCAACCCTACAACCTGTGGGTTTTCTCGTGTGTGTGGTGTCCGAAATGTGTCAGTGGCTTTCTTGGGCACGTGGTGCACTTGTCTCCTGATCTTGAAAGCATACATGAAATTCTGACTTATGGTCAATGCTGACCTGTCAACTGTCCTGCTCCTCATCTCCGTTTGCAGCTCCTCAGATCCCACCAAAATCCACCGTATAAGGCTGTACAGCTCGGTCGGGACATCCTCTCTTGTGCTGGATACTGTAATTGTGTGCGTTTCCTTCTCCTCAGCGAAATTGGCAATGCTGTTGCGTGTTAGCTTAGCTGTCTTGTATATCATCATTGTCTTGTCCATTTCACTTGTGGCATCTTGCATCAAGGAAGTGTAGACCATATCTTCTTCGCAGGCTTCAGGACAGTAAAGAACAGATGGTTTTCTTCGGTCTTTCTGCCTCACTGACTTCACACTTGGTAACTCTGCAAAAATTTTGTCCTTTAGCCACTGTCGTGTCAGTGTCGGAGTGTGTTTCTGTGCCTCATCATTACCACCAAGCATAGACATGTAGGTTTTTTCGATGGCATCCATGGGTAGATGAGCCTTATTTTGGGTTTGATATTCAATGAGATTGATCAGCTCAATCAAGCATGGTACTTGCATTGGTAGGTCTGTCTTTGTAGACTTGGCCCGGTTGCTGGCATCATCCCTCAGGACATGGAACACATATCGTGTCCAGCATGGTTTGTGGTATCTTACATCTATCGCATGGGCATCACTTGGTGAGAGTGCATTGCTTAGTTTTGTCATCAATACTGGATCTTGGGAAATATCCGCAGCTCGTCGAGGTGCCTTCCCCGCGTTTTCAGTTCGTACGGTGAAGAGACGCTGGTCATCTTCTTCTTGACATAAGAAGCAGTGATCCCTTGTCAACGGTTCTGTCGCAGATCTAGTGAAAGGTGCTGAGGTGCCTGGGGTTGCTGATTGCTCCATTTCAGAGCTTGTTCTTTTATGTCCACGTTTTTTCACAGCATAGGTTCCTGTAGACATGGCATGCTGCAAGCGGTCTCTCGCTCGCTGTATGGATATTTGATTTGTGGCATCAGAATAACAACTGCGATGCCACATGGGTTTCCTTCCAATCAATATTTCTTTGGTAAAGTCTTTGAGGCGTCTTTGGATGTCAACATATTTTCCATCCTGTAAGCTGGCTCTTTCTTCCACTACATCGAGTAGTTTCTGGTATGATTCTGTTCTAGGATATTGAACAAGTGTTCCTTTGCTGGCAGTGGACTCCTGACAAAGAATGCACTGCTTCCAGTCTACTGTGTCCATGGACGACTTGACCGAACTCAACTTGCTGGTTCCCGGGTCTTCACTCATGATGACTCAGACACTGAAAAGAAAGAGAGCCACCACTATATTAACCAACACCAAGATAATTGTGTACTAGTTGTGTTAACATAAATTTTTACAGTATAAAATTAAATTTTGCAACATTACTGCAAAAATACTGCAAAATTATTGAAGCATCAGGATTTATAAACACTGTTGCAACTGCCGCCAAGCAGGCATCTGCGCAAATGTAAACATTACTTTTCATATTCCTGATGCCATAAGCTCAAAAATGTACTGGTTTGCTAATCTCCATAAAATTTGAACAAAAATTCATAGTGAACCTGACTACAAGGTCAGTTAATAAAAGCTGCACAACCTTTCGAAAGATTAAATATTGACTTTAAAGGTCCTTTGCCTTCCAATTCCCGTAATCGTTATCTGCTAACGATAGTAGACGAATTTTCGAGGTTTCCTTTCGCGTTTTCATGTGCGGACACTTCTGCTGAAACTGTAGTCGATTGTCTTAGTCAACTTTTTGCTATCTTTAGTGCACCCGCGTATGTGCACTCCGATAGAGGTTCCTCCTTTATGTCGTATACACTTAAACAGTTTTTGAACTCACGCGGAGTGGCCACTGGTAGAACGACCCCATATAATCCTCAGGGAAATGGTTTAGTTGAAAGATATAACGGAATTATATGGAAAGGAGTAAATTTAGCTTTGGCTTCAAGAAAACTCCCTGCTGGCTGTTGGGAAACGGTTTTGCCCAATGTATTACATAGCATACGATCTCTTTTATGTACTTCTACAAACTGCACCCCTCATGAGAGATTATTTAATTATCAGCGTCGATCTACAAATGGCCAGTGGCTTACCGCCCCGGGTAAAGTATTGTTGAAAAATTATACACGTCAGTCTAAATATGAGCCTCCAGTTGAAGAAGTAGAACTCATTGAGGCTAATCCCGAATATGCTCATGTTCGTCTCCCGGGAGGCCGAGAGACTACTGTCTCGCTTAAGCACCTCGACCCTGCTGGGGAATCTGAAACTCAAGAATACGAAAATACTAACGAAGGTGATAGTGTTAAACAACCATCCCCCGTCACCTACCATCCTGCCCTCAAATCCGTCACCCACCATTGCTCCCTCTAATCCCTCACCGGTCAACGCTCCTCAGTAGATGATGATAATCAAAATTTGAGTCCCCTATGACTGAGGTACGGCGATCAGGGCGTACGCGGTGTCCACCTAGTTATTTTGAGGACTATATTGTTCAATCTAAGCAGGAGGGAAAAATGTAATATTATTTTGTAGGTTTATGATGACTATGGAAAAACTATACACGCTTACAACATGGTATCGTATGTGGTACCTTTACTTCTTAATTAAATATAAATTATGAATTAATTGAATTAAATATCTACAAAATTGCCTCGGGATTGGCGACATAGCCTATTGGGAATGAAATAATTGCCATACGTACATAGAACCCATATGTAGGCATCGGGCCTGCATAACAACAAGAAATAAAATTTATTATCTCGTGTTCAAACTTTTCCACTGCCAACTCATGAAAATTACATCGAGAAACTTGTCAACGACCTTTGGGAAATCAGCAAATAATAAAAATACGAAGATTATATTATAGCGGCTCACTCGGAGTTGCTTATGTTACAGCGATGCTTTAAGCAAGGAAGATGTCCTTTATCTTCCTATAAGTTCTGAGTGAAATCCTCTTGATATAAAACTTAATAACTAAACTTAATAACTATAAGAAGGATAGGCCTGTTCCTTCAGGTGTTTAAATAGTGACTGCCTATATTAGTTACATCGAGTCAACTCATTGTGGAGCTCCATCGCACCACGGCCCTACATCGAAACCGAAGCGAGGCCCAACGAAATAATAAGGTAAGGCAATTCCTTTCTTTACCATTAGGCAGCGCAAATACCGAAGGCCACTAAACAAAGAGGTCCTTTGAAGACCTACATATACATAACTAACGAAAAAACATAGGGCTTTTGTCGTTAACTCTCCACTGAAGTCTGCTGGAAATTTCCAACGGATGAGGGTATCAGGCAATCAACCCATAGCCCTAATAGTTTTTTCACAATGACTTTATTAGAATGTTATACATAAGTAAAATCATTTGTGTTTATATTCAATTCGATTAAACTGATGAATCTGATGATGTCTGAATTAAACTGATGAAATGTAAGATACTTTATTATATGAAGGTAATGATATTTTCCTTGATGTAATTAATCCTAATCTGTAGTATAAACAATTCATATAAATGCCCTATGTTTACTATATCTATATTATTATTATAACTTGCGTCATTGAGTATATATATATATATATATATATATATATATATATATATATATATATATATATTATATATATATATATATATATATATATATTGTGTACCATAACTATATTATTGTTATTTATATTAACAGGAATGTTGTTCAATTAAGTTGATTAAAGCCTAAGAAAAGGAGTATGTTTCATTTCACCCCCCCAAAAAAAAAAATGATACCACAAGTGTGTCCAAACAATGATGCCACAAGAGCCCAAAAATGCCAGCTCTAAATTAAGTGAATTTTTCACTAACCTTACAATTATGAGATGGATATATATACACCTTAACTTCATATATACAAGCAATGCTGCATCAATCAGCTTAGTCATCATATCGCCTTGGGACAACAATGGCTCTTTCTCTTCTAGATTTTCTAACAATTTGCAACACTTTAACGTAGCCTAGGTCACAACTTTCACAAATCGCACTTCACATGTTTACGCGGCAAAAATTAAAACAGAAAGAACGAACTCAGCCGTGTCATAGGCCGAGGAGTTTCCGTGACGTCACGGTCGGGAAAACAACTTGATTGGTTCTTTAAAATTCCTAATTAGCTGTCATTGGTTCAGCTTAGTCATCATATCGCCTTGGGACAACAATGGCTCTTTCTCTTCTAGATTTTCTAACAATTTGCAACACTTTAACGTAGCCTAGGTCACAACTTTCACAAATCGCACTTCACATGTTTACGCGGCAAAAATTAAAACAGAAAGAACGAACTCAGCCGTGTCATAGGCCGAGGAGTTTCCGTGACGTCACGGTCGGGAAAACAACTTGATTGGTTCTTTAAAATTCCTAATTAGCTGTCATTGGTTCATTAAGGTGTGTCTGTAATTGGTTATTTTTGAGTGATTAAAAAAAGGTGCACTGTGATTGGTCGTCCACACACTTCCAGAAAATTGTCAGAGCGAGGATGACTTATGCCTACTGGCAGGTCGCGAAACAAAAAAATGGTTAAAACTTAACAAATCAATAACTTCGTTAATTTTGAGTTCCGGGGTGTCTGGCTTTCAACATTTTCCTAGTAATATTTGATGTGTTTTGCTTAGATTTTGACCTCCATTTCCCTTGAAAATGAGCCAAACTTCAAAGTACTATAACTTTGTTGGATCTCATTTCCGAATGCTAACATCAAAAATTATGAACTCGAGGTGGGGCTATTTGTTGGATATTAACCAAAAAATTGTTAGATTTTATATGGAAATAAAGTGAATGGCGCTGGAAGAGTTTAAAAAATAAAAATTTGACCCATTTTTTAATTTTTGTCAATCATTCATGAATTAATTTTTTATACTGCTCGCGGGGCCCCACGCACACTGCGTGATCTGCGTAGTGCATAATAGAAGAGCCGGTACTGACCTTACCAACTAGTTAGGTTAACTGAATGCCCTTGATGATTGGTTAGGTTAAGTTGTGATATTTTCGTTAGTTTTAACGAAAATATTGTCAAAATTGTTACTAATTTAAAAAAAGAAATTTGGGTTGGAAGCATTGGTGTAGGCAATTGTATGTTCATTATACACTGATTCACTGGCCTACTTAGTCAGTGCTCCAGACAACTATCTATTAATCTTCTATGGACCTCTTGTATAATGATTGTACTTGTTCTCCGAAATACTGTAAAGTGTTTGTTTGTTTGTAAAGGAAAAGATTTAAAAATATTGATCATCCCTACATTTTATTTGCCTTATTTGTAGCCTCGATTTTATGTACCTAAAACAAAAGATTGCCAGTTCTTTTATAGTAGCTATAGTATCACTAACACGTTCCTTTTTCTTTTCCTTCATAACACCCCTATGCAGGGCCGGATTTAGGAGTGGGCAAAGTGGGCAGCTGCCCATGGGCCTCCACATCTTGGGGGCCTCCACATATTGACAAGCCATTATCAAAATAGAAAAAACCTGAAACTAGAAAAACCCAATAGATCAAAAAAAAAACGCGCATCCAATACCACTGTAGTACATAAACTTTTACCAATTACTATTTGTTGTGTACTGATTATTATTTTGTTTTTATTACTCTTTTAGGCCTACTCTCACTATAATGGAATACCCGAGTAGAGTAACCCGAGACTTTCATTTTTTGCAGAAATGAGTGGAATGGACAGACACAAGAGTGCACGATGTTTTGAAAGTGTATGTTAATTATATTATGAATCTTATGGATGACTTCAATTATGTCTTCCCCTAAGGTAGGGGGGCCTCTACATGGAGGCTGCACAGGGCCTCCACACGTCTAAATCTGGCTCTGCCCCTATGTGTTGTAGAGTGGAACTCTACAACCATAGCTGGATTTTCAAGGGCCTACGAAATTTGGGAAATGTGTATGCCCACTGTGGTATGGCCTATGAAGTTTTATAGGCCAACAGAATAAATGAAAAAATTATATAAAGTTTGACAAGAGAGAAATAGATTATAGACAAGGCTAAGTGATTATAGATGTTAATTTAGCAAAGCTGGCACTTGCGTTTTTTTTTGCGGTACTGCGGTACTACCGCACTACCAAACCGGTACCGCATAACGCAGTACCGCAAAGGATCGCTGAAAGTACAGCAGTACCGCTACCGCATTTTTTGCGGTACTGCGTTATGCGGTACCGGTTTGGTAGTGCGGTAGTACCGCAGTACCGCAGTACCGCAAGTGCCCAGCTTTGTAATTTAGTATCTATTTGCTTAGTGCTTAGACACTCAGCACACCTGACTGGCCTGAAACCCACTAAGATCTGATAAAAATCACAAGGGAATAAATAAACTCCACTAAGTTTATTTTCATAATGAATAACTGAATATATTTGTCAGATACAACATGCAAAAACTGTAATAAAACAGTCAGACAAACCTCAAATTATGGAGCTACTTGCTTTGTTGCCTCTCAGCATGTGTCTACAAACCCATTACATTACATTTCATTTGGAAATATGAAGCCACTTGGGCATATCAAGGTAATCCAAATCATGAGCTACATTTTTTAATAATAATAAAATCTTGCAAGATATCAAACTCAAGTCAGCTAATTAATACACAACTATTTACTACCACCATAGACAGTTTAGGGTTGCCAACTGTCCTTTTTTGTAGATTTTTGTCCTTGTCCTTTCTTGAGTTCGGAAAGGACACCATTTGTCCTTTTCTAATAACAATCTTGTTCCAAACAACAGTTTTATAACAAAACTTTTGTTTAAAAGGAAATAATTATAGTGTCTTAACTTCTTAAGTCGAGTAACATTTTATAAATTCATTTCTTCACAAATGTTAACGTTCCGTATAGCGGAAAAGTATAAATTTAAAAATAAATATTGTTACCATAAATTTTGTCAATGCATGACTCAATGGGTCAATATCTGTATATCAATAAAAATATTTACGTTAAGAAAATACGTAATAAAAAAGCATGCAGTATAAATTGTAATAAATTATAAAAATTTTACTTCTTTCCCTAACCTTGTAGACAGTATATTGGAATTGATGTTCTTGTCCTTTTTTTCAAACTTCATGGAGTTGGCAACCCTAACCATAGTAGCCTATATAACTGAAGTAAAGAATACCTATACACTATGTACATACAATCTACAAACTATCTCTTTCACTCATGAAATTCTCTAAATTTTTCTTAAAATTAATGGGTTACTTTAACATACTGCTTCCCAAAGCATTTGGGAAGCAATATGTTAAAGAGAGAAAGGTTGGTTTGTTAGAAAGAGGTTGGTAATCTAGGAGATAACCTACTGACCGTAAACAAAGCTATAAATGCCCTAACCAGGCATTCTTTATATATATTTAATGTAGGTTAACTGAATGCCCAGTTAGGTTAAGTCGTGATAGTTTTGTTAGTTTTAACAAAAAATATCACAACTTAACCTATCCAATCATCAAGGGCATACAGTTGACCTAACCAGGCATTCAGTTAACCTACATTAAATATATAAAGAAAATGAAAGGATGCAAAAAGGAGGTACTCAACTTGTACTTGTGGCAAATGATGTGGCATGACCAATTCTTCCAAAATCTATTTTTTACTTTGTGTGACCATATAGCGCAACAATTCTAATAAATTTACTTTCAATCTAATATTTTAACATGTTATGATTTACTTTTTATGCCTTTACCATACTTTATTAAAGTGAACATTTTTTATCGTACTTCTTATCCTAAATATTAGGAAGCAATATGTTAAAGTGATTAACATTGGGAAACAATATGTTAAAGTGATATACACTGGGAAGCAATATGTTAGTGATCCAAATTAACTAATGAGCTACTGTTTACCACATCATATGGCAATTCATTCCAAAAATCTAGTACTCTATGACTGAAAAGTATGTTTGTAGATAAAGTCTACAAGTCTTTTCTAATTTTCTTATTATGTCCACATTATCCCATCAGTACCTATCTAGTGAGAAAAAGTTACGTGACTTCCTTACTCTTGTAACTAACATTACTCCTAATAATACCTAACATTCTATGGTATTTGCTTTATTTCTAGCCTCTAAGCTGCTTAGAAAATTTTAGATCACTACAAACTATAATGCCAAGATACTGCTGCGGTAGCTGCGTAGGCCGTAGTCCCCAAGTATCTGTTTTGTCAAACCACCAAGCACCTTTTCACGTTTCTGGGTTTGGGATAGTCAAGAGACTGGGCAAAGATGTAATCTCCTCTGGTATCTAGGAATGCCTCTCTTGTCAGTGGTTTATTTTCAGGAGATTATTCAGGTCCAACTCGCACGTTAACTGTAAAGGACTTCCCCTAGTTCAGGTGTCTCAATCTGACTCTCCAATGAGTAGGAGAACCAACCACTCAAACTCCAAGAAAGGGCTGAAATTCAAAGGTAGACCTAATAGAAGTAAATTACTCATTGTGTTTTTCTCTTTATTATATCTGAAATAAACAACTACTGTATTCAGTGTGACAGTATAAACATAAAGGGACTGGCAAGGAAGCGCAATTAACAAAACCTCTGGAACCCCAATAACACTTGGTGAGATTTGGCAGAAAGGATAGAAAGCAAGTGGGAGACAAGTACCGGAAATGACTTGCACAGACTGTTCACCCTTGTCCCAGCCTAGCTACCCTCCAAACTTACCCTCCCCCCTTTATGACCTGAGTTTCAATTCCTTTATTGGCTGGCTAGTTAGTAGGGTTAGGGTCACAGGCCTGATTTCAGGGCAGATCCAGTGGCCAACAGTGGTTGACACAAACTGCATAGCTCTCACTGGATTGGATCCACAATCCAAGCCTGATGAGTCTGGACCACGTGAGTTGAATTCCAACTGGTTGCCTAGACAACACAAGATTATTAGTTACATGCACCAAGCACCATTAATCACAATAATAACATAACATAATAAGCAATTAACCACAAACATTAACTGGAATCATGACTTCATAATTGATCACTGGAAAACATAATTTACTCATGAAATCAAAGCACGTAAATAATAACCAACATAAAAAATAATAACTATAAACATTAACAATTATGGCAAACTTATCTCACATGAGTTAATCAACCTATAATCAGTGCCAAACAAGCATGGGCAAAAAACCTAACTCTGGAATAATATGACTGGTGACCTATAATAATGATAATTGGGTTTCTAGCTAGTTACATGACAGGGTGGCAAACCTATCTATACTCAGTCACAGTTTCAACAACCTATATATATGTCTACTTTTAATAATAATAAGTAATAATGATGATGATGGTGAAATACAAATGACAACACCACAATAACTAGGAATAAAGATTATGAACAAATCTTTATTCCTATTGTACTCTAGCCAAGGATTACAAGCTAGAGCACTTAACATCATACCTTTCAAGGCTTTCCAAACTCCCTTGGCTTCCAACCTTCTATTCCAGTTTCATAACCTTTTAATAGGCTTTATCATTGCCCGGCTTAACTAGATTCCTGTGGAGAGAGAAAAACTTGTGAGAAGAACCAGATAGGACTTGAAAATTAGGGTGAGGTTTTTGTGAAAAACTCCACAACCCTCAAAGGGGGATTTGAAAATCATGTGAGAAACTTCATAACCCCCACAATACCTTTCCTCTCTAACATCCTCCAACCAATTCCCTTGCATCTCATAACTAAAGTTTTCATTATTTCTGTTAAAATGCACAACTCCAAATTTTTGAACATTGAATTCCATCTGCCATTTACTAGCCCAAGCAACTAATCTATCAAGATCCTTTTGCAGTTTATAAGAATTTTCTATATTTGTAACTGGAGCAACTACTTTTGTATCATCTGCAAATTTAGAAACTTTATAACCTACTCCTTTCTCTAAATCATTTAGATATAAAATAAAGAGTAATGGACCTAAAACTGATTCCTTTGGTACCCCACTTTTCACTTTCTGCCACCTAGATTCATGACCATTTAGAATTACCCTCTGTTCTCTGCCTTCTAACCATTTTTCTACCCAATTTTTAACTGACCCTAATATATCATGAGCTTTTAATTTATATAGAAATCTCCTTTGTGGAACCTTGTCAAATGCCTTACTAAAATCTAAATAAATAACATCTACATCATTTTCATTATCTACCTGATCAGTTACAAATTCTAAAAAGTCTGAGAGATTAGACAAACAAGACCTTCCTGATCTAAATCCATGGTGTGAACTTGAAATAAAATTAAAATTCTATGAATGATCTTGAATATTATTTTTTATAATTTTTTCTAGTATGTTTCCTACCAATGATGTCAAACTAACAGACCTATAATTTCCTACCTCTTTCTTACTACCCATTTTGTAAATGGGTACTAGGTACATTAGCTTTTTTCCATTCATCTGGTACTTCTGCATAATTAATTGACCTAGCAAACAAAATAGTTAGTGCCTCAGATAAGCTTTCTTCCCCTTCTCTGAGAATCCTAGCAAATATATTATCAGGTCCAGCAGCCTTATCTGACTTCAATGTATGAATCACTTGCCTAACATCATCCTTCCTTATGTGAATATGATTAAGAATGTCTGAATTTACGGTATCCAAAGAATTAAAATCAAAGTTATTTAAATTTTCTTCAGTAAAAACAGAGCTAAAGTAATTATTAAAAATATGAACAATATCCTGATCTTTTTCAAACATTCTGTCATCATGTTCTATTGGGACAATCATGTCATGCTTTATATTATTATATTTATAAAAACTAAAGAATTTCTTTGGATCTTTATTGCTATTTCTAGCTAGATTTATTTCACTACGTATGCCTTTTACTCTTCCTAATCAAACTATTTGGCTTATTTCTTAACTGCCTATAATTATCCAAGTTTAAAATACTATCACTACTTTTAAATTCTCTGAATGCCCTTTTTTTATTTTTAATCATTTTAGCTATTTTTCTATTCCACCACAAAGGCTTCCTAATCTTGTTATTCCTAACACTTCTGAAAAGAATACACCTACATTGTACATCCTCTAAAATTCCTTTGAATCTAGACCACATCTCAATAACATTTTTATTGGTAAATTCATTATCCCACTAAATAGGTACTGAGCTTAACAACTCCCTAAATATAATATAGTCACCCTTTGAGACTATAGTCATTGTTGACTAGATCCCTATTTAATTCTATCTTAAAACATATGGGTAATTATTAATTTTTACACCCAGTCTGTTTTTATGATGAGAACAAACTTTTCTGGTCAATTTTGAGGTGTTTTGCATGAATCTGCCATCCATTTCCTGTGCAAATGCGTAGTTTTTGCGATATCATCATCTTGAAAACTATACATTTGCACAGGAAATGGATGGCCATTTCATATAAAACACCTAAAAATTAACCAGAAAAGTTTGCTCTCATCATTTTCATTTAAACTAACGAAAATATCATGACTTAACCTAACCAATCATCAAGGGTGTATAGTTGACCTAACTGGGCATTCAGTTGACCTAACCGGGCATTCAGTTGACCTAACTGGTTAATATTGGTTATTTCACCTAAATATCTTCTGATCTTTTCATATTAGGCACTCACTGTCACATTTTGGGCAAGTTAAGGATGAGAGAATAACACTGTAATTGAAAAAAACAGCCAATCCTTTGTTTTCATCTAGGGCACATGATAAATCAAGTTCTCAAAGTCAAAATCACACAAATGGCATGTCATAATTCTATCACAAACACCACTAAACTGAATCCAATTTGAAAAAAAAAAAAAAGCCAGAACAAAATCCAACCAACTAATTAAGTTGCAGAGTAGTGAAAAAATAGCCCAATCATGAAAAATACTTTATGAAAAAAGTACATTATAGCCAAAACAAGAAATATATTTTATTAAAAAAAGTACATTTCAACAAATTTGCACAACATAAGATATATATTTTCTTAGTCAGTTTTGAATGGCAATTCAATATGTTGTACTGTAATCTAAGTAAAAATACCTCTTTTATTGACATACATTATAACAAAACTGATATTGAGCATTATAAACCAACAATTTTAAGTTTTTTTTTAATTGGCCTCATATGAGGACAGTGGGAATTAATGGGTTAATGTTTTGAGGGAGATCATTTATGTATAAAATAAAAAGGATCAGCCCCAGGACTGACCCCTAGGGTCCATCACTTTTAACTTTTTTCCATGTTTATTTTTCTCTATTAACTAAAACACATTGGCATCTACCATTTAAATATTCTTCTATCCAGTTGACTATATTACTATCTCCACAGGATTGTTTAAGCTTTTGTATTCATCTCTTGTGGGGAACACTTGAAAGATTTGCTAAAATCTAAGAATATAATTTCAAAAGGGCTGCTGTTGTCATGCAAAATGGTCCATTCTTCAAGGGTTTCTATTAGGTTTCTGAAACAAGATCTGTTAGGGATGAATCCATATTGAGAATTGTTCAAGATGTTATTACTGAGAAGAAAATATAAAATCTTATCTTTGATAATTTTTTCAGTAATTTTAACAACTTGTGATGTAATTGAAATAGGTCTGTAATTGGCAGGTAGCTTCTTGTCTCCTTTCTTGTGAATAGCTGTAATAATAGCAGTCTTCCAGTCTCTAGGGAGTCTAGCAGTTTCAAGGGATTTATTAAATAGAATAGTTAGTAGTTTAGCTAGTTGGTGTGCTGCAGTTTTTAAGATTTTAGGATGAATATTGTCTGGGCCCACACTTTTGTATTCATTTAGCTATTTGTTTCAAGATTTTCTGTACTTTATCTTCCCTAACATGTAGATATCCCAATTTGTTGTCATGTAAAGGCTGATGAGTAATTGTCATGTGATTGGTGTCTTCTCCAAATAAAGAAGTTGATGATTCATTAAAAATTATTGAAAGCTCATCAGGATCTTCACTGAATACTGATATGGCTGTACCATGAGTTTCAAAATGAACAAAATGACAACAATTTTAGATTCAGTAGAAGATAAGCCTAATTTGAGCATTAAAACTGAAATTGAAATTAAAAAAGAAGCAGCAGAGTCAGATGAGAAAACTCTTTGTAAAGATGGTTTACTTGGACATGAATTCTTCAGTCATCCATGGCAGGTAACAAAAAGCTTTGAATAGTCATTATCCACATGTTTATCAGGCTGAGGCCATTCATCTAAAGTGAATTTCCATACAATTTTAAGGAATTAAACATTTTTATGGTACAGTACCTTTATAAGATTTTTTGATAGTTTATTAGTGATTACTAAATTTAATGTGCAGTAATTCTTAATTCATTGGAAATGCTAAATGTTATACTGACTTTAGAATATGCTAATCTCTAAGAGAAAATGTAGCTAATTTAACATTAGAATATGCTAATCTCTAAGAGAAAATGTAGCTAATTTAACAATCAGATTTTCATTATGATACTGGGGGTTATGAGTTATAAAGGGATTTCAGGAGAAAGATGAGACAAGGTTTATCAGACATTAAAAGTAGGCTAATGGCTACCATATTTGAAATATTCACAAATGTTAATTCAAAAGGACCTTACAGTATAGAGACCAATGTTCTTTGATTAGCTACTTTTTTTAACCCTTAACTGCTTGAATTATTTTTTCAAGAAAAAAATATTTGTATTGACATTGCTAATAATTTCAAATCACAGTGAGAAAATTGTTATCTGGTACCTAAAACTGAGTTGGTTGAAAAAAGCCACCTCAGCATAAGTAAAGAAAATTAAATGGTTTTAGATATGTTTATATGTTAATGTAGGTGTCCGTAAAAGGACACTACGGTGGTTAAGGGTTAAAGTTCTAATGTAGCTTGTTGATAACAGAGTTGTTACTGAACAATATTTAAATTAATGTTTAGTGTATTGATCTGCTTGATCATGATCACTGTTTTGATGAAAGGCTATGAATTTCAGAACTGCTATATCAAAGAGGAGTTGGTGGAAGACATTTCTTCGAAAGAGGAAATATCTGATGTAAATGGTTCTGGACCAAGTGTTGAGGTAAGTAAATCTGTGGTCTCTTCTGAAGTAGGTATGATACAGAGGTGGGTCGAGCATTGTCTGTAAGGGAAGACCAAGTTTCTGGGGGCTTGTGAATATAGGTATCAGAAGCTCTCAATTCTAGTGAAGTTCATATCAGTGCCTTTTTGGTTTTACTATTGAAGTTAAATTTGGCTATCTAGCTAATAAAACATACATATTAATTTTGATTTCAGGTAGTAAAATATCACATGAATGTATGCAACATGAATCCCATTTAATCAGGATGTATGGATCTGCCTCTGGTATGATAGAACCTATTTTTCTGTTTGGAGCATTCCAGCACAAGTAACCCAATGGAAATGCTAATTCAACACCCTACCTCAAGATTCTGATTTTAGTTAGTTTTGGTGTAGTCTAAAGGTGACTTTGGGTGATGAATTCACTGAGCCAATTTTTTCAGTTCCATGTGGTAAGTGGATCATTACATTATATACATTTCATTTGGAAAACATGAAGCCACTCAGGCCTATCAAGGTTATCCAAATCATGATCTATATTTCATAATAATAAAATGTGCTATGTCAACCTCAAGTCAGTTAATTAACATACAATTATTTATAGAACTACCAAAGTAGCCTACATAACCTAAGCTAAGAATACACTATTTACAGTCTACAAACTCTCTCTCTCATTCATGAAACCATCCAGATTTTTCTTAAAACTAACTAAGGAGCTACTATTTACCACATCATATGGGAAGTCAATCCAAAAATATACTATGAATGAAAAAGTATTTTTGTAGATCTGGTCTATAGGTCTGTTTTCTAATTTTCATATTATGTCCTTGAGTTATTCCATCAGTCTCTAATGAGAAAAAGTTACATACATTTAAATTATCCAAACATGAAAACATTTTGAACAGCTGTATCATATCT
This sequence comes from Bathynomus jamesi, assembly GCA_023014485.1. NCBI lineage: Eukaryota > Metazoa > Arthropoda > Malacostraca > Isopoda > Cirolanidae > Bathynomus > Bathynomus jamesi. The sequence goes on along the minus strand of JAJOZX010000240.1, from coordinate 880,825 downwards.
CCCCTCATACAGTGTGTCTCAAAACTAAACATACCTACCTAGTCCCTTTAATCTTTCCCTAATCTTTTCCTGTATTCTAATCTTCTTAGGTTAGGGATAAGCTTGATTGCCCTACATTGCATACCTTCAAGCATATTAATATCATGTCTAAGGTGAGGGGATCAAGCTTGAATGAAGTATTCTAAGTGAGGCCAAACATGAGGATTATGCAAGTTACAGATGACTTCCTTACTCTTGTAACTAACATTTCTCTTAATAATACTTAGGGTACCATTTTATTTGCCTTATTTCTAGCCTCTAAGCACTGCTTAGAAAATTTTAGATCACAAGTAACTATAATGCCAAGATCTTTTTCCTGTCTGACATCCTCCATTTCTACCAAAATGGATGACTCCATTTATGAACATTGAATTCCATCTGCCATTTACAAGCCCAGGCAACCAATCTATGAAGCTCTTTTTGCAGTTCATAAGAATTTTCTATATCTGCAACTGGGTATCATCTGCAAATTTAGAAACTTTGCTACTTAATCCCTTCTTTAATTCATTTGGATATACCTAGTAGACTCACAACTTACGTGGGGGTTATGTTCCTGGGACCCCGCGTAAAGCCAAAAACTGTGTAAAGTCAGAAACCAAAAAAAAAACCCCTAAATTGCCCTTAAATCACTATATATTCTAACTCTGTTATATGTACATATACACTATAACATACCTGTACAATTATGAATGATGAGCTTATGGAGATGGGCATTTCTGGGTGTTGTTGTTTTGAGCTTATTCATCCCCTTCCCACATCACCATGGGGGGTCATCAAGCTCAGATAATGATGCAGGAGAGTTGAGGGCATTGGCTGATCTGCTGAACCTGGGGGCCTGCTTCTCAGACTTGGAAATGTAGGTTCTGGTTGATATTTTCTTCCAAAACAAGCCTGTTTCTTCAGTGTTGAAGACCTGCTCTGGAAGATATCCATTTTCCTCAACCAATTTCCTGAATTCTTCTGGGAACACACGTGCAGCTGCCTCGTCCGCCGATGCCAATTCGCCAGTGATTTTAATATTTTTCAGGTTGAAACGCTTCCTGAAACTGTTGAGCCAACCTGCACTGGCCTTAAAATTCTTCTCAGAGCTGGTGGATGCTTCACCCTCAGGAACCTCAGATTTAAACTATGCATAAAGACTTGGTGCCTTCTCCCTGAGCATGTTGCTGTTGATGGGGACGCGTTTCTGGTTCATATCCTCCACCCAGATGTTTAATGTAATTGTAAAATTATAACCCGCGTATAGTTGAAACCACATAAGAAAAATCTGCGTAAGTTGCAAGTCTACTGTAAAATAAAGAGCAATGGACCTAAAACTGATCCCTGTGGCACCCAACTTTTCACTTTCTGCCACCTAGATTCATGACCATTTAGAATTACTCTGTTCTTTGTCATCCAACAAGTTTTCTACCCAATTTATAACAGACCCCTATGTCAGCTTTTTATATAGAAGTCTCCCATGTGGAACCTTGTCAAATACCTTACTAAAATCCAAATAAATAACATGTACATCATTTCAATTACACAAGTCTGCATTTCAAACCAAAGTACAAGGTGTTTTATTTCTATTACATGATCTTATACAATTTTGCTATGCTGATTTAAAATTTCACAACCATTTTTATGTATTAAACAACTAAATTTCCAAGGGTGCAAAATTATAAGAAATGTAAAGACAATACATTTCAAAGTAAATTCATCTTTGATACTTAATTGATACATAATAGATCAATCATGATTGATCAGTAGGAGAAAATTGTCATTTCTTTGCTCGCTTCTTGTGCTGCACTTCTTCCGAGTCTTCCGAGCAGCAGTAGTCTGCCATCATGTTGACATCCCACCTTGGTATCTTTTTTCCATAGTCTTGATATCCTGGTGGAATGTTTCTCCTTGTTCCTCACTCACACTACCCAAGTTTTCAGGAAAATAGTCCAAATGTGAGTGAAGGAAGTGAACCTTTAGACTCGTGTTGCAGCCAAGCTTTTAAAATATATATATATATACAGGGTGGACAACCATTTTTATTTATATAATATGCTCTACATGGTTGCCATTGTTTTGAAAACACATTTCAATACGTGTTCCCCACTGTTGATGAACACGCATTAGCACAGTTGACGTTATGCTTGTAATGGCGTTGGTGATACGTTCCTTTAGATGATTTATGTCTCGTATCTTTTCCTGATACACCATGGCCTTCAAGTGCCCCCAAAGATAGAAATCAAGGGGGGTGAGATCTGGGGATCTGGGAGGCCACTCCACAGGACCAATCCGACCAATCCAGCATCCGAAACTGCTGATCCAAATACCGACGCACGTGAAGACCATAATGAGGTGGAGCTCCATCTTGCTGGAAGTAAACTGGGAAGTTACCTTCCTCGTTTAGCAGGGATGGGAAAATCTCTTCTTGCAACATGTTAAGATACCTTTCGGCATTAAGATTTCCACTGACAAAAATTGGTCCAATAATTCTGTCACCCCATATCCCGGCCCACACCATCACTTTACTGGCACCTTGCATCTTCGTCGGACTCAGCCAGTTAGGGTTAGCATTACTCCAATAACGTATGTTTTGCCGATTAACCTCTCCATTGACGTAAAAATTTGCTTCATCAGTAAACAAGATCTTACGTCAAACGCATATTCTTAGGGTATCTGAAACATAAAAACAAATGTTTAATTTTTCCTATGTATGGAAACTTACGGCCCACCCTGTATATATATATATATATACACACACACACATACAGGGTGTTCCATAAGTCTGGCATCATAGGAGAAATTCATATTTTTCTATTTCTACAAACCATAATTCATATGCTCGGGATGCCAATTTCCCATCCACCATTCTGTTCAGTGATGAGGCTGTTTTTTATGGAAATGGTGAGGTAAATCAACAGAACACCCGCTACTGGTCTCAAAACAACCCTCACTGGTATACCTCTTCAAAGGAACAAGGTGCATCTTGGGTGATGGTATGGTGTGGCATTTGGAAGGATTGCATCATAGGCCCCCTCTTTTTCGATGAACATGTCACTGGAGGCACCTACCTACATATGCTCAAGGAAGAAGCATTTCCCAGTGTCTTGAACGAAGAAGGAAATTTCCCAACATGGTTCCAGCAAGACGGCGCTCCTGCACATTACAGCACCCAAGTAAGGGAATACCTGTACCAACAATTCCCTGGTCATTGGATAGGACGTCGAGGGCCTGTGGAATGGCCAGCTAGAAGCCCGGATCTCACGCCACTAGATTTTTATCTCTGGGGCCACTTGAAAGCGCTGGTATACGCAGAGAAAATTAGGAGTGTTGAACATTTGCGGCAGTGCATTATTGGGGCATGTAACACCATTACTCAGGACTGACATCATTCACTGTGTGCTTGCTGACTGGGTATCACTTCTGAATTTGTGTATTGAAAACAATGGTGGACATATTGAGCACATTCTGTAAATAAAAGCTTTTGTTTTGCCTTTTTTTATTATTTTTCCTATGATGCTGGACTTATGGGACACCCTGTATATATAATATATGTATATATATATATATTATATATATATATTATATATATATATAATATATATATAATTATATATATAATGAATAAATCATTCTATGTATATATTGTACACATATATTGCATAATTGAGTGTATGTCTATACATCACCCATACAAAATGGGTGATAGATATTTGCCAGAAAACTCTATGTGATGAGAAAAAAAATGGATGTGATTTTTGGATTCAGCACACCTGAATTGATAAGAAGCAGTTATGTATGTTGCATACCAGTGTTAGCTTTCTGTTCAGTTACAAACTCTGAAAAATTAAGTGATTAGACAAACAAGACCTTCCTCATCAAAATCCATGTTGTGAACTTGAAATAAGATTAAAGTTTTCCAAATGATCTTCAATATTATTCTTTATAATTCTTTTTAGTATCTTTCCTACCAATGATGTCAAACTAACAGGGCCTATAATTTCCTATCTCTTTCTTACTACCCTTTTTGTAAATGGTTACTACATTAGCTTTTTCCCATCCATCTGGTACTTCTGCATAATTAATTGACCTAGCAAACAAAATAGTTAGTGCCTCAGATAAGCTTTCTTCCCCTTCTCTGAGAATCCAAACATATATATTATCAGGTCCAGCAGCTTTATTTGACTTCATTGTATGAATCACTCGCTTAACATCATCCATCCTTCTATACATTTTATCAAAAATGCCTGAGTTTATGGAATCTAAAGAATTAAAATCAAAGTTAGTCAAATTTTTTTCAGTAAAAATTTAAAATAATAATCAAAAATTTCAACAATAACCTTATCCTTTTCAAATATCCAATCATTATGTTCCTTTGGGTCAGTCCTATCATGCTTTTCATTATTATTATTATTATATTTATAAAAACTAAAGAATTTCTTTGGATCTTTATTGTTATTTTTAGCTTGATTTATTTGCCTTTTGCTCTTCCTAATCTAACTATTTAGCTTATTTCTTAACTGCCTATTATTATCCAAGTCTGCAAGACTATTACTGCTTTTAAATTCTCTGAATGCCTTTTTTTTTTATTTTTAATAATTTTAGCTATTTCCCTATTCCACCACAAAGGTTTCTTATTCTTATTATTCCTAACAGTTTTGAAGGGAATACACCTACATTGTGCAAAGTGTCCACAATGTCTTATCACCCCAGTAAAATACTAAATGATTTTTGTTTTTCTCTCAAACCCATTTATCACTTAGATGGCCTGCCAGTTTTTGGTTTATCTTTTACAGTTCCTGTTGTGAACAATCTCTTTTCCTATCTCAACAGAGTCCTTTTTGGAGTAGCTGCATGATTGAATTGGTCCTGGAAGTCTGCAGTGCAGACATCCAGGACCAATTCAATTTGTGCAGACTGCGCAAATATTTTCAATGGTTTTGCCATTACATGGTCTCTCATGGACCCAGGTACTAGCCAATATGTGTTGTTCAGTTGTGTAGTTGCTGCTATAACACATTTCAAATGGGTCTGAAAGAAAAATGAAAACCAGTTAGTATTTTACTGGGGTAACAAGACATTGTGGACACCCTGTACATCCTCTAAAATTTCTATGAATCTAAACTACACCATGAGAGTTAACCCAAAATATTTACAGAAGATAAAATAAAGGTTTGTCAATGCACTTTTTAATATTATTGAACAAAAAAAAAAAAAAAATTTATGGACTATCCACAGTCTTACAGATGTTCAAACTAATAACACTTATTTATGGCAAAGTTTTGGGATCATGTACTTTGAGATCATTGGTCAACTTTTGACCTTAAGAAAGGTTTATTTTTCTAATTCTCCAAGTTAAAAAACATATGATAATTTTATAGGTATACACGTAATACAGGTCATGCTACAGCCTTCTAAAAGTCAGTAGCCCACCCTTCACTGACATGAACTACTTGTGTGGAGCTGAAATTTGGCATGGTGACTACACCACCCAAGATAACCTTATACAGAAAAAATCATTTAAAACAGAAGCAGTATGGTGTTAATCACTGGGCCATCTGTCCTGGAATGCCCCTTTTAAAAGTAAAATACTTCGCCAAACTATCTACTTTGATAAGTATTCACAGAATGAGTCAAAAGTATGACATTCCAGCTCATTTTATTTCACCATAACTTCAAAATTGGTCTGCAGCATTATTTCATTATTGTTTCAATAAGGCCAGTGGTAAATTAGCCAGTAATTTCATTTCAAATATGTTTCATCAATTTAGTCATTTTTTTGTTAAAGTGAAATTGAACAAACTGAAATGATGATTGACCTTTGTTAGACAGTTAATTTTCCAGAAACTGAGGTTATTGCAGGACAGAATATTCATAAACAGAATAAGGTAAATCATTTGCAGTGAGAAAGTATCAGGATGAATTGCTAATCAATGATATTTTTAAAATTTCTTGTTAATCATTACTGATTCATCAACCTTCAAAATAAAAAATGCCCCAATTTATGGAAAGGGACTACACCAGCGATTCATATATTCATCATGCCAGGACAGTGTGGGAACCAAAGAATTTATCTCTTACTATTCAGAGAGAAGAATCAAGATCTGTAAGAAAAAGAAAATTAAGCACACTACTAAATTCAGTCATATACAAGGGCCACTCAGTATATTTTGCCCCACCTTTTCTTTCCAAGTTTCCTTGTAAGTTCCAGAAATTTTGTACAAAAGTAGTTACATAGCTTTTTTTACAAGTTTTTATTTTTCCACATTGTCTCCATCCTTTTCTATGGCTTTCCTCCACCTCAAAACAAGGGCCTTTATTCCTTGCTGGTAAAAGTCCACTGGGTTCTGCTGGAGCCACCTCTTAACCTCCTCAACAACCTCATCGTCACTCTGAAACTTTCTTCCACGAATAGCATCCTTCATTGGCCCAAACAAATGGAAGTCTGAAGGTGCTAGATCCAGACTGTATGGAGGGTGGAGTAACACAGTCCAGCGCATTTTTGTGATGGCCTCTCTTGTTTGCAAACTGTTGTGTGGTCTTGCAGTATCATGCAAAAGGACATCTTCCAGTTTTTTCTCTGGTTGAACTTGCTTTATACATCTCTGGAGTCTCTGTAGGGTACCAATATATGCCTCTGAGTTGATTGTTTGTCCTTACTTCATAATGTCCACCAGAATCACCCCTTTCATGTCCCAGAAGATGGTGGCCATAACCTTTCCTTCAGAGGGAGCCATTTTGAACTTTTTTTTACATGGGGAGTCTGCGTGATGCCACTCCATGGATTGGTGTTTTGTTTCAGGTTCAAAGTGGTGTACCAAGTCTCATCCCCAGTCACAATTTGTGAAAGGAAGTCATCCCCTTCTGTCTCGTATCGAACCAATGACTCAGAAGCAATTTCTTTTCTTTGGGCTTTGTGATCTTCAGTCAGTTCACGAGGAACAAACCGTGAACACACTTTTGAGTATCCCAGTTGCTGAATTATCGTATTCACACTTCCTTCACTAATTCCTACCTCCAGTGATAGCTCCTTGTATGCGATGCACTGATTTGATCGAATGATGCTGTTAGCACATTGCACAGTGTGAGATGTCACAGCCGATGCTGGTTGACTGCTGCGTGGCATATCATCGAGGCTGGCTCTCCCTCTCTCTGATGATCTCACACATTTAGACCAGCATCCAACTGTGCTTCGATCAACAGCAGCATCTCTGTAAATGTTTTGTAGACATTTGTGAATGTTTCCAACTGTTTCCTTCTCTGCAGCTAAGAACTCTATAACAGCTCTCTGTTTATGATGCACAGCACATCACTGTCAGATGCCATTTTCAAAACTGCGTTAACCATCAGTTTTATACAAGGGTGTTTAAAAGTGGTTTTATACAAGGAGGGGAGGTTCAAATGTTTTTCAAAGTCATTTTTGGTTGTTACATTTTAGATTGAATTACCCAGAATTTTCAGCCATGAAAATTACATGAAGGGGAATTTGACTCACTAACAGAGGTGAGTGACAGAAAGGGTAGTTCTGAATATGGTTATTGAAGAGATTACATCTTTTTAAGATTAGTTTATAAAATGAGCCTATGTTTTGATGGGAATGTGAGCTGGGAATAAATGAAAGCTTGCTTTTTTTAATGTTTTTTCGAGGGAAGTCAGGCGGGTCTCTTTGGAACTTACCACTGATCCACAAGAAGGAATTTATATAATACTAATTGTAAAGAAAGCTAGAAGTGCTGAGTATGGCATGTAATATATGTAAGAATTAAATTAAAATTTTTAAAATTATAGTTTGAGTTTATCAGTAAAACAGAAAAGCAAGATATTGCCTCATTTGACTTTAGGAATCATGCAGACGAATAATAACTTGAGTTGTTAGACTCGTGAAATATGTATGAAAAATATTATGGAATTGCCTCCGAGAAATGCTTGGAAGGAAATTCAGAAATATGTAAATGGGAAGAATGTGGAAAAAAATTTTAAGGATGTTCAGTTTGCCATCTTTCATTTGTGCTATAATCTTTTCAAAGCTTATTTTTGCGAGAGATCATGATTTTGATTTTGAAAATAATTAATTTCTCTTCTACATCTTACTTCCAGGTCATTCCATGACAAATCATGCAGTGCTCAAAACCACACCCTCATAGATTTTGCTTAAATTTGGTTTATAGAATGGTCTATGCTAGTAAGCACCAAATTTCAAATATCAGCTCAATTGGAGTTATGGTTCAAAAGTTATGATCCCCTCTTTTTGGGGGGGGGGGTGAAAACTAAATATTCAAACCACCATAACTCAGTCCCTAATTGACACAGAACAGTGATTTAAAGTGTTTATGAAAGGTAATTGCACACATAACAAATTAGCATAAGTAGAAAAAATGGCTGAAATTAACAGAAAAAAAGTTACAACACTTTATTCCATTTGAAGGGGTCCTGCCCCCCCCCCCCCCCCCCCCCCCCCCCTAAATTACAGATTTTTTTTAAATTTTCATATATACAAAAATGATTTTCAACCTTATTCTATCAATATATGAAAAGAAATATATGTGTATTTGCATATAAAATAGGTATTTACAGATTTCAAAATGGCTACTTTTACTTAAAAGACATTTTTACAAATTCATGTAAGCTGTTAGGTAATTAATACATTGCAATTTACACATGGTGCAATAATTCTTAATGCTAATAATCTATACCTACCTAAGCTTATATATAGTTAATTTTCAAGATTTTTATCCTAGTTTTGGTTCCAAACTCCCACTAAGTTCTTGAACTTGCTTTGGATTGAAGGAGTAAATAATCTTAACACCAGGCTTGATATGTGGTATCATCATGATAGAAATCATATCACTGTTTTATCCAGCAAACAACCTCTTTCATCGGAAAATAATACTGAGTGGTAGATCCTGATGAGGTGAGGAAACTGATTTTATAATCACCATATTCTTCTAAGTGTCTAAAATAATTCCAAACCAAACTTTATCATCATACTTACAGGCAACATACTGGCCAATTTGATACTCATCTTTTTCAACTAGTTGACTGTCTTTATCTGGTTCAGCCCTAGTACTTATTCTAAACAATTTACAATTATCAGAATCAGATGTCTGATAAGGTTGTATTAGGTTTTCTGACTGGTACAAACTTGTGGAAACCCTGTGTACCTTTAACAGGTAAAGCTTCATTAAACCTACTAGAAAGATTGAATTTATCTGCATGAACCTCCTCCTTTGGAACATACAAACAAATAATTGAATTAAAGTGTTCAGTGCAAAAATCATAGAAAGCTCTTGGTGTTAGAATATGACCAGTATCAGTACATTGCAAACTAGCCTTTGCTACAACTCTTTTAATAGTTCCTCCAATACCATCACAAGCATTTTTCCCATGACTTGTGGCAAAGAAATTCCACTCAGTCTTCACACCAAAATCCTGTTCATGATAGCATAGATTGCTGAAATTATATTTGTTTTTGTATTGCCCTTCACACCCATCAGAGAAATAAATTACTTTTTGTACGTTGGGGAATTTCTGTTTAATATCTTTCATTAAATATTGCTGAAAAGTGTGAACTGCTGATGTTGAGTGCTCAAGACAATTGCTAATAATACAGTAACTAGTATGAATTAATTCCTCATCCTTCATGTGATACACCACAAATGGATGGAGGGTCACCTGGTCATTTGTCCAGTGAAAACTTTGTGGTTCATCCTGAGTGATGAATGAATAGTTTTCTGCAAAATCCCCTAGCACAAGTATTTCATCACAGTGAAGATTCTGTTTCATAGTCTTCAAATACTGACTGGCTTTTTGCAATGTAGTGGTGCCTAGTAAGAGAAAAAATGTTTTCTGAAAGGGTTCACTAAATTCATCCGGAGAAGCTATACGAGTTTCCAATGTTGATCTGTCTGTATTAGTCCACTGAACATATTCAACAGGATCTCTGCTTGTCAAGGAAGGTATAGTATTTAAGAAATTAAATATGCCTATGCTACCAGGACATTCTCAACATCCATGTAACATGCATGTAGAAGAATTTATATCACAAACACTTTTTTCTATAAATGTTTAATAGGTTAAGTTTTTCTCTGAAATTGCTGATACCATGAGTTTAGGATTCTGGTGGTGGGTGCAAACACAAACTGAGTGGGTTCCTTTGCCTCCAGCAATTACACACCATTTAGGCCTCAGATTGGCAAAGGTAGAAAACCCTATGCTATTATCATTGGTTTCTTTATATTTTTAATATATTTCTTTTAAATTTCCTAGTAATAGACATTTTTGCTTGTACTCTTTTTCACCATCTTTATTTCTTATGCTAACACAATCAGATTTCACTGCACACAGATGACTGACTTCATCATCTTCATAGAATTCCTTTATTTCAAAGATTATATCTTCAGTTAGTTTTCTTCCTTTATTGTAGATAGGAATCTGTGGCATAATACCAAATGTATGTTTCAAATGTCTGGCTTTGTCAACCATGTATCTGGTTGCACCAAACAAATCCATTGTCCTAGAAATAGGAAATGGTGACAGTGTAAGTATCTGAAGCCTCCTTTTGTACGATGATGTGGATTTGAAGTCTTGTACAAGATCACTCATGAGGTTTTCGTACCTATAAAAAAACTTAACCCCAAATTACTGTACAATATTAAGGATGTAAGTACATGATTTATATTATTCAAGAATTAAGGAAGTACTGTACTTCATGAATTTGAACATATAGGTACCAGTAAGGGGTTCCAAAAAACCTTAGCTCCCCCCCGATTTGCAGCTTACATGTTTACTTATATCGAAATAGTTTTTAGTGATTATAAAAATATATAAAATTCTTTATTTATTGCAGGTATTAAAATTACTCTAGCTGATAAAGTGATAATATAATGTCTTCTCAATTAATTGGTGATTTCGGAGAGGCAACGTGTGATAGATCGCATATGAGCAATAACATTTCGGGAAGCTCGTGATGCTGGAGCCACCTTTATAACATGTTCATGGGTTGCCAAAAAGTTGCGAAGAAGTGAGGACTTTGTCAAAAGAAATTGGAATAAAACTTTGGATGAATGTGAAATGGATACAACCAAATCTGGGTGCCCAAATTTGCCATTCTCTCAGGAAACAAAGGACATCATTGAAAGCGGTACGCGTAAGCGGAAAAACAGCTGTGCTAAACTTTCTGGAGAGATCGAAGTGTTGAGAGGAAAGATCTTTAGTGGTGAGATCATTTGACTGTACCATCATAGGCAAGGTTTAAAGCCTTGGCATGAACTTCCAAAGCCAAGAAAAACTCAACTTAACATCGATGACAGAATGTGGTTTGCCCATTATCTTGAAGATTGGGATGTGGATGATTTCATGCAAATGATCGAGTGGGGCCACAACACCAGATGAAATCGATGACAATGAACATTATCGCAAATTATTAAAAAGTCCAGACTGTATTGGTGTGTTTGTTTTGTTCACTGCAAAGAAGCTCATGTGGGTGCTGAAGCCAAATGGTCAGAGTTGGGATGGACAGTATTTTCGTGATATTATTCTATCCCAGCATGTCATTCCTTTTCTAAGAAACCCAAACAATGTTATGGATGTCGATCAGGTCACACTTCTGCATGATAAGGCCCCCTGCTTTAAGGCATTAGCCACTCAACAGTTGTTGCGGAACCATGAGATTGATTTCTTTGGAAATGAAGAATGGCCAGGAAATTCTCCTGACCTGAACGTCTGTGAACACATTGGATCAGTTATAAAGGACAAGGTTGAATGTCTCTTGTTTCAAGAACCTGCAGCAAATCGATTTTCGAAGGATACAATAACGCAACACAGTGAAACTGTTTTAGCAAATTTGCATAATGATCAAGATCTATTCACGTCACTTTTGGCAAGCTACCCAAAGCGAATTCAGGCTGTCTTGGAAGCCAATGGCGGGAACACCAAGTTTTAATTGTTTCTCATTAAATGCAGGATTAAATTCTCTTTTGTAAGGTATGTTTAGTTTTACTTTACCTCTAATGGTTTAGGCCATGGGTGGGGGGCTAAGGTTTATTGGAGCCCCATATATTTAGTAGGTATATGGGATGATGTCACATTTTAGGAAATATAGCTAATGTCTACATATACTGTATATCCAAACATGACAACCTATAATACTGTACCTATATACAGGTATTTACATGCATACATTAATAGTTCAAAGTCATCTCATTAATTATTTTTAGTTTCTTACCTCTCCAAATCTGCTTCTTTGAGATGCTGTTTATTCAGTAGCTGATCAACATGTTGAACTTCAGTGGCAAATGCAGTTTCCAACTTCTTCTTGAGGGAGGTTAAAGCTTTTTTGTATTTTTGTGAAACTGCCTTTGATCTGCTTCCACTGCTTAGGGCATCTGAAAAATATTTGAAATATAATTAATTAATAAATATAAGTATGACATATCTAGTGGCAACAATCTGAATTTCTGAACTGAAGTATATTTTTTAGATAATTTCATATATATGTATTAGGTATAAGACAACTATATCTGAATTAAATTTCAGCTGACAGTATAAAAATGCATTATCTGTACACACATTGATAGCTAGTTACTTATGTAATTTCACTGGGGTAACATGAAGTTGCTCCAAAGTTGCATTAAGATCTTCTCATTGAATATCTTCATCCATTTCAGTACATTTTCTTGGAATTTTTTCTGGGGATATGTCAGATGAAGTAGTCGTACTTTCAGTACTACTAGTTATTGCTTCTGGCAGTCTGAATAATTCTTCAGGTTTTGCATGTTTATTAATTAATTTCAGACAATTTATACAAATTTCTGATTCATCACTGAAATTATATTTAGGGTCACTATTTTCAACAACAAGCTTTGGAAGTGGCCTCAAGTTTCGCAGAATAGGCTTTTTGTGCAGTTCAAAAGGGTTGCAACAGCGCTTGTTATAGCTTTTATGTGTAGACATTTCCATCAAACACTTTTACTTATTTAAAATACTATGTGTATATGTACATAAATCTGTTCAAAATGAAAAAAATATACATTAAATGAGAACACAGTGAATGCTTTGCGCATCACAGAAAACAAAATAAAGATCTCTCTAGTTAGGCAATAGTTATTCTGGGTAGGATTGCCACTTTTTTAATGTCCACTTTGGATTTTTTGTTCAACCACTTTACCCAACAATCGAATGGGGGAAGATATTTTATGGTAGGTACTAGTGTTTTATGTTTAGTTCTTAACGCCCAAACATTTGTTTTTGCATCAAATTTGCTGAAATTTTAGGAAAGTAAATAAAATATGATTATTAACAAATTTTATTTAAAGGTTTTTGTCTAAAACTAATATTTGCAAAAATAAAAGGGTGGCACCTATGGGTGCCACTGGGTACATAAGGTCCAATACAAAGCGAATTGCTAATTAAATTTTCTGTGCGTTGAAATTATTTGTTGTGAAATGTATACCAGCACGTAATGTGAAGGGGAACTTTACATTTCTTGCATTGGATTCTGGTTCGTTTGTGACAATGTGCGCAATGTGCGTGATTGCATTTTTCTTTTATGTGCTCATCCAAACTGTTGTCAGTGCGTACCGATGGATGAACCCGAGAGCTTACTGAAGATCCACAAGCTGTTGATTTTTTGGAGGGCGTCTTATATTTTCCTAGATATGCTTGCACTATATCATGGCGGAATTCACAATATGTAGTTTTTTCTTCACTCGTGACTTGATATATTTTCCATGCATTCTGACAAGCAGCATCAATGCCAAAAGCAAACAGAGGAAACCACCACTTTTTCCCTCTGAAAGAGATCCTTTGACTATCAACATTTTCATCGAACCTGTCCACACCACCCATAAATTTATTATACATGGAAACTACCTTTGGACAAGGAACAGTAATTTTTTTTCTCTTTTTATCGACTGAAGCAACTCGATTGACAGAAGAGACTGGATGAATACCATAAGCATTTGAGGACAGGGTCACAATGTTGTTGTCGTTCCACTTAATGATTGCAAGTTCAGATGTTGTTTTCATAGACAATGCACCACGCCCCTTCTTCTTCATTCCTTTTTGAGTTTCTAATGGACATTTCTCTGTGCGATTTTCTCTTATTGTACCAGTTCCAAAATGACCAATTTCTGTGAGTTTATCCAAAAGGGGCAAGCCAGTGAAAAAATTGTCAAAATACAATTTGTACGATATACCTTTTGGCAGAGTGGCAAGAAGCTGCAGAACAACTGAAGCTCCAAGCCCGTACGTTTGTTGTTGCGGAAGCTGACTTGCTTTTGACCCTTGATACGGAATGAATTGAATTAGATAACCCGATGGAGTGCAAGCAGACCACAATTTGTAACCAAATCTGATTGGTTTTCCGTGAATGTGTTGCTTACAACCATGCCTCCCATAATACGGTACCATTGTCTCATCAATTGATATTTCAAGTGAAGAAACTTTTTCAAAATTATGAAGAAAGGATTTGTTCAGTAAACTAAAGTAATCTGCAAGTTTAGCAAATTTATCATTTTCTGGGAGTTGCAAATTATTAGAGGTATGAAGGAATTGGTGAATTTCTAAAAATCGGTTCCTTCTCATAGCCGAGGCTACTAGTTCATTATGGACATCTTGCTTTATCTCCCAGAACATTCTAATATGCTTGGGGCTGAGATACCCAGTTAAAAGAAGAATTGCAATGTATACCTTCATTTCCTGTTGTGTAACATTGAGAGAATGATTTCGTTGCATTGCATATTTATTAGACATATCAACTAATAATGTTACTATTTCATCCGTAAAAACCGATTCCCAGCTATCCACTATAGACATTTTTTCAAATATATTTTCATTTTTTTCACCTAATTCAGCAATGGTTTTCGAAAATGCCTCAGTTGATCTCCAATGCCTCACCTTTTTCTTCTTAGAACTAACACACGTACTCACGTTTGGTTCTTCGGGGCCATTGTAGACAATTTCTGCTTCTGCCCTGAGCTGTGCTGGCGTGAGATGATTCAGGTTCCTATCATTTTCATCATCAGAGTCTTCATCCGTTATTTCTCCATCATTTGGAGGTAATACAACTATTGATTGAATATCAGATGCTCTCGGAAAATTGCCTTCGTCATCATGAAACTCAACCTCGTCATCTTGAGTTTCCAAAGCCTCCACAATCTTCTCCATCGAAATACTGGAAAAATAAAATGATTACGCTTTATAAATTATAAAAAATACAAAATGAAAGCTAAATTTGTAAACTGCATTATAACTTTCATATACGGTATACATAAATGTGAATGTAATAGAAATAAAGTAACAATGTTCCAAAGTGACGTGACGCTGTTACAGAGCACACGCCATAGTGATCCATACTGACCAGTGGCACCTATAGGTGCTAGTAGCAGTTTGCAGATTCACTGTGCTAATTAGAAATAATCTCATTCAAAAACATTATTATCAGCATTTTCAGTTAACTTTTGTAAATCATTACACCGAAGCTTTTTATATTTCCTTACCTTTTACTGTGAATTCTAGCCATTTTTAGTACACCACTGAGCTTGTATGACTTAGCATCAAAAATGGCGACATTCAAGTAACTTTAATTTAGAAACAATTAAATTTTAGAAATGTTGGACTCAAAGTGTTGAAAGAAAACGACATCTGGAATATAGAAAACCTTTAGTTAGGAGAAACAAAAAGGGTGATCCAGAGAAATGGAACCTAAAAGAAACCCCTGTAACTCTTAAAGTATAAGTCCTTTTATAAAATCATACGCATCATTCGAAAGAGGATAGTTACAAGTTTGTACAGGATTGTATAGGTTTTGACAATACAAGACAAGATAAGATACAAAACAAAATAGAAGTGTTAGTTAAAACTAACCCTTCAAGATGACTGCATGGACTGTGGAACAGCTGCGTTTCATAACTGAGCAATATTATGAGCATGGAAGAAGTGTAGTTTCAGCTCAAAGATCTTTCAAGACAAATTTTCAGATGTCAAAATCACCTTCTAAGAAAGTAATCCATCGGTGTGTCAGAAATTTTTCCCTAACTGGCAGCATTGGAAAAAGAAAACCAACTGGAAGAGTGCGCACAGCAAGGATAGACGAGATCATTAACAGAACTCATGAAATTGTACAGGATAATCCTAACATAAGCATCAGACGTGCTTCTCAGCTGTTAGGAGTTGGATATGGAACAACACACCGTATATTCAAGCAAAATTTAATGCTCTTTCCATATAAAATTCAAACAGTGCAACAACTAAACGATGGAGATTTCGCACGAAGACGACAATTCTGTTAATGGATCCAACAGAAGGTAAATGACACCACCAATTTTCTAGCAACTTTGATTATGTCAGACGAAGCCCATTTTCACTTGAATGGAACTGTAAACAAACAAAATTGTCATTTCTGGTCAACAGAAAATCCATTGAATATTACCGAAGTCCCGTTGCATAGTCAGCGTGTAACTGTTTGGTGTGGTCTTACTGCATCTCAGATCATAGGGCCGTACTTTTTTGAGGATTCCACCGGAAACACGGTCACTGTAAATGGTGATCGCTATGAAAAAATGTTGACCGATTTCCTTATTCATAAATTAAGAGATCTTTGTCTAGAAAACCACTGGTTCCAACAAGACGGAGCTACCTGCCATACCACGAGGAACTGCATGGCAGTTTTGCGTCAAACGTTTCCAGGCGAGTTAATCTCAAGATTTGGAGATGTTGAATGGCCCGCAAGGTCTCCGGATTTTTCTCCCTTAGATTATTATCTCTGGAGATATTTAAAGAGTAGGGTCTACAGAAATAACCCAATGACCTTGCAAGAATTGAAGGCCGCCATCACAAATGAGATACAGGCCATACCACCGCACACTCTTACAAAAGTGATGCAGAACTTACAAGCGAGAACACTGGAATGCTTGGCAACTAATGGAGCATATTTGAAAGGAGTCATTTTTAAAAAATAAATATTTCATAATAAACTTGTAACTCTACTCTTTCGAATGATATATAGTTTTTATGAAAGGAATTAAATATTAAGAATATTTGGCTCTTTTTTATGGGTCCCATTTATCTGGATCACCCAGTATATTTAAGCTTTTAGAAAACTATGAAAAAGTAGCACCTGTAGGTGCCACTGGGCGTTCACGGGTTAACACATATGTATTTACATTTTTAACAAGTACACCAATCTATATACCAGAAGTCAATGAGAATGTTGAACAGTTTGTTAGAAATTATTGTCTCTTAAGTGAAAGTAGTCATTTTCAAATCTGTAAATACTTATTTTATATGCAAATACACACATATTTCTTTTCATATATTGATAGAATAAGGTTGAAACTCATTTTTTGTATATATGAAAATTTTAAAAAATCTGTAATTTAGGGGGGCAGAACCCCCTCAAATGGAATAAAGTGTCATAACTTTTTTCTGTTAATTTTAGCCATTTTTTCTACTTATGCTAATTTGTTATGCATGCAATTACCTTTCATATACACTTTAAATCACTGTTCTATGTCAATTAGGGACTGAGTTATGGTGGTTTGAAAATTTCCAGTTTTTGTCCCCCCCCCCCCCCCCATCAAAAAAAGGTAGAGCATAACTTTTGAACCATAACTCCGATTGAGCTGATATTTGAAATTTGGTACTTACTAGCATAGACCATTCTATAAACCCAATTTAAGCAAAATCTATGAGGGTATGGTGCACTTTTTCTTTTTTTTCATGATTTGTCATGGAATGAGCCTTCCATTAAATTACAAATTTACAGCAAAGTGATAAATTTAACCCCAAAATATAAATTCACATAAATTTCTTTGAAGAGATCACACTATGAAGAATGCAGGAAGAAAGTAAATGCAAATCTTTTGAAGCTAGAGCATCAGTTGAGGAAGATGATTTGATACAAGTTCTAAAGGATTTTAAAAGGTACTTTTGTTTCCATAACAAAGGAAATTGTGCATCAATCAATAGATCCTGGATAATACATGAAATCTCATAAGATCAATATCACACTAAGCCAGATTTCTTTCAAAATATATCAAGATTATCTACATAACTTTAGTTGAAGTAAAATGACTTTTTACATCCTTTTTAACTCTATGGTACAAAGTTAACTCAACCTAGAATGTTCAAAAGTTTTAAAAAAATTGTGATACTCAGCAAAGAATATCTACCTACACTCTTATTAATTAAATAAATAAATAAGAGACTGACAAGAGAAGCATGGAGATGTTTCCCTATTTACAGGGAGAAGTCTCCTAATTTCAGTGAATTGTGAGAGCTTGATCCTGGATGGCATTTACTAAGTGCAGTCACAAAGCAGACTTGAGCCTGAGGGCAAGGCAAATGAGGTAAAAAATAGAAAAAGAAGTGGTGATTTTAGTTCGGAAATGTGTGAAGAACAAGGATTATTATAATGCCTTATAAGAGAAACTTTTCATGAAGGTTTCATTGATTTAAAAGTTGTAATCACTTTCATCATTGTATGATGGGAATTATTAAAATATGTATAGTGTTTTGTGACTTGTTTTAAGTTTAAATAAAAAGGTTATTACGAAAGCTTCAATTGGCTAAGTAAGACCTAATGTTTTACGTAATTATCTTAAAACATTTTAATTTTGTTCGCTGACCATTGATAGGGTGGAGTGTATTTTTATGAAAATCAATATTTCAAAAATCAGGGGTGCTAGATAGTTGTCAAATGTCTGAAAATGAACATTAGTAGTGGTTTTGGGTGGTTGCAAGTGATACTGCATCAGCAACCACACCCTATATGTACCACATCCATACGCAACTGTAAAAAACCCTGTATTTTGCCTATTTTGGGTTCTATAATTGGTAGAAATACAATCTAAAAACTGTTTGATTTTTTTTTATGCTGAGACTGATAAAATTATTTCCAAAAGTGTAAAACAGAGTTTTAACACATTTTCATGAAAAAGTAATGCATATTGACCATATATTACAAATTTACACTATAAAATTTCATCAAATAAATGTAGAATCTAAACAAATTCTTGCTTTTTATTAAACTTTTTTATCAGTTTACGGGATTTTATACACTGCTGGATCATGCCATCTCTTCTATTGAACCCAATGACAGCTGCAGATGCCTCAGTCACAAGCTTGATATGGCGTTCTACCACTTGATTGTGGCATGGCTATTTGAACTTCAAAGGATTTTTTCTAATGTTCGCAAGTTCAGTTGATGTAAGATGGGTAACTATTGGAGGCTCTGCTGTCAAGTTATCAAGGTTACTCATCTTGTCATACTATTTAGCATTTTCATTGATTATAGGCACCTTAAATTTCCTGACAGTGTGGTCTCTTGTATAACTCAAACTGTCATAATCATCATCATTCACATCATCCTCAACTTCCAAATCTCCACTGGTGAAATCCATTTTGACTCTGATGTCCTGGGTTGTTTTCTCTACTTCACCCCTCAGTGCCAGGATCTTATTTACTGCAGTGTTTCTTCTCTCCCTGTCCTCATCACCAAGCATTGATATTATAATGTTTTTGGGGTGAGCAAAAAAAGCATTCCTTCTTAGGGTTTTTAGGGCAATGTCTTTTACTTTCTTATTAGGAAACTTGGAGATTCTGTTCAGCATTGAAAAGAAGTTTCTTGAACCATTGGTCACTGAGTGATTCTTCTTGATTTCAAACCAGCTGGGGAAATACACTTTTAAACAGAACTCAGCAACAGTTATCAATACTGAACTCAGCTTTTTCTGTGAAACATAGAATCTGAGTATTCTGCAACGTAATGTCAGCCATCTTGAGTGATTTTATGGCCCAACTTCTAAAAGCTCAAGGTCCTTTTCAATAGTCCCTAGCATGACTGCCATGCATATTCTATAAGCATAGTATTGGTCACGACAGATCATCAATTACATCATTGGGCAATGTAGCAAAATTCTGATTTCTGATTGGCTTAAATTTGACAACATCCCATTCAGAAACCATACCACCTAGCTGTTTTCCTATTGGCCCTGAAAAACTATCAAGGCTCTTTGTAGTCCCATCGAGCTCCATGAAAACATGATGAAGAGGTAGCTCATTACAATGTAAGAGGCATATCCTTTGCAGTGGTCTTCCAATAAGCTCTTCAAAGACTGATCACCCCTGAATTATGTCCAGTCATCACTGCAGTTCCATCTGACCCCATGACTTGCAGGTTGTTTTCCAGATCAGTGTCCTTCACTGCTTCATAGAGACTTAGTGTAATTGATACACCATTCCCATTCTCTGGGGTAACATGTGTCAGATAATGTCCTCCTGAAACATTTTAAACAAAATTTAAGGAAATAATAAATGTATTTGAGATCAGTAGATTACCAGGTATGATCAATGAACATATATAACTATCGCATAGTTCTTACTCATTAATGTTATTAAGACCAAATTTATGCTATCCACTAAAAATTTAAAACATACCATACAGAAAACAGTGGCTTACCCGGTTCTCTGACTATAACATAGTGCTCTTCTACTTTGGTTTGTTGATAATGTCGCCCCTCTAACTCTGTAATTGTCACAGTACCATCCTGTCAGCCATCAACATAAATGCTGTCCACTAAACCAAAGAATACTTCTTCCTCAGCTCTGATCTGTTCACAGTAGTTTACTCCTGTATTAATGAAAATTGTTTACAAATTTATAAGGCTGGAGGTAGCACTGATAAACAGGAATATGTACAACAGGAAACAATGAACAGTGATGGGCTAAATACACTGACTTTTATGTCTGAGCCCAATATATTTGAAATTTATTTTCCCATGTTACAATGTATAATATGTATAATTAAATAAAATTACTTTACTTCTTATTAGTAGTAGTAATTGTAATTTTGTTAAAAAAGCTTAGGAAATGTGGATGAAAATGTAATCATGATAATTTTGAAATCTTACCTGTCAATGACGTTAGTGTTGTCATCATCATTGATAATGCCAAAATCTTTTAAAACTGCTGATGCTACCGCTGCACCTGCTCTGTGAGAAATTGAATACCTGTAAGATTATATTTTGAAGTTGAGAAAAATGATATCCATTTTAAGTCTACCGAAATGACATGGCACATACAACTAAGTACAGTTATTAAAGAACAATCACGATTCACAAGTGCTAAATTACCTATCAACAGCTCTGCACAGGTTCTCCAGATCTTGGTAATTACAATGAGAGGAACCAGCAGGCTGTGGATCATCTCAAGAGTCTTCTGATGGAGTTTTGCTAGAGCTACCAGTAGTGTCTGGACTGTCTGGTTGAGGTTGTGATGCACTTGCCTCTTCTCTCCGGCTTCATTCACTGAACAATTAGTATGACTAGATGACTAGATTTACTATGCCATATATATATATATATTTTTTAATTTGTTTCGTTCTTTCGCTCTCATCTTGCGCGGATAATTCTCCTATACAAAGCATCGTTCTTTACGTTAATTATAATGCGTGTTTGCAGTTATAATGTATATTTTATTTATATATATATATATATATTAATAATAATAATAATAATAAAAAAAAAATATCAAAGGTTTAATTAAAATGGTTCAAGTCATGATGTACTCTCTGACTAACCATAATTCTGCTCGTTGTTTATCAATTATTCTTCTCCTGTTTCTAACATCTGCCTCTGTGAGCTTTTCCTCAAATCTTGAACAGTATCCAAGCCTCACAGATTTTTGATCCTCATAGAAGGAGAAATCATCCTGAGTCATCCTCAGTTTAAACTCCTTCTCCAATTTTCGGCGTTAAGAAAGATCCTCAGAAAAAATATCAAATAAACAATCAAGCAGAGTATCGATGAAACCTGTTGATGCATTTTCGAAGTTGAAATATTAAAAAAATCAGTATTATTTTCTTAATTAGAAATTAAAAATTATGGTCACAAATCGCTTAAATATTTTTTAGTTTAGAAATTTTGGCTGAAATATATAGATAAATTAATTCACAGGTTTACAGAGCACATCACAACAAAATTATATTTAAAATAAAAAATTTACTATTGGCTAAGAAGACATTCTTGTAATTAATTTAGTACTACCCAGGATAGAAAGTTATGATGACTTACCATGAAAAGTCTGCTGCTAGTTTGTCCACCTTCGTCTCAATGGTGTGCAAGGATAGTGGATAAACATTACACCAAATCCATTGTTTCCTCAACTCATCTGCAACTTTTGTGATGTTTTCCTTGGTTTTCCAGTTTGGCTCCTTAAGTAGGTAGGTAATTTTCCATTAGGAAAACTGTCAATGGATGGAAAACTATGGCCACCGTGTAAGACTTTTGTTGTCTGGCTTCTATGCTTCGTAAGTAACTAAAAATCTTGAAGATGTTAAACTAGTGTTAATTGAATAGGTTATAAAAATTCTGAAAAATAGAAGTAAATATAAAGTAGGTTGGACAAAAACAGCTACTGATTTTAATTTAACCCTCAAAAAATATGTTTATACATCAATGTACACTTTTGAAAATAATTTTGTTGTTCTCAGCATCAAAAAATCATAAGATGCACTTTTTAGATTGTGCTTCTAGCTATTATAGAGCCCCAAATAGGCAAAATAAAGGTTTTTTTGAGTCGCATGTGGGCGTGGCACATATAGAGTGTGGTTGCTGATGCGATATCACCAGCAACCACCAATACTCATTTTTAGACATTTGACAACTATTTAACACCCCTGATTTTTTAAACTAAACAATCACTCCACCCTACAGACCAAAGGTTGAAATGAACTAACAACATTTTTGTAGTCATTGTAAACTTTAAGAAAGAGACTTTATATTGGAGCTGTTAAATAGTAATTATTATAGCATATTTGTAAAGCTTTTTGCTGTTTGTAGTTAGTGTGCATATTTTTTGGGAACTGATTTTCTGTGATTTAAGCAAGTTAATTATGGTAATTTTTTCCCAATTCAATTTAGTTTAGGAATTAGGTCTATTGTATATTCTGAAAGCCTTATGCATTTGTGAACCTGTCTTAAAAGTTTTCATTTGGAAGAAGGGAACAAAAAGGCATTTTGGCATCATCAAAAGCTACAGGCTCTGGTTGACTTATTGACTTTGAGATGTGAAGCTAACATCCATACTTAGGGAGGGAGGTTACACTAACTACTGAATATTGACCTGTCTTTGTAAATCATTAGTCATTATTTGTAATTTATTTGTACTGACTATATTCTACAGTGCCCTGCCAGAATAAAATGGAACACCCTTATAAAGCAGTGGAATGAACATGTGGCACCATCCTCTTGAAACATGATGTCCTCCAGGCGAAGTTTCCTTTCTGAAACAGGCAGGAGGTTCTCATCTTAAATGGATACCTATGTATTCTTGTGACTTAATACATCCCTTTATGAGCACAGTCAGTTTTTTCAAAGTGCCAAATGCTTGTCCACATTAACAACAGAACCACCAAATTTCACATTGAGTTGCACCAATTTGGGATTGAACATATTGCCATGGGTTCTCCATACCCATATCCATCCTCCTGAAGCAAACTGCTGGAATGTTGATTCATCTGAGAAGACAAGAGTACCAAGACTGATCTGACTTACCCTTCATCTACATGAACTACTTGTATCATTTCCTCTTATTAGGTTCATGGAGCATTCTGCATTAGGGATGTTGCAAATATCTTCATCTGCAGAACATCCACAATTTTTTCACACCCACATCTGCAGATATGAAAGCTGAATATCCACAACTGCACCTGTGGATGTCAATTTTTTTAGATGCACATCTGTATGTGGTATATCTTAGTCTAGGACTAGGGATGTTGCAGATATCTTCATATGTGGAACATCCACAATTTTTTCACAGCCACATCTGTATTCACAAATATAAAAGCTGAATATCTGCAGCCAGAGCCTCATCTGTGGATATCAATTTTTTTTACATCCATATTCATATCTGCATCCCTGTACATCAGTTTTTTTACACCCATAGCATCCCTATTCTGCATAGACTATCTTACATAGAACTGGGTGCAGATGATGTGTAGCTAGATGGAAGCCATTGCTCTGTGCTCTATGCTTTGAGAGAGATAGCTACAGTATGGTGCACCAGACCTCTGATCTTTCTACTATCTCCAATTGGGGCAGAGAAAACCTCATGGTTTTCAATACCTCAGAAACCCAGTTCCTTCCCTGTCCACTTGTCATAGTCTTCCACATGAATATCCCCTCATCTTCAACAATATGCAACTCAATCTTTCCTCTTCTCTTAGCATTCTTGATGTTTCTTTCTTGGAAAGATCACATATACTCTTTCCAAAACCAAAGAGGTTGGGTGTACTGTGCTGGCTCTGCAGTTTCTTCACCCCAACTCAGTTGCTACTTCTGAATAGGGTCTTCTCAACCCCTGAATGGAGTATGCTTCTCATGTGTGGGTTAGCTCAACCCACACAGCTCTACTTGACCAGGTGGAATCAAAGACATTTTGTCTCATCAATTCTCTACCTCTTACTGACTTTTTTCAGTCCCTCTCTCTTCACTGCATTGCTGTCTTACTCTTTTGACTGTTACTGTTATAGCAGACACTGCTTTTCTGAACACACTAACTGCATGCTTCCTCCCCTAAGGAGAGCATGCAGTACTAGACTTTTGACACATTCTCATCCCTTTTCTGTCTAATGCTCTAACAAATTGTTAATTGGTATTCTCATTTCAATTCTTCCACTCAACCAGTGAACTCTGGAATGACCATCTTCAATCCATCTTTTCCCTTGTCTATGACCCCCAATTTTTCAAATGCAGTGTCCACACATCTCAAAAATTTTAGAGCTTGATTTTGGCTCTTCTATGAGATGGGAGGCTTTTTTGCTTTTTGCTTTTTTGCTTTTTTTGCTTTTTTCTCCTTCCTGCATAAAAAAAATATATAATAATATATAACAATAAAATGGCTTTCAAAAGATGAAAATTGCCATAAAGGTGGGTAATTTGGGTCAAGTACAGGGTAATTTGAGTCAAGTACAGGGTAATTTGAGTCAAGTACAGGGTAATTTGAGTCAAGTACGGGGTAATTTGAGTCAAGTACGGGGTAATTTGAGTCAAGTACGGGGTAATTTGAGTCAAGTACGGGGTAATTTGAGTCAAGTATGGGGTAATTTGAGTCAAGTATGGGGTAATTTGAGTCAAGTACGGGGTAATTTGAGTCAAGTACGGGGTAATTTGAGTCAAGTACGGGGTAATTTGAGTCAAGTATGGGGTAATTTTGGAAGCAAGAAAAACATGAAAAGTAAACAAAAAACATTTGAAAATGTGAAAAAATTTAGACAATAAAATGTTGAATAAACTGGGTGCCAATTTTGGTGTTTAAAAACAAAATGATGTGACCTCTTTAAGACCTGAATTACCCCATTCTGTGGTAGTTGGAATTAAAAATCAGATATGAACTAAAACCTCAGATGCCTCACTAAGCATAGTACTGGTAAGTATCATTAACTTAAAAAGAAATAATTGTATTCTTTTCTTAATTTTGTAAATGTTGCAAAAAAAATAAAAATGCCTATAAATGAAGGTGAAGGTGAAGATGAATTTTATAAAGATTAGAACATTATAATGTACTTATGACATATGAGAAATTATTTAATAGTTTTATTGTCACTTTTAATTACTAGGAAGACAATATAAATCCCATGTAATTTCCATGGCTAAAAATCATAGTTATAACTAGTATTTGTATTGCTGCTTCCTGAAAACAAACTTCTCTTGATATTTCTCCACTTCCATGCCCCATATTGTAGGTCATTCAGAATGTGACTAAAGTAACTGTCAGAAAACCAAAATCTGGGCATTTTACACGCATTTGCTGCCAACATACTTTGAAGGTTCAACACACAAATAGGTAAAAGAGACCAGAAAGACCAACAGTGACATCATGAACATTAACCACTTCTTTCTCTCTCCTTTGTAAATGAATTATTGTGTAAAGTTGCTGCACATTGCAAGGATTATATTAAATTGAATAACAGAACCACTGTTCCCAAATACAAAGTAAATGTACTATGAAGCATTTCCTAGGGCTATTTTCATAGTACTGGGAGTTCTCAGATGAAGACAACCCATTTGCAGAGATTGGATGTTCAGTGTTTAATTTAAAGAAAGCTGCTTTGGGATATGTTGTAGAATTGTAGGAATATCAGCATAATTATGTGAATAAATAATAATTAAAAACTCGTATTGATGAATTTATAATTGTTACTTTGAATAAGTATTATTATAGTTTGAGTAGATAATATTTTCACAATTTTTTGCAGGAACATCTGATGCAGAACTCTAAAGTAAAATCAGACTTTAATAAAACCAAAACTTTTAATGTTGACATTATACAGTCTGAGGATCCTTCTTTTTCTGATAAACTAATGTCTGTAATTTAATTAATTTTAATAATGATCAGAGTCATAATGACAAAGCTATAGAAGAGGACAGGTTTAAGTGTTCTATTTGCTGTTACCAGACAAAGTTAGAGCAGAAACTTAAAACTCATTTTGGAATTCATATGAAAGAAAAACTTTTCAAATGTGAAATTTGTACCTACAGCACAGTACAAAGATCACACCTCAAAACTCATTTCAGAATTCACACAGGAGAAAAACCTTTTAAGTGCATGGATTGCTCCTTTATTGCAGCAAGGAAGTCTGCAGTTAAAGCTCATTCAAAAATTCACACTGGAGAAAAACCTTTCAAATGTGAAACTTGTTCTTACAACACATCACAGAGATCACATCTCAAAACACTCAAGAACTCATTCTGAAGATTATACCCTCCCACCTGTATGTAGCTTTCCACAAACAAGAACGGGATGTAATGTCTACTAAGGAAAGCTCACACACTGGCAGGATGTCACCCAGGATAAAAAGGTTCCCTCAACCCGCTTACGCACTAGGGTGGGTAAGGTGAGCAATGGTGCAACTTTTCTCAGTCCCAGAGGAAAAGATTCTTCACCAAAGGGATCAATGCGGGGGATCCCACCAGGTCAAGGTATTGATCTTGGACCCCAGCTTTTCCATCAGACAATGGGCCCAACAAAAACATATGTCGGTATGACACAATAAACTGGACCATTGAGAAAAGAAAAGAACGTAATCCTAGTGGCAAATTAATGCTAAGCCAAGTTCAGATATAGTTGAAGTGTTTGACTTCAGGTAGAAACCACTTACAGCTATTAAAAATACTAAAAGGAGTATAAACCAAAACAGAGATTATAGTGTAGGGATCATAGACTGGCCACAATCAGAACTAAACAAACGATGTTAAGACCAGAAAAATCCTCACTCTAAATAGAACAACATACCGCAACCAGTGTCTTCCCAGATTGTACCTACCAAAAAAACTGGGAGGAATGGGATTGACTGAGGTTAACCAGCTGCACCGATCATCAACCATCAGCATTGGGCAGTATCTGAAAAGTTCGAGTAGTCCTACAATAGCTCTGGCCTGTGAACACCACAACACAAAAGTAATGCAACATACTTCCATAACCAAACTGGCCCAGCACTTTGGAGGCAATAATATGACAGAAGAAGTAGAAACTGAAAGAGTACCAGCCACCTTAATAGCTAGGAAAAGTTGCAAAAGATTTGTTCAGGAACAACAGGCCAAGCATGCAGAAGAATGGGAACAATATCAAAGAGCTGGAAAATATTATCAAGAATTACAGAAAGATTATATCAACAAAGAAGGATCATTGGAATGGTTAAGGAGAGGAGTTCTGCAATATGACAGAGAGCAACTAATAATGGGTGCCCAAGATCTTGCACTCCTAACAAATACATTTAAAAAAATGGCTGGAATAAGTAATAATGACAGGTGTAGATTCTGTCATGTTGAGGTGGAAAGTGTTGGCCATCTAATATCAGGCTGCAGGGTGCTCCTGGCAGAGGGGTACTATATAGCCAGACACAATAAAATTTGCAAATATATTCACTGGAAGATCATGATGGCATTATAATTAGAATGTAATAAAAATGTATGGGACCACACACTTGCACCAATTACTGGAAACAACCATTATACTATATACTATGACACAATAATTCCAACAGCCACTTCTATAGACAATTCTGCATTAAAACTGGACATAGTAGTGTGGGACAAGAGGGAAAGGAGTGCCTTACTTATTGAGGTCAGTGTCCCAAATGACTATGACCTTAATAGAGTGGAAAGGGAGAAAATTACCAAATACCAGGCACTCATATATGACATAAAGAGAAACTTGAGATTGAGAGAAGCTGCCATTCTCCCCATCATAGTTGGGCAACAGGTATGATGAAAAACAACCTATCAACTTAGCTGAACTCAATCCCAGGACAGCCCCAGGCCATAGAAACCACTTACAGCTATTAAAAATACTAAAAGGAGTATAAACCAAAACAGAGATTATAGTGTAGGGATCATAGACTGGCCACAATCAGAACTAAACAAACGATGTTAAGACCAGAAAAATCCTCACTCTAAATAGAACAACATACCGCAACCAGTGTCTTCCCAGATTGTACCTACCAAAAAAACTGGGAGGAATGGGATTGACTGAGGTTAACCAGCTGCACCGATCATCAACCATCAGCATTGGGCAGTATCTGAAAAGTTCGAGTAGTCCTACAATAGCTCTGGCCTGTGAACACCACAACACAAAAGTAATGCAACATACTTCCATAACCAAACTGGCCCAGCACTTTGGAGGCAATAATATGACAGAAGAAGTAGAAACTGAAAGAGTACCAGCCACCTTAATAGCTAGGAAAAGTCGCAAAAGATTTGTTCAGGAACAACAGGCCAAGCATGCAGAAGAATGGGAACAATATCAAAGAGCTGGAAAATATTATCAAGAATTACAGAAAGATTATATCAACAAAGAAGGATCATTGGAATGGTTAAGGAGAGGAGTTCTGCAATATGACGGAGAGCAACTAATAATGGGTGCCCAAGATCTTGCACTCCTAACAAATACATTTAAAAAAATGGCTGGAATAAGTAATAATGACAGGTGTAGATTCTGTCATGTTGAGGTGGAAAGTGTTGGCCATCTAATATCAGGCTGCAGGGTGCTCCTGGCAGAGGGGTACTATATAGCCAGACACAATAAAATTTGCAAATATATTCACTGGAAGATCATGATGGCATTATAATTAGAATGTAATAAAAATGTATGGGACCACACACTTGCACCAATTACTGGAAACAACCATTATACTATATACTATGACACAATAATTCCAACAGCCACTTCTATAGACAATTCTGCATTAAAACTGGACATAGTAGTGTGGGACAAGAGGGAAAGGAGTGCCTTACTTATTGAGGTCAGTGTCCCAAATGACTATGACCTTAATAGAGTGGAAAGGGAGAAAATTACCAAATACCAGGCACTCATATATGACATAAAGAGAAACTTGAGATTGAGAGAAGCTGCCATTCTCCCCATCATAGTTGGGCAACAGGTATGATGAAAAACAACCTATCAACTTAGCTGAACTCAATCCCAGGACAGCCCCAGGCCATAGAAATCCAAACAGGGGCATTAAAAGGAACAGTCACCCTCCTTAAATGAATGTTAGAACAAGTTCAGACATAGTTGAAGTGTTTGGCTTCGGGTGGAAGCCCCACTTCCAACTATAAAAAAATACAATAAAGAGTATAAACCAAAAGAGAAACCTTTTAAGTGGGACTTGTTCTTTTAGTGCAGCATCTAGTTCTGGTCTTAAAAGGCATCTTTGAAGTCAGTGGAGAAAAACCTTTTAAATGTGAGGAATGCTCTTACAGTGCAGCAAGGAATTCAGATCGTAAAACACATTTAAGAATTCATACAGGAGAGAAACCTTTTAAATGCATGGATTGCCCTTTCACTACAGCAAGAAGTTCAGCTCTTAATACTCATTTAAGAATTCATACTAGAAAGTGTAGAAACGTAGAATAAACAAAAGCAGATTGACATGAAAAACCATAACAAACAATTTTCATCAAATCCTAGAGGCTTTTACCAAAATCTCATTAGAAAAAGAATAACAGTCCTTGAATCACCAGATCAAACTCAATTAGAGGCATACTGGAAGCCCCTCTTTGAAACCCCTGAACAGCATAACCAGGATGCTGACTGGATAGAAACCATCAGGGTAGCAAATGAGGATAAACTGGAAATGAAGGAGTTATTTATAATGGAAGACAAGATAAGAAGGAAACGCAAAATTCCCCAACTTTAGAAAACCTGGCCTAGATAAGCTCCCAAATTTCTGGCTGAAACAGGTCACAGCATTACACCACCATTACACTAACACTTTTCACAGAATTTTGCAGGGAGAAGAAGAAACACCAGAATGGCTTACAAGTGGAGATATAACCCTCATCCCTAAGACTCATGTGAGAAATCTCCCAAATAAATACTGCCCAATCTGCTGTCTCACAACCACCTATAAACTATTTACAGGCCTAATTGCAGACAGTATATATGAACACCTGGATGCTGGAGACTATCTGGAGAAAGAACAAAAAGGATGTAGAAGAAACTGCTTTGGCACAAAGGATCATCTGCTCATCAACAAAACTATCCTTGAAGACTGTAAGAAAAGTGGCAGAAACTTAAGTATGGCATGGGTAGACTATCAGAAGGCATTTGATAGTGTCCCACACTCCTGGATTTTGGAATGCCTCAAGCTGTACAAAATCCATCCTACCATTATTAGCACTTTAACAAGCCAGATTGCAAAATGGAGAATAAACATCAGTCTCACCCATGAAAATAAAAAAATATCCATCCCCCATGTCAAGATTATGAGGGGTATATTCCAAGGGGACAGCTTATCACCCTTGCTATTCTGTCTCACCCTGGACTGCCTTAGCAAACTACTTAGCAATAACAACAAGGGCTACAACCTCAGTCAAACTAGGCGAAGAAATCCTGACAGTGTTCTGAACCATCTCTTGTTTATGGATGATTTGAAGCTGTATGCAGACTCTGACCAAAACCTAGAATGCCTACTATGGATCATCCATACTTACTCCAGTGACATAAAAATGAAGTTTGGATTGGATAAGTGTGCTAAGTGTACACTTAGATGAGGCAGGAAAATACAAACCCATAACATCAACTTAGGAAGAGACACTGAGCTTAACCCTTTCACTGCAATTTAGCTCAAAATTTTTATTCCTGAAATGGTGCCATTTTCCTATCAAAAATGAAATTTCTAATAAGATGCCCTTTTGATAATTTTTTATTAGATTGAAGCACAAATTTTCATATTATAGCTATAAAATTCACAAATTTTGCAATTTGGGTAAAAATAACTATATATATATAGTTCTGCCACATTTTATGGGCAAAAATTGGTATTTTTAGGCAATCTTAACTCTTTACCAAATCATTGTGTGTGTGTGTGTATATATATATAATTAATACCAAAATATTTCTAAGTTTACCATTAAATGATGATTTTCTTAGAATCCTTTTTCTTTTGAAATACCCTCAATGGGTAACTAAGAAACATTATATTGACTACTGCTCTTTGAACGATATGCCCATAAGACATTTGTAGGGAATCATAGCACAGGGTAAAAAAAAAAAGCCAAAGATTTATAGTATTTTATTCTATTGTAAGGCAATACATAACCTTTCAGAACAAAAAGATATAAAGCATAAACTAAAAATAAAGAGCAAAGTTCCTTTACAAAAACAGAAAATATTGCCTATTCTTAGCATTCACATTTTATTTTGAAGTCTTTTTTGATGTGGTAAATTTCAAAACAAGGTACAATACACAAAGGAGGACTTCCAGGGCATGATTTACAACAGTAACTAGTTTGTTTTCTCTTGCAGTGGCCCTTGCCTTTTCCTTTACATTGAGCTGGCATGATTGAACATACCACACAATTGGGTTTGTGGCCTTTTTCACAATTGACAATAAAATGCTTTTCTTTCAATCTAGTTTGCATGTAATTTTGTGAAACTCTGTGTCCTCTTTTCAAGCATTTTTTTCTTACATACCCATCTAAAAGGCCATCAATAACCACCTCTCTCAACTGTTTCTGACTCAATTTTTTGTTTGGGTTCTGAATATTGAAACATATTCTTGAATTTATTAGCACTATTTCAATAACAAAGTGCCAAATTGTTTTGTACCATTTCTTAGCTTTCCTTTGGAAAGGATAAGTTGCGCACAACTGATCGAATCTGTCCACCCCACCCATATATGCATTGTAAAGCACCTGGATATTTGGCTTCTGAACCGATTGATCACCCTTTTTAGACTTGATGGTTACTTTTGTTGTACCATAGTCTCCTACAGTTGCTATCATATTTACCTTTCCGCTATCTTGCCATGTACAAGCCACCATGGTATTCTCTTCATTCACCCAAACTGCTGGTAGATCACCCCACTTTTGCTTTATCATTTTCAATTCAGCCGGCAGTCCTTTGCGATTAGCTCTAACTGTACCACAGGCACCTATGTTTTGCAATCTTAGGGTTTCAAACAAATGCACACTAGAATAGAAGTTATCAACATATACAACATGCCCCTTATTTTCAAAACCTCTCAATAGTGTTTGAACAACTTTGCTTCCTAACCCTCCAGCAAATGTATTTTCAGCATCTTTACCTGTGTAAATATTGAATCTCAGTAAATATCCAGTTCTGGAATCACAAAGGGACCACACTTTTATTCCCCATTTAGCTGAAGGTTTACTGGGCAAATATTGTTTGAAATACAGATGCCCCTTGAATCTTACCATAGATTCATCAACTGATAATTCCTTGTTCGGATTGTATACACTAATGTATAAATCTTTCACAATATCCAAAATTGGCCTAATTTTATAAAGCCTATCACCATCATCTTTATTTTCATCATCACTAAAGTGAAGAAATGAACGTATTAGTTCATACTGAGTTCTGGTAAATACTGTGGAAAATCCACTTGTTTGAGTCAAAAAATGTTTGTCAGAAAAGTATGATGCAAGTGTAGGTTTTTTCACTAAACCCATAGCGATCTCAATTGCAATATATGCTTTGATATCTTCAGGGGTAACATCCTGCCATTTCTGATACTTTGATTTTGGATGCAAAGGTGATACTTTTTCAAGCATCACTTTGGCATACTTATTAGTCTCCCAACTCACATGCTCATAAATCACATCTGGAAACAGTTTCAGAAACCATTGAAAGGGAGTGTAATTTTCACCTATTACTCTATCACCATCCACAAAAGAATCTACCCAAGCCAATTATTCTGGGTCTGCTTTCAGTACATCCTCAACCTGCGACCATGTGAAGTTTGAATTCATTGATGTGATTGTGCTAGTTGCTGGTTCATCAGTTATAGCAATAGCATCAGAGATACTATCATTTTGGTCCTCCCATTCATCACTGTTCTCAGAATCTTCATACAATTCATCATCATCGGAGTCTGATGCAAATAAATGTTCATTTATCTTTTCCTCCGAAAGAGGAGAACCAGCTCTTCTTCTTTTGCCACTCATGATAGACTGAAAGGGTGAAGAAAAACAAATCATGAGTATTTCAACACTTCACTTTGAAATATAAAAAATGATGGAAAATCATAGAATATCATATATTGACCATCAATAGTGTGCCCATAATTGAACAATTGTCATTGAAATTTAAAAAAATAACTATTTAACTTACCTACAATAGGAGAAATTACTGTCTGCTTAAAAAAACATTGAAAAAGCATTTGCAAATGACTTGATGCAACCGACCTCCGCCAGGATTACAATGCAACTGGGGTATGTGTTTGCAACTTTCTGAAGCTATTATATAAGTCAGTATCACAAAATTCACTAATTGGTAACTTTTAGAAGTCTTGAGAAAAGTGTAGAATGATGTAGTACATACGACTTTTTTTCATGTGTTTAGTGGACAAAAGTCGAATATGGCAGTTAATGCTAGAAAAAAATTATTTGACTATAGTTGAATGTGGCAGTGAAAGGGAAGACTTGGAAGAGGATAGTTCCTACAAATACCTTGGGATAGAAGAAAGTGGTAATATAGAACACTGGCAAATGTGAGAGAAAATCAGTGGAGAGTATGTATGAAGACTAAAAAAGATCTGGAAGACC
Source organism: Bathynomus jamesi (assembly GCA_023014485.1). Lineage (NCBI taxonomy): Eukaryota > Metazoa > Arthropoda > Malacostraca > Isopoda > Cirolanidae > Bathynomus > Bathynomus jamesi. Next base: position 846,740 of record JAJOZX010000240.1, on the reverse strand, counting down.
CAACTTACATCAAAGAACAAAATAACAGCTATAAATGAACTCGCCATCCCTGTTATCAATTATAGTATAGGAATCATAGACTGGCTGCAATCAGAACTAAATAAACTAAATATTAAGACCAGAAAAATCCTCACTCTAAATAGAACAACATAACGGAACCAGTCTTTCCAGGTTGTACCTACCAAGGAAACTGGGAGGAATGGGATTGACTGAGGTTAACCAGCTGCACCGATTATCAACCATCAGCATTGGGCAGTATCTGAAAAGTTCAAGTAGTCTTACAATAGCTCTGGCCTGTGAACACCACAACACAAAAGTAATGCAACATACTTCCATAACCAAACTGGCCCAGCACTTTGGAGGCAATAATATGACAGAAGAAGTAGAAACTGAAAGAGTACCAGCCACCTTAATAGCTAGGAAAAGTCACAAAAGATTTGTTCAGGAACAACAGGCCAAGCATGCAGAAGAATGGGAACAACATCAAAGAGCTAGAAAATATTATCAAGAATTACAGAAAGATTATATCAACAAAGAAAGATCATTGGAATGGTTAAGGAGAGGAGTTCTGCAATATGACGGAGAGCAACTAATAATGGGTGCCCAAGATCTTGCACTCCAAACAAATACATTTAAAAAAATGACTGGACCAAGTAATAACGATAGGTGTAGATTCTGTCATGTTGAGGTGGAAAGTGTTGGCCATCTAATATCAGGCTGTAGGGTGCTCATGGCAGATGGGTACTATACAGCCAGACACAATAAAATTTGCAAATATATCCACTGGAAGATCATGACAGCATTAGAATTAGAATGCAGTAAAAATGTATGGGACCATACACCTGCATCAGTCACTGGAAATAACCATTATATTATATACTATAACAGCAATTCCAACTGCCACTTTCAGGGCTGGCCCTAGCTTTTGAGGGGCCCTATGCAAGATGGTTGGGCGCCCCTATTCCTTACACAACTCTCCCAGGGCCCCACATATGTTTCTGATTTTCTATGAGGACATCATCTTGATAAAAGCAAACACCAAATATTATATATATATATATATATATATATGAAAATTATTTCACGAGAGTAACACATGAAAAATATTTATGATGAATAAAACCACGAAGGAAAGGAAACACAGAAGGTGCTCAAGCGCTTTCGTCTAATGACATCCTCAGGAACACTGAAGTATCTAAAGAGTTACAGCCTATATATAGGTTACAGAAAAAAAAAAAAAAAAAAAAAATATATATATATATATATATATATATATATATATATATATATATATATATATATATATGAAAAGAAGGATCAACACAACGGCAAACATTTTCATTTATTTGTACATCAGACGTTTCGACAAATCTTTTGTCATCATCAGTGAGTTAAGTCTTAAAACCTTAAAACAAAATTGAAAAGTGAAAGTTACATCAATACAATATTAAGACCATTAAAATTAAAACCTTAAAGCAAAATGAAAATTGCATCAATACAAAATTAAAAACATTTAAATTTCATCACTATAAAAACTAAAATTAAATTAAATTTCATCACTATAAAAACTAAAATTAAATTACCTCAATAGGTAAATACACAATGTTTACATCCACCTCCATACTTGGCAAAGTCTAAGAGAACACTAGGTGGTCAGAGGATTAGAAAGGGTATATCTGTGAAACACGGTTGGTTGTCAAAAGAGTCGTAATTTGTAGGATGAGCTATTATTATTAAGGGAGGGTTTGTTTCTATAGATGTACAAAGATTCTAAATTCGGAGTTCTGTAAGGTTATTGGATCTAGTTAAAATTTCAAACTGAGTTTTGTGAAGGGGATGGTCGTTTTCATTACTGTAATGAAAACGACCATCCCCTTCACAAAACTCAGTTTGAAATTTTAACTAGATCCAATAACCTTACAGAACTCCGAATTTTAGAATCTTTGTACATCTATAGAAACAAACCCTCCCTTAATAATAATAGCTCATCCTACAAATTACGACTCTTTTGACAACCAACCGTGTTTCACAGATATACCCTTTCTAATCCTCTGACCACCTAGTGTTCTCTTAGACTTTGCCAAGTATGGAGGTGGATGTAAACATTGTGTATTTACCTATTGAGGTAATTTAATTTTAGTTTTATAGTGATGAAATTTAATTTAATTTTAGTTTTTATAGTGATGAAATTTAAATGTTTTTAATTTTGTATTGATGCAATTTTCATTTTGCTTTAAGGTTTTAATTTTAATGGTCTTAATATTGTATTGATGTAACTTTCACTTTTCAATTTTGTTTTAAGGTTTTAAGACTTAACTCACTGATGATGACAAAAGATTTGTCGAAACGTCTGATGTACAAATAAATGAAAATGTTTGCCGTTGTGTTGATCCTTCTTTTCATCTGTAAGCTCCGGTTCCCTAAGGAGAAGTCAATAGCTTTGATATATATATATATATATATTAACAGAGATGGGCACGATCTTGATCTTCAAGATCAGATCGTGATCTTGAAGATCAAGATCGTGATCTGATCTTGATCTTGAAGATCACTTTTATTATGGTGATCTTGATCTTGATCTAAGATCACTTTATTTCTTGTTATCTTGATCTTGAAGATCACTTTAGACTTCAAGATCACTTTTAATTTCAGATTCTTAAATATGCCGCTATGCGAATGTCATTTGTTTTTTGTCCAAGCGACATCTGGTGGCAACTTTGTTCAACACTGACTGTTTATGTTTTCTGTTAGTTGGGTGACTTGCGTCATGCGTGGGCTCATGGAAGGTGTAGTTGCTGTGGAATTTAGGCTCGTAAAAAGTGTAATTTACTGTGCAATTATGTTAAAAGTGTTCTATTAATATATTATTATATATAGGCATAAAATATAGCCTATAGGTCTGTATTCATAATAAATTAATTCTAAACATATTTTATTTACAGATTGAATTTTTTAATAATGAGTGCAATTTTACAACTTCAACAGGCTCCCAAGGGAACCAAATATTCTAGGTTGTCACCAGAACAGTATTCAATATATTTAGATAACAATGTTGGTAATAAGGATCAATCTGTGCTATTGAACGGAAAATATTTCAAATTGTCGAAAAAACTGGAAACAGTATCAAAGTTATTTGTAGGCAGTGTACAAAGAAAACTACAATTCTGTCTGCTGGCCTCGACTCAACAAGCAATCTTCTGAGGCACCTCAGGGTTAGTACTACTTAGTAACTAAGTAGTAAGTAGCAACATTAACATAATGGTTCAAGTCATATTTTAAGTGACTGGTGCCATACAAGACTAATGCTACATTTACATAGACGTCCATTTGAATATATTGTGCACTTCAGATATTAATAGATTATGGACTAGTAACTACATTAAAAACTGCTGATATCCAACTATAATAAAACGCCAGGTGTATCTGTCTTTCTCTCTGTCTGATCCATGTCTGTAATTTCTCCTATTTAGTTACTGAAGGACGAAATTCGGCTTTCAATTTAACATAGGATAAAAATGCACTGATCATGGTGAAAATAATTTTAGTTAAAGATAACAAAATTTTAGAATCTTGTTAAGTATTAATTTCAACTAGAAGTTTGATACTCTGATAAATATTATACAGGGTGTTCAAGAAGTCTCTCCGCATGATGATAATTTATTTTCTTGTGCAGAAACTACATTCGGATCTTTTGGGTGAATATGAATCGGAGAAGAAATCTCGCAAGCGTCCAGCTAAAGAAGAAGATGCCAGCGGCAGCAATGCTGGCCCTGCCAAAATTGCCAAGCAGTCAACACTAAGCATGTTCCACATTTCCAAGCAAAAACCAGGACCACCAATATGCAAGGATATCCTTGAAAAGAAGATTCTCTCGCTTGTGGCTAATGGGCTCCTACCATTGAGCCTAGTTGAACTACATGAATTTAAGGATCTTCTTTCATGTTAGTATAACTCAAATATTTTGCTATTTTTTCCATAGCTAATATCTGATTAAAATAATTAATCATATTATTTGTATGAACATTAGACTATCGCTAGCCTAGCTAAATATTTTGATATTTTTTCCATAGCTAATCTATTGTATTTGTTTTAATTTTTAAATATTTTTTTCAGATGTCAACCCGGCTGTTCAGGTGCCATCTAGATGCACCCTGGCTAGATCTCTTGCAACAACAACCAGTACAATGAAGGAAGACATACAAGCAAAACTGGCAGCAGTTGACCATGTGTGTGTTACATGCGACATATGGTCAACTAATCACCGCAGTTTCATGGGAGTCACTGTGCATTGGGTATGCTATTGATTTAGTGTATTATTTTTATATAATTGATAAATTGACCATTGGTGATAGACTGATAGTCTGATAGACTTATAGTATAATCTTTTCAATTATTCGACATGTGTTCCTCATTCATTAATTTGGTGAGTCTTCATTTTGCTGTGATTCACAGTAATTTCACACTAATTCACTGATTCTGTCATCTGTCATTGTGTCTGATTCACAGCAAAATGTGGAAGAGTCCATATTCACAGGCTGTGAATATGGACTCTTCCACATTTTGCTCTTATGGGATGGGTCACTGATGTGGTGGTATGGTAGGCGACTCATCGCTGAATTGCCTCCTTTATATCACATAGTTCTTCTCTTCAATGTTTGGTGGCGCAGTTTAGCTGGTGCGTGTCTAACCAATATTATTAAATTAAGCTTAAAAAATGTTCATACAAACATTGATTTTATATTCTTACATTACAGATCAATGATGACTTGTCGCGAGGATCAGCTGCACTGGCATGCCGAAGATTTCGTGGAACACATAGCTTTGATAAAATTGCTGGAATATTGGACAGGATCAACTCGGAGCATGGTTTATCTTATAGAAAAGTTGTATCTACAGTCACCGACAATGCATCGAACATGGTGAAATGCTTTAAAGAGTTCGGTGTTCGTGTTCAGAATCGTACTGACGACATTGATGAAGATGATGCAGATGAAGATGAAAAAGATTCGGATGAAGAGGTTATCATCAGCAACTTTCCTGAACATTCAAGAGAGCATGGAGAGGAGTCAGTGAAACTATCATCCCATATTCGATGTGCCTCCCACACATTGAACTTGGTAGCAACAACTAATGCAGATAAAGGACTGAATTCACCTGGACTAAAGAAGATAAAGCATTCTGCAATGGGAAAATGTTCGGCGCTGTGGAATGCTGCTGGTAAACCCAAGTCAGCAGAAAAAATACAGGAAATAACTGGCGTCCAATTTAGGTACCCATGCGTCACCCGATGGAACTCAATGTACGACTCATTAAGCCAAATATATAAACATAAGAACGACGTGAATGTAGCTCTTGAAGAACTGAATCTACCCATCCTCAAAGACAATGAATTGGAATTTATTTCAGAATATTTGTCTGTTCTAAAACCAATTGCAGCAGCCCTCAACAAATTACAGGCAGAGAAAGAATGCTACTACGGTTGTCTTCTTCCAACAGTCCTAGTGACTCAAGATGCCCTCGCAAGATTGGAGCCTATCCAACCAAACGACCTGCGCTTGAGACACTGCATGCCATTACTGGCAGCAGTCGTCTCTGGCTTCAATGCCAGATTTGGTCATTTTTGTTGTTGAGCCCCGAGGTAACTGATGCCATTTTGGCCTCAGTATCTCATCCGTATTTCAAACTTAGATGGATATCATTGTTGCAAGGGCCTAATTTCGGCGATCATGAAGCAATCAAGTCTCAAGTAAAAGACAAGCTGCAAATGGCTATAAGAAATTGTAATTCTGACAGCAGTGGTAATAGTTCGGTGAACTCAGACTCATCATCTGAAGACGATTTCTTCAGAACTATGGACGGCTCATTCTCTGCTCCTAACAACAAGGAAGACTTGGAAGTCCTCAATTATTTGCAGGACACCAGTAAGGCACTCGACTCTTTAGATAGGTATCCTGCTATAAAGAAGATCTTCAAGAGGTATAACACCACGCTACCTTCCTCTGCACCAGTGGAACGGTTGTTTTCGTTTGCTGGCATGGTTCATAGCCCCAAACGAAGTCGTCTCTCGGATGGTAACTTTGAACAATTGGTTTTGCTGAAAGCAAATGTTTACAGCGGTTGAACATTAAATTAACACTCTTAACTTGCGGTTTTTACCCTTATATTGTCAGTAATTGCGCACTGCAGTAAAACTGTAAAATTAAATTCTATGTAAAAAATGTTTACTTATATATGCTGACCATTCATTGATATGGGTTATGGACCTGGTGAAATGAGAATTGAGAAAAATAGAACTAAAAACTATATGTAGGTCATTTAATAGTTTTTTCTTTGCTGATAAGTTATGATAATACTAAGTTTTAAGTTTACCACCTGAAAAACTGAAAGGGGAATCATCAATCCCCGTGGTTTAGATCAGGTGACATGGGTAGGATGCGATGCTTGTATTGCCTCAGCCCTCAGGGGAGTGATACTTTTCAGGAGTGATTAACAAAATAATTTGTTTTTGTTTACTCTACAAGAGTACAACTTTTTTCAATTCATATAAAAGTGATCTTAAAAAGTGATCTTGAAAAGTGATCTTCAAGATCACAATCTTGATCTGGATCTTCAAGATCACATTTTTCTGGTGATCTGATCTTGATCTTCAAGATCACATTTTTCTGGTGATCTGATCTTGATCTTCAAGATCACCAAAGTTGGTGATCTTGCCCATCTCTGTATATATATATATATACACACAATAAATGGAGAAATAAAATTAAAATTAAAAATTAAAGGATTGTGGGAGGAGCATACAAATTTGTAAGGAAAAACTATCGATTTTTAGCACAAGATCAAATGAATTGTTTCCAACTAATGTTATATAAAAAAAAATAAAAAATTTATACTGGAAATCTGCCCGGGTTTTAGCACTCTGCCCTTGTATATAAAAATAAATTGAAAAATAAAAGTTATTAGAGTAGCATACAAGTTTACCAAAGATTTAGCATTCTACCCTTCTTATCTAAATCTGTTCTGAAGGAATTCAAAACAACAGGATCAAGTTGAAAAAGACCTTTGCTTATGTTGAAGTTATTTGTAAGTTGGATAATGGCAGATTCAAGAATATTTCTATTAACAATGTTGCTGGAGTGAAATAAAACTGAAGCATTATTCCAATCAATACAGTGGGATAACTGACAAATGGACAAAAAGGGCACTGGATGACTGTCCTGTTCTAATGAAAGATTGATGCTGTTTTATACGTGTGTGCAAATCCTTTCCCGTCTGATCTATGTAAAAGGAATCACATTGCGTACAACTAATTTTATAGATAATGCCTGAATTATTAGTAGGGCTATTTTTTACTATGGGCTCTATTACTTATAAACTCTCCAAATGGGTTGTCAAAGTCTTGTCCCCCATTCTCAGAACTATCTCTGATTCACATGTAAAAAATTCCATGGATCTTACTGAAAAATTGAATAATGCACGTACTGAACTAAAAAACTAATAAGATAGAAAATTGATCAGTTTTGATGTTTGTTCATGGTTTACAAAAGTGCCGATTGACGATATGCTTGACTTTCTCTCCCAAGAATTACATAAGTATGACCTGCCACTACATTCACACATTGTTTTGGAACTTATTAAGCTTTGCATCAAAGACTGTAAATTCACTTTCAATAAAGAGTATTATCAACAAGTTTTTGGGATGGCCATGGGCAACCCCTTGTCACCTCTCCTCTCCAATATTTATATGGTGTTTTTCGAAATTACTTACATTCCGAGAATCCTGGGGGTTGGCATCCCTTGGTTGCGGTACATCGACGATATTTTGTGTATCTGGCCCATGAATCGTGACCTGGATAACTTCCTCCTTCAGTTAAATGATCAAGTCCCCTCCATTAAGTTTACTTTAGAAGTGGAACAAGACAATTCAATCCCATTTTTGGATGTGCGTATACATAGGGAAAGCCCGGGTTTTAAGTTTAGTATCTATCGTGAAAAAAAAAAAAATTTGTCCTACGTACACTTTCTCGGGACATGACACCCCCACTAAGAAGGCCATTTTTTCTTCAATGTTTCTCCACGCCCTTAGGATTGCCAGTCTGGAATACATCGATGCCGAATTAGAAAAAATCAATGGTATTGGAAGTGATCTGTGTTATCCATCTGCGTTTATGGAATCTTGTCTCAACAAGGCAAAATGAACTTTCTATCGTGTCAATAATAACACTCGTACTTTGTCAAAAAATATTTTAGTACTTCCGTCTTTCCCGGGCTTTTTAGGCATTGCTAATGTACTTAAACTTTTGGATATTAATGTAGTATTTTCATATAACAATATTGTGAAAAATATCTTAGTAAAAAATAGCCCTACCAATAATTCAGGCATTATCTATAAAATTAGTTGTAAATAATGTGATTCCTTTTACATAGGTCAGACGGGAAAGGATTTGCACACACGTATAAAATAGCATCAATATTCCGTTAGAACAGGACAGTCGTTCAGTGCCCTTTTTGTCCATTTGTCAGAGTTATCCCACTGTATTGATTGGAATAATGCTTCAGTTTTATTTCACTCTAGCAACATTGTTAATAGAAATATTCTTGAGTCTGCCATTATCCAACTTACAAATAACTTCAACATAAGCAAAGGTCTTTTTCAACTTGATCCTGTTGTTTTGAATTCCTTCAGAACAGATTTAGATAAGAAGGGTAGGATGCTAAATCTTTGGTAAACTTGTATGCTACTCTAATAACTTTTATTTTTCAATTTATTTTTATATACAAGAAGGGCAGAGTGCTAAAACCCGGGCAGATTTCCAGTATAAATTTGTATTTTTTTTTTTTTTTTTTTTTAATAACATTGGTTGGAAACAATTCATTTGATCTTGTGCTAAAAATTGGTTTTTTTTTTTTTTGTGCTAAAAATTGATAGTTTTTCTTACAAATTTGTATGCTCCTCCCACAATCCTTTAATTTTAATTTTATTGCTCCATTTATTGTGTGTATATATATATATATATATATATATATATATATATATATATATATATATATATATATTTTTTTTTTTCTGTAACCTATATATAGGCTGTAACTCTTTATGTACTTCAGTGTTCCTGAGGATGTCATTAGACGAAAGTGCTTGAGCACCATTCTGTGTTTCCTTTCCTTCGTGGTTTTATTCATCATATATATATATATTATATATATACACCATGGCGCAAGGGTATTTGGTGCCCTAGGCAAGCTCTTATATGGGCACCCCCTTATATATATTATATATATATATAACAGGAAGGTAAATTAGTATCAATGTTCCTCTTTTATTATTTAAAAAATTGCAAATATTCAAAATTACATAGTACAGTATAAATTTGAAATGATTTTAATGTGGAGAAAATAATAAGCAATGGCAGAAAATAAAATTGACAGTTGTAAATATAGTTTGATAAAATGATAAATAAGAGAACAAGAAGAAATAAAGTTGTTGAAGCCAACTGCAACCATGATTAGAAAAATTAACAAAAAACATCAATGTTTGTCAAACCATAAATACCAGTACTCTGAAGTGCTTATAATCTGTACCTCCTTGATTTTCTTGAGGCAAAATCTTCAATAACACTATCATAAGACAGCTGCCTGCTAATCTCTTGATTAATACTGATGATAGCAAGTCCACTGAGGAAAATATATCAAAACTAAAGCACTATGCTCAAACCTGAGAGAGAAACATACCTTTCAATAAAACAGTTTCTTGCGAACTGGCTGGTGGCTACAGATCACGGTTTTTAATTTTTGGATGATGTCTCTATGGCAATACTACATGAGGCACCACTGAGGTGATGGGTGGTCAGATTTATTTGTTATATGTCTCGATATTATGATCAATAAACTGATGATGTAATAGAGAGTTGATATATTATCAGGTCATCCCATTAGTAATGTTGTTTTTTACGATAGATTAAGTTTAAACTAGTCCTACTTGGTTTAAGCATAAATTTTCCGAAGGTTATATCTAAGAGGAGATCTATCGTGTTTTGCTATATACTTTACAGACCTTGACCAGTGAAGACACGTGTTTTGCTTTATGTAAACCCCTCATAAACATGGCAGTATCAGAAAAGCATATCAGTCATATAATGCTTTATGAGTTCAAAAAAGGGAATAGTGCTACTGAAGCAATGCAAAACATTCAGGAAGTTTATGGCAATGATATTCTGCATGTGAGGAAATGTCAAAGATGGTTTCAAAAGTTTAGGAATGGTGTTTGACAGATGCAGCATGCTCTGGGTGCCCTGCTGAGTTTGATGATGACCTGCTGTTAGCCGCACTTGAAGAATACTGTTCAACAACTGTTGAAGAATTGGCCCAGAAACTCAATTCATCCCCATCCACCATCCATTGACATTTGCAACAACTCGGGAAAGTGCCTAAGTTAGGAAAATAGGTGCCACATGAATTGTCAGTCAACAATCTGAGGGTGCAGGTAAACATTAACACAGCTCTTCATTCCCGTGAACTCCAAGATCCATTTTTGCACCGTTTAGTGACTGTTGATGAAAAGTGGATACTGTACCAGAATGTTAAGCGCCGTTGACAGTGGGTTTGTGCTGGAGAACCAGCGACACCACAGCCAAAACCAAATCTTCACCCTCGGAAGGTGTTGCTTAGTGTTTGGTGGGATAAAGGTGGTGTAATACACTTTGAAATCTTACCACACAACCAAACAATCACCGCTCAAGTCTACTGTCAAGAACTGGATCGATTGAACACTGCACTAAAAGAAAAGAGACCTCCTTTGGTTAATTCGGAAAGGAATCATGTTCCACCATGACAATGCACATCCTCATACCGCTCGGATCACTTCTGAAAAAATTGAGGAACTTGTGTGGGAAGAACTTCCACATCCTCCATATTCTCCAGACCTTGCGCCTTCAGATTATCATCTCTTCATGAGTCTGCAAAACTATCTTGACAAGAAACAGTATACTTCTTTAGATGACCTGCACACCAGTCTTTGTACAATTTTTGCCTCAAAACCGCCTGAATTTTATAAACATGGCATTGAAAAGCTTGTAGGACATTGGCAGAGTGTCATTGATTCTGATGGAAAATATATACTAGATTAAAAAGTTTCAGTTAAGTTTTTTTTTTGTCCTTCAAATTCCGATCTAAAAAATGACATTACTTATAGGATGACCTGATAGATATAATTGATATATGCCGTATAATAACGAAAAAAATATACCGTCACAAAAAATAGATTGATACCTGAACAGAAACACTGATAATAATATCATATATGCCACGCACACGCCACATTACATACATAAAGAGAGAAAAAAAATTAAATGAAAAGAATTTTAACAGTGCCAGTTCTGAGCACATAATGATAAAAAGTAGCCTACAAATATAAATATAATAATAAACGTTTATTTATGCTGCTTATTTACATTCTTTTATGTGGTTTTGTTTCGGTTTTTATAAGTTTGGTGATGCTATAGCAACTAAAAATACGAAGAACAAATGAATTTTGGAGGGGCCCTCTAATTGATGGGGGCCCAGGCCGCACATAGCTGGGGCTGGCCCTGGCCACTTTTATAGACAACTCAGCAGTAAAACCAGACAGTAGTGTGGGACAAGAGGGAAAAGGGTGCCTTACTTATTGAGGTCAGTGTCCCAACTGACTATGGCCTTAATAAGAGTGGAAAGGGAGAAAATCACCAAATACCAGGTGCTTATCTACGACAAAGAGAAACTGGAGATTGAAAGAAGCTGCCATTCTCCCCATCATAGTTGGGGCAATAGGTATGATGAAGAACAACATACCAACTTATCTGAATTCAATCCTAGGACATCCCCAGGCCATAGAAATCCAAATGGGGCCATTAAAAGAATGGTCACCCTCCTTAAATGAATGCTAGGCCAATTTCAGACATAGTTGAAGTGTTTGGCTTCAGGTGGAAGCCCCACTTCCAGCTATAAAAAGTACCATAAAGAGTATAAACCAAAAGTGAAAGTGTAGAAATGTAGAAGTTGCTCCTCTAGTTTAAGAAGAGGTTTACGCCTTGGAAGATGCTTTAGGATTGACACTGTAGGCTGCATAGGATCGAAGGGAAGGACATATCAAGTTGAAAGATATCACAAATTGAGTGAGGTCTGTTCTTTGAACTAGCCATAAAAAGTATATGAAATTTTGTAAACCACTATATCCCTGGGGATAGGGGATTTAAATATCCCTGGGGATAGAGGGTTTAAAGAATACTTCCCACATGGTCCCAGCGTGTCATAGTAAAAGGTGACTAAAAATAAGGGATGAGTGCAGGGAAAACCCCTCCCACCTATATGTAGCTTTCCACAAACAAGAATGGGACATAATGTCTACTAAGGAAAGCTCACACACTGGCAGGACATTGCCCAGGATAAAAAGGCCCCCTCAACCCGCTTATGCACCGGGGTGGGTGGGGAGAGCAATGCTGCAACTTTTCTCAGTTCCAGAGAAGAAACTTCACCAAGGGATCAATGCAAGGAACCCCACCAGGTCAGAGTATTGACCCTGGATCCCAGCAGTTACAATGGACAATGGGGCCCAACAAGAAAGCTATGTCGGTATGACACAATAAACTGAACCATTGGAGAAAAGAAAAGAATGTAATTCTAGTGGCAAATCAATGCTAGGCCAAGTTCAGACGTAGTTGAAGTGTTTGGCTATTAAAAATACTAAAAAGAGTATAAACCAAAAAAGAGAGTGTAAAAATGTAGAAGTTGCTCCTATATTGTAAGAAGAGGTTTATATCTTAGAAGATGCTTAAGGATTGACATTGTGGGTTGCATAGGATCCAAGGGAAGGACACATCAATTTGAAAGATATCACAACAAATTGAGTGAGGTTTGTTCTTTGAACTATCCATAAAAAGTATATGAAACTTTGGAAAACACTACACAGATGGATAATGCTCTGACACAGTCCCTATATGAGGGAGGGGTGAGAAATTAGCAAGCAAATCAAAGGAGTATATGAAATTTGGTGACTGAGTAGATTAGTTAAAATGACAAATAGAGCATTCAAGCAGCCAATGAATATTATTAAAATATCAGTATCAAAGTTTGTACCAACAAACACATCATTAACAGAAAGAAATCAGGTAGACTATGCAATAGGTTCATCTGTTCAAAAAATAGAAAGCCATGAACAGAAACAGAAAGTGGAGTGGAACAAAATACTTGAGACACAACAGAAGTTAAAGAACTTCAGAACTACTGGTGAACACTGTTCAGAGATCCAAAACCACATAAAAATGACCACTGAATTGAATATATAAGCAGATGGGAAATAAGGTTATTAGAAAAAAAGATGTAAATAAGCTAGCAAATTGTTCCATCTTTAAAAGCCCAAGACCAGATTCACTTCCAAAATTTAGACTGAATCCAAACATAATAGGGCATTGGTTAACTGAATCATAAAGAAGCAGCAGCACTTGGATAATGCATTCCCAGTGACTAAGTTTACTATGATCTCTTGGAGACTATTCTGAGAGCTGGGATTGAGCATGAAGTGCAGAGGGCTGGTCATTCATAGATCTGAGATTAGGTCGCAATCTGTCCTCCTCAGATTGTTGAACAATTAATAGAGTAGGACATTCTTCATGCTGAACTTTTTCTTTCACTGCATGTGTCCAGAATTTGCAGGTGCTGGCTGGTAAAGAGGGATAAGAAGGTCTCCTGCATCTTTGCACACTACCATTCTTTGTTAGACCTCTCTCAAAGTCTGGATTTAGTACTGGAGTTTGTGCATCTCCAGCACTTTTGGGGAGAACTATCCCCTCTTACATCTTTTGAATGCCTGCAAGCTGTGAACATTGAAATTAATTTGATATCCTGTTTTGTCTGAGTTTTTAGCATAAAGGCAGCTGCCCATCAGCTTCTGACCATGTGTTATTGCAAAATAGGGTCAACTTATAATTTAATATTGGTATTAACTGTCCATAATCCAACTACAAACAATACCTGTCTTCATGAAATCTGGGTCCAGAGGGAATGTCTGGAAAATGAATGATCCCCTATTTCACTTTTTTGATGTTATATACTTGTAATGTTGTTTTAACTAATAATAATGATGAAAATTAATACAGTACAGTAACCCCTCGATTTACATGACCCCCATTTGCATGGTTTTGGATGAACAGTCCAAAAAATATTCAATTTTTTTTTTTTTATAAATAAATAAAAAGGCACTGGTGGTTAAGAAGCCAGCTCCAAGAGACCCCAATGGTGAGTGTTATTTTTTATTTATTACGTGTTACCAATTTTTACTTTTTTTACAGATGACTTTATGTATTTATTTATTTATTATTTAATTAATTAATTAATTAATTGTTTTGGCAGACAATTATTATTATTATATTGTATTTTAATTTTATTTAATTTGTGGGGTCTCTTGGGGTTGGGGGATGCCTATACTTAGCACATTTAATTACAGTATATATTATAGTTTCCCTAATTTATGCAGAATTAATTTTATGTGGAAGGTTCAGGAATGCATCTACTGCATAAATTGGGGGATTACTGTATAAGTCCAGATAGTTTCTGCCCTGTCAAGGTTTTCATTTCATGCTCAACACTCATCAGGAACCATGGGGTCAAAACATTAAAAGAGATATTATTTGTTAAAAGTTCTTAAATATCAAATACAATGTTTCATTACTTTATATACCACCATTTTGTAAGATTTTAGGCCTGGGGTCAAACAGACCATCGTCTTCAATGAGTGATGACATCCCTGTGGCTAGTGTTTTGAAGAAAGACAGCAGTGAAAGAGAATCAAGTGCCAACCCTTGGCCATATATTAATGAATATTTCTTATTTACTGGTGAAAGTGGAAAGGAAGGTCTGAATTTTACATGCAAGTTATGCCAGCCAACCAAAAAAACAGTGAGTGCCAACAGGAAATCTCTCTATAATTTGAAGTCTCATCTTAATCGTAAACACCCAAATAAGAAAAGAGAGTTTGAAATGTGTATTAAAGAGGGAATTAGCAAAGGGAGGAAAAGGACCTTGGCTACAGTTCTGTTTAATGATGGTTCTTGTGCAAAAAAAAGCACACTTGAAAAACATAGCCAACAACCAAGCCTCAGTGAAGTTCTTGCAAGCAGTTCAAATAAAATATCCCAGAGTAGAGTTAATGAGCTTGTTACTGATTTGGTCATTGAAGAAATGTTACCCTATAAAATTGTTGAATCTGAAGCATTAAAGACTTTAGTTCGCACCTTGCAGCCAAGTAAAGAGGTTCTTGGAAGGAAAGCTTTATCAAATATGATTGAAAAGAAGTTTCAAGAGAAGACTGACAAAGTAAAAAACAAACTCTCTTCCATCAACTGGGTTGCAACTACTGCTGATTGTTGGAGTTGCCGCAACAAGTAAGTATATATTTCTTCGTTCCACTGATTTTTTTAAATGAATACTCAGTATTTTTAGAACTATATGAAATGATTAGTAATAGTAAAGTAACTTACTATGAATATGTAATTCCATGTAATTTAACTGAAAACTTCGTTATTTTTTAATTTTTTATATTGATTATTTTTTCCCTCAAAAGCGAAAAAAAATGTATAACTTTCCTTCTAATAGGTGTAGAACCATGATCTAAGCACCAAAAATTATGAAAAATTGTGTACTTCTTGAATATTGAAGTTGCTCATCCAAATTGAGTTTCTTTCATTCAATTTTCAAAGGAGTTTTGACTTTTCGTGGGGTAACTGAACATTTTTAGGCATGTTTGGGGGGACACTCAATTACTGCAGCATTCAATGAGTACATTATATATACTGTATATCAGGGATGGGTTCAAGTACTGGTGGCTGTACTTAAGTACAAGTACTGAAGAAAAACTTGAGTACAAGTACAGCTTTTTCTCACTGTATTCAAGTCCAAGTACATATTGGTGTACTTAAGTACAAGTACTTTTATAAATAACAAGTCTAATTGAATAGAAGTTGACAAGGATATCTTTAAATTAATTTTACATACTCTGAATATTATTCCAAGATACAATATTTAAAAGATTACACAAAGATATACTGATCTCTTCTTGTTTTAGCTATTACAGCTTATAGGGAATAAATTAACAAAATTACCAATGTTTGCCATATCCTGCATAGTGCATGTTATAGACCAGAAACAAGTTGAAGTAATATGTTCCAAGTTCCAGCTCTCAAAGTTGCTCAAAATAAAGAAAGCACTTTAAAGTTCACATATTACTGCGGTTTTTACAACTACACAAAAACCCAGTATTACTTAGTAATGAATGATCATCTTAATTGGCATGGGACAAGTTTTGAGGAATAAGCGTATGTATTATCATTACATTTCACAAATATCACACTTTCAAAGTAGTTTTCTGTAAGCCTGTTGTGACGTGTTGTCACCTGACAAATGAGTTGCCAGATATTCATTTTAGCGCTTTTAGTCTGATATTTTCATTAAGTGCACAGTGTATTTAGTTGTAGGCAGCTTGAAATGTACTTGATTGTATTTGAAATGTACTTGATTTTTCAAGTATAATGGGACTAAGTACATTGCATTTTCAAATCCCAAGTACCAGTACAAGTACATGAAATTGTCCTTAAGTCCAAGTACTTGTACTTGAACCCAAGTCTGCTGTGTATATACACATCTTTTTTTGGCTTGCTCTGTCTTCTGTGGAGGGGTCACTTTTGCGGGTGCTCACCTTTTGCCCCCTCCTTCCTACATAAAAAAAACAGGTTGCCCTCACTTTATGTGACTTCACTTAATGCAATTTTGCTATTATATGATGACCTTACTTCTACCACTCTCACTTTGTGCAAGAAAAATTTGCAGTTATGCAACTGGCTGGGTTGGATGTATGAAGCTCATGCAACTAGTGTAGGTGCATACGGACTTTGCTATGCAGTTGGTGCGGGTGGAGATACAAAATTTTGCTCGCATACTTCCTCAGTCTACTTCAGTCAGTGTTGCATTTTCCATTGTTGCGTGTGTGGACTTATGCTACTCACTGTCATCTTGTAGTGTGTGGATTTGCCATTACTGTTGACTTTAGTGCCACGACTTTTTTAATATATTTCGACAGAAAGTGATATTTTATGTTTTTTCATGATATTTATTCAAAATTTCATAAGGACTCTCATGGTACTAACATTTTTAATAAAGTCATTTGCAATACCAAAAAATACCCAAACTACATCTCTGTTTAGTGAAGAGTTAAATGGAAACTGAAATTTTTCTGATGCATTTTCTCACTTCCAGAAATTGTTACCTTTTTTCAAAAATCACCATAAAATATAAACTGCATTCTAGTGCACTCAACTAAATCCCAAAATGTTATAATGTTTCAGACCAACAAAGAGCCCAGAATCCACCTAACTGTGTTTGTAATTGTGTATTGTGTGTGTCCTCCATGGTGGTGGAGGGGACCTACAATTTTATGTGGGTTCTGAACCACAAAAGCCTTAATTTTACTACCTCAAACTATATCCAATCTATCAACAGATGCATCTAATCGATTTTTAAACATGTTTATAGAAGTGCTACTAATTACTTCTACTGGCAAGCTATTCCAGCTATTTACTATTCTGTGTAAAAAAGTTTTTGACAACTGCTGTTTCGAACCTTCTACTTGTCAGCTTACATCCATTATTTCTAGTTTTACTATATTGTGATATTTTGAAAAAGCTATCTCTATTTACGTTATCAAACCCATTCATCATTTTAAAAACCTAGATTAGATCGCCCCTTAGCCTCCTAGTCTTGAGTGTTGTCAATTTTAACTCCTTAACCTTAACTCCTTCCCTGACATACTATATGCAAAGTTACCATTATGCGAACCTATATGTAAAATTTTGCACTTATCGACATTTAATCTCATTTGCCATGTGACTGACCAATCTACGATTTTATTTAGATCTTCCTGGATTTTCTCTCTATCTTCATCATTAATCACCCTACCACCCAACTTCGTGTCATCTGCAAACTTTGAAACTGTACTGACGAGGCTAACATCTAAATCATCAATATATATATATATGTATATAAGAAAAAGCAAGGCACCCAATACAGAACCCTGAGGAACACCACTCACTACATTAGCCCAAGATGACTCTGCTCCATGAATGACCACCCTCTGTTTCCTACCTCGCAACCACTCTTCTATCCAATTTATTACTACACCCCTGATTCCATGAGCCTTAGCTTTTTCAATGAGTCTTTTGTGTGGTACAGTGTCAAACATTTTGAAAATCTAAATACACTACATCTACCACCCAATGACTATCATAAATTTCAACTACACTTTGGAAAAATTCTAAAAGATTAGTTAAATAAGATTTGTTTTGCCTAAAACTATGCTTCATATTTCTAATCAAGTTTTGCAATTCTAAGTGTTTGACTATACAATCTCTACTTATTGATTCCAGTAGCTTACCTACAACAGACGTTAAGCTGATTGGCCTATAATTTTCTGCTGCACAATAAAGCTAAAAGATTATATACAGGTGACCCTTGTTTTATGCAGGGGTTGTGTTCCAAAAAAAGTTTGTATAAAGAGAGCCACTTATTACTCGTATTTAATAGGAATGCATTCCAGAACCTCAACTGACACCCCTGAAAAAACCTTTCTAACTCCCTTTCATGACAAATTCAATGAAAAATCACCTAATAAAATAAAACTCATCTGACATTATATAAAAAAAAATATTAAAAGAAATAATAACAGGTATTTACTTGAATAGTGGTATGTAAAAACCATGTTCTCCCCTTAAAGCTACATAATTATATACAGGAATACCCCGCTTTACGATGCTTCGTTTTACGAAACCCTGGGTTTACGAAATTGTATTTGCGCTAAATAAAAAATTAAATGAAGAAATATAAAAGACAAAAATAAAATGCGTACGTCGCGCATACCACAATCTAATATTCTGCATTACAGCAGTGCTTAGTTAGCTCGATTTTAAGACAAAAATAATATGCTTACGTCGCGCATACCATACTGTACTGTACTCTATTACGTATTCTGCATTACAGCGGTGCCAAGTTAGCTCGCTTTTAGCTCACTTTGCACTGTGGCAACGCAGCTGTTGTCAGTTTATATGTGCGCTTTGACAAGAGAGTTTGTGCTTTATTCACTCTCGCGCACGCTAAGTGTTTCACTGATATTCTTTTCGTACATTCTTTGTTCATTGCTTTCATTTCTATGTTAATAAACATTTTTTTCTGCAAAATTTGCTGTTTTATAACCTTTTTTTTCTGATTTTTTAAGAAAAAAAACGTAACCCAAAATATAACATTATATGTATGGGAAATAATGCTCTGCTTTACGAACACCTGCTTTACAAACACCTGCTTTACAAACGGGTGCTAGGAACGCAATATTTCGTAAAGTGGGGTATTCCTGTAGATATGAAACCCATTATATCTCCCAATATTATTTTACATTCTTGTAGCTATCTTCTTTCATATAGTGTATTGTGAATTATAGGTTGTACCTTGGAGTGACAGTGCACTGGATAGATCCAGAGACCCTCAAAAGGGAGAGTGCAGCCCTTGCCTGTCATCGCATCATTGGCCACTACACATATGATTTGTTGGCCAAAGAGCTTGAAACTGTGCATGTTGAGTACTGTATTCACAATAAGATTACAAAGACAACAACAGACAATGGCTCAAACTTCGTTAAGACTTTTAGGTAAGTTAATATACAGGGTGTCCGAGAATTATCTGTACAATTTTTGGCTGTTATTAAAAGTCAACCATGAAGTGTAGAAATTCCAGTATTGTCCCATTTTACAGAGAATCTCATTAAGTTTTTTCTGATACCAAGTTGTGACAAGTTTTTTAGAAATTCCAGTGTGTCCGAACATTATCTGTACAATTTCATCTTTTAATAAAATCCTTGATAACACACGTAAACTTCTTAAACAAGATTATTTAGAATCTGTATTTTCAAAAGTTTCTTTTATTAAAGTAACGTTTTACAAACATTCGATATGTGCACCATTAGTGATTCGCAAAACATCCAATCGATACTCCAAATGTTGCCATGTACGCTGCAGCATATCCACATCAATTCGCTCAATAGCAGCTGTGATTCTTGCTTTTAAATCATCAATGTCTGTCACCCGCGTACATTTCTAAAAAACTTGTCAAAACGTGGTATCAGAAAAAACTTAGAGATTCTCTGTAAAATGGGACAACACTGGAATTTCTACACTTCATGGTTGACTTTTAATAACAGCCAAAAATTGTACAGATAATTCTCAGACACCCGGTACTATGGAATTTTATATTTCATTATTGTATGTTTTAATGTTATATAAATAACTTTTAAGAATATATGCCTATGCGTGTGCATAATATATTAGTATAATGTGTGTGTTTTTAGTGGATATTTATGTGTTTTTCTTTTCTAGGGCCTTCTCTCTCAACATGAATGATGAGATAATTCCAAATGAGGCAAAGCAACATGCTGAGGGTGACTCTGATGAGGATGATGAAGTAAGCATTCATGATGTGTTTGCAGTTGTTAGGGCAGAGCCAGATTCGTCACCTATATACATTCTCCCAGAGCATCATCAATGTGCTAGTCACACACTGAATCTCATTGCAACAGTTGATATAAACAGTGCTCTGACAGATGCTAAGTATAAGAAGATTTCTAGAGCCACTTTTGCTAAAACCCAAGCATTGTGGAACAAACAGTGGCGAAGTACTGTAGCAGCTGACTTAATACAAAAACAACTTGAATGTCAATTAATAGTTCCTTGTGTCACACAGTGGAACTCACTGTATGATGCTGTTCAAAGAATTCAAGAGGTGTTGTCAGACAAGGAAAATGCACTCCATCATGTGTGTGATGAGTTGGGAGTATCCCGATTCAATACTGCTGATTCATGCTTTGTTAAAGAGTATGTGATGGTAATGCGTCCTGTTGTGCAAACTTTAGACATTCTACAGAGTGAGAATAATGCTTACATGGGACTTCTGCTGCCTACTTTGACAGCTTGTCTCAAAAATCTGAGAGGTATTGAGGAAAGAACTTTGACCACCTGTTTGCCTTTAGTCAAGTCTCTGATTGCGGCCATTGAGAAACGATTTAAGAATCTGTTTAATGACAATGAAACAATTCTTGCTGCTACGTTTCATCCAAAATTCAAATTAGTTTGGATTGAAAGCGAAGAAAAGAAGATGGAAGTCAGAAACCTGATGACAAAGAAGGTTGAAGAAAGGATTGTGCTTGAGACTGGAGGCTCTCCTGGTTCATCAACCACAGAAGAAGAAGAAGAGGAAGATTTCTTCAAGTGCTTCAAAGTGAAATCAAAATGTACAAGTGGTCAAAACAGTTCAGATCAGGTCTCTACGTTTTTGAACAGCCCACCCTTTCGGGTTATTGATTCAAATTGTTTTCCTTCTCAGTCCTTCAAGGCAGTATTCCTTTCTCTGAACACACCACTACCATCCAGTGCAGCTGTAGAACGTGTTTTTTCTATAGCAAAAAACATAATGAAGCCTAAAAGATCAGGCCTGTCCGATTCAAATTTTGAGAAATTGACTCTGTTGAAAATGAACAAAAATCTGTGAAGTAGCTATAAAGTTTGGGATAGTTTAAGAGTATTGACCACCTAATGTTTTTGTTTTTGAAAATTAATGCAATTCACCACATCACTGTTTCAGTGATATCCATTTTTATTCATTAATATGTTGTATCAATGGAACATTCAAGTTTTGGTATGATTTACTCACTTTGTCAATATTTTATTCTTTCAGTTTCAGTTTGTGTATTTGAATTAAATAGAATTTATAGATGTATAAATTGAATAGAATTTATTCTTCCATTGGTTTGTTTTCTCTATTAATATATACAAAAGGAAATTGACTCCTACATAAAAATGTTTTAATTTTTGTAGATCACAACATCACATTTTTGTACCTTAGCAACCAATTATATCATGATGTGTGCTAATACAGTATATGTAAGTAAATTATGGAAGGCAGGACATAAATGGGGTGGTTTCAGAAAAAATTAGTGACAAAATTAGCATCAGTGGCATTAACTGTTGAAAATGTTTAGCATTAGCGTTAGTGGCACTAAATGTTATGGTAGTTAGTGTTAGCAGGCACAGCACTCTATAGACTCTATGGTTCCAACAATGTAAGTAAGTTGAAGGTTCCTGACAAGGGTTAATGGAGGATGAAAATTTTCTGAATTCTCAAAAACTTTCTTTAACTTTTCATTAATCATACGCAAAATAGTCTGTTTTTTCCTATTTATTCACTTTCATATTTAATTCAAATTTTCTAATTACATTAATCCATTATGGGCCAAAACTATTTTTTTATTATTTCCTAATATTCCTTAATATATTCAGCTTTAGAGACTAAATAAACATAAAATAGTTATCTGGTACAGAAAATTTTAAATTAAAAAATAAAAATTAATATTTAAAAATTTCACTTTTAAGTTCTAACCTAAATTGTATTGTTGAAATGTGTTCCAAAAAAGGGACAATGGCCATTAATGGGTTTTAATACAAAATTTCTTTCAAATGGATCAAGCTATGATAGCTTCTAAATGTTTTTATGGTTCACTTTTCATTTAATTAAACAAAAAATGCCCTGTACTGTTATTTCATGCTTTTAATATAAAAATCATTCTTACTTTAACAAATGTTGGAGGGGAAAACATCCTTTTTGTAAGTACAATGTTGGATAGGATGAGATAAATTTGTGAATTTTTGGGTTGTCAAAATCTTGTCACTCGAGATCACTGAATGGTGTATCTCCTCTTTAGGTTACTTTGGCTACTTTGTGTCACAAGTATGATGAATATCACTCAGACTTCAGGGTTCATACACACCTGCAAAAATATCGGGATTTTTTGAGAATATCAGGGGAATATGAAATATTTATAAAATATTTAGGACTTAATTATTTGTAAATATTTTATAAATAATTTAACAATAAATTAATTTAAAATGTTAATATAAAATAATTTAACAAAAACAAGCACTATTTGTTTTACATTATATAAAACTCATGCACTTTGTTATCTAGTATTAATTTTTTCAGCCTGCCATGTGATTTTTGCATACATTTTTTAATAGTAGTTAGAATAAAAATTAGGTTTTAATTGTGTTATATGAAATGTGAATTTTTTTTACACCTTTTATGCAATTTTTATATTTTTATATATATTTATATATCAATGGATTATCAGGAAACTTTTTTCTTGGACCTGTGTATGAACCCTGAGTCTCTGTACAGAGAACAAATAAAAACTCCCATACTTTTTTATAAAAATTATAATAATTTTAAAATTTTATCTTGATTCTTGAATTACTTTAAATCCTATATGGGTCATTCCAGGACAAATCAGGCATTGCCTGAAACCACACACACTTAGATTTTGCTTAAAATTGCTATACAGGGTTGTTTATGCTGAAAAACACGAAATTTCGAGTTTCAGAGCAATCAGAGTAATGGTTCAAAAGTTATGGGCCCCCCCCAATTTTGGTGGTGGGGGCTGGCCCCTTAATTTTTAAAAGTCTATAACTCGGTCCCTAATTGAGCTAGGAAAAAAATTTAAAAGCCATTTGAAAGCTCAAATCCTAAAGAATAATTGACACTTAAGTAATAAAATGCATTTAATCAAATAGTTAAAAAATTATATGTTTGAATATTTGGGGGGGGGGCCACCCCCTATGATACAGATATTCAAGATTTTTTTTTCATCATTTTGTACCTCAATTACTCTTCTATATGACTTAGTCAATGACATTGTGTATTTTTTCCTTTCATTAGATGGTGGTGGAGGTTAAAAACACATTCTATTTGCTGGACTTCATTATGCCTGTTTTACTTATCAAGCTCTCTTATAAGATGTTTTCCTTAACTTACAAATGGATTAAGTATAGCTATAAGATAAACTTATTAGGGTTTTCCTAAAACTCAATAATAATAATAACTCTCTCTCAACTTTGTCGATCTTCAAAGGCAAAAAAAATACTGCTAGTATAGTTACGTTTTATTGAACAAATTAAGACATTACTTGAATAAAAATAATTGCTATACAATACAGTAAATCTGAAACTTTTTTGGTACCTAGCCTAATTCTTAGTATCATGTATTTCAAAGATATACACAACTCTGATGCCAGATTGAATATTAGGAGTTGACATTTCATGAAGGATGTTTTTGGCTTCTACCTAACAAACATCATCTTTATTAGTTGGGAAATAGTATCTATCGTTTTTGTTGGAAATAGGAGTAAGAAACTTGATTTTATAATCTTGGAATTCTTCTGAATAATCTAAAATGATTCCTAAATATTTTCTACCATCATAAATACATGCAACATACTTTCCCACAGGAAATTTTTGCTCATTTGATAAATCTGGACTCATGTCTGAGCATGACTCCAGATTCCTAGGATCTTGGGAGCATTGCTCCAGTAAATTTGACCATGAGAAAAAGTAAATTTGGGTTTGGGTTTTGTTCATCCGCTAGACGTTATGCAATTTTTTTGCTATACGTTCTTGTACAAACCAATTTTTTTAAATTACAAATTTAGTTATTTTAAGTTTAGTTGGTAATTCCATATTTAACAATTATTTTTATTTTTTGTTAAGCTTCAATGTTTTGATAATTAAAATTTTATTAAAACATATATTTTTTTAATATAAAATTATCAGGATTGGACTATGTTCCATTGATCTCGGCCAGGTTTGATAAATTGGCCAGATAATTACTTGTGCGGTTTTAAGTAATCCACCATGACTCTAGAATTGAAAAGTTTAGTTAAGTTTAAACTTACTTTTACTTACTTACTCTTCCTTACTTTTACTTACTCTTCCTTACTTTTACTAAGTTTAAAGCACTTACTTTTACTTACTTTCATTGTACTATATTTACTTACTTTTACTCACTTTTACCATACTATATTTACTAACTTTTACTTATTTTGTATTTTTTCAGGTAGTCAATAATCAATAATGGATCCTAATATTGATGAAGTTGGAGAGAAAAGTGAGGGTGTTAAAAGGGATTACTTTTGTGGTCAATGCAAGAACAAATATTCAAAGAAGCAAAACTGGGAGGAACATTTTAATTCCAAAAAAAATATTTGTTACAATACAAGAGGTCCCAGAGTTTGGGCCCACAGCTTAGATATTGCAGTAAAGAAATACCAGGATGAAGTGCAGCAAAGAGATACGGCAAAGCAGTCATTTAGTTTGTTCACAAAATGTGCTAGTGCTAGACCTCAGAAAAATGAACCAACTTCATCAACTGCTAATCTAGAAAATGAAACGTTTTCACGATGTTTCACAGACTGAAGAAAGTGCTTCTCCTCCACCTAAGAAACAAAAGGTAAGTGAGGAATCTGCGCATCAGACTAACAAAACTGCTTTAGAGGAATTTGAAAATTCCCAAATCCAGAAGACATTGAATGCAATTTTGCGCCTAACAAAAGAAACTCACCAAGCTGTTGTGGTTAATAAAGAGAAGAGTCAAAATATGCCTTCAAGTTCAAGTGTTGCATCCAAATCTAATAAAGCAAAAAGCAACAAATTTGACATTTCCATAGCCCATTTAAGCAAGTGTAAATCAATACAAGAAATCCTGAACAATGATTTGATCAAATCTACATTCAAATTGGTGGAAAAGAAGGATCTAGGGCATGCTGATGATTCATTTTCAGTACCAAGTGATATAATGGAAAACATTGCAAATAGTGACACTAATATGCCTGATGTAGATATAGCTGTTGAGGATGAAGATGATGATAATCAAGAAGATATTGATGATGCTTCTGATGATAAAATGTTTACATTATATTGCATAGCTTGCACAGACCCCAAAGCATGTGCTTCAGACAAACATTCTAACATAAAAGGTTACTTCAATGTTAAAGATTTAACCTATGTATGCAAACAAGGAGAAAATCAAGAGAGATGGTTTAGAAATCTGAAAACCCACTTGAAGAGACATTTAATTAAACTTCAGCATCATCAAAGAGCTGCTGTTTATGAAGTGATGAAAACATCTTCTCGGAACACTACTAAACGCATAGAAGACTTATGTGGCAACATCTTATACTACATAATGAAAACAAACACTGCATGGGCTCTATATCCAGTACTTCTAGCTGTATTACATAGGTCAGGTTGTGAGGTTGGAAATTTGAATCATAGCACACATGCGTGCGAGACAATTTGTGAGCTATTAGATAATCAACTTAAAGAACAAACTGTAAAGTGGTTCTTAGAACAAACTTCAGTAACAATAACAGCTGACATTGGAACAATTTTGGGATTAAGCATGCTAGTTGTATTAGTTATGAGTGAAGAAGATAAGACTGTAAAACTTGCTGGGATAAATTTAGAACGCAGCAAATCAGGAGTTTATTTGGCCAATGAAATTTTTGGTGTGTTGGTCTCCTAATCACTTGAAACTATCTGAATCAATTAAATCCAAGGTATCTGGAATGGTTGGAGATGGGGCTTTTTGTAAGGACAACGAGCCATTTAAAAACGAAATGAAAAAGTTGTTTGGAGAAAATTTCAAATTTCGATGGGACTTAATGCATCTTGTGAACAGAGCCCACGTTGATGCATTGAAGAAAATTTGTAAACTAAGTGAGCTTTTAGACTTTATTCAGAATCACTCTTCAAATCTGAGATCAGGCCTTGACTATACCAATATGGTTCTTGACAATATCATTGGTTTTAAGAGACCAAAACTCAAATCTGATACTCGCATGGTTAATTACGAATTTGATCAATTTGACAGATTTGTGGAAAATTGTGTTTTTTGATCATCCACAAGAGAAAGAAATTAGTGCCAAGTTCTATGTATTGATTTCCTATGTAACAAAGATTATGTTGCAAGTAGCTCAAAAAACCACAGTTAGTGCAGAATTTGTAGAAAATATATTTTATAAAGAAGGAGGGAAAACTGTTATGTTAAGAGTGATGGAAACAATTTCCAAATTAGCTAATGGAGGAAATGCAAATGATGTAGTTTCTGAATTTAAGCACGATACCACAGGGCAGCAAAAGGAACTAACAGCTGAGGATTACATCCTAAATGAAGTTTACAAATACATCAAGAAATGTTCTGATTACTACCAGGTTGCTGAAGTTGCTAGACCATCCAGAACCAGATCTGAAAGTAGTTTTACAAAAGACTCAGTGATAAATTGGCTGACAGAATATATAGAACAGCTGTGGAAAGGAATCACAGAGAGATTAAAGCATTTTGATAAAGATGGATCAACTGCCTGGAGTGAAGCACCAGCTGAAGGGACATTCTCCATTCTTGGTTACATTGTTGAACACAAAGGATCCATTAAGCCATCTCATTTGACTAAGCTGTGCAGAATTGTGAAGGAGGGTCCAGCTCCAGGCACTAGATCTGCTGTAATGATCACACAGAAAGCCATTGATCAGTGGCCAAGCATACATGGCGGTAAATTCACAACAAATGCCTACATGCAAGGTCTAACATCGTCCACTGTTGCTGCTGCAATGAATAAATAAACTTAAGGTGAGTTATAAACTGTACATTATTGTATTATTATGTTTAGCTAAAACAATTTGTAATTGGTATGTCGTCAATTCAAGAGTTTACTATCATTAACCTATCTAGTGGTGTAAGGGGAAAAAAAGTAAATTCAGAGCTGTGCTCCAGTAAATTTTTTCAAATCTGGAGTCATGTGTCTGAGTCACCTTGTTCAGAGGTCATAACCCTAACAACATTGTAGTCATTGGAGTCTGAAACTAAATAAGCTTTAATGTGACTCTGAGACATTGGCACAATTCTGTGAAAACGTTGTGTGCCCTTCACTGTCACTGCTTTTTCAAACCTACTACTGAGTTCTGTTTTATTATGATTTATTTGTTCTTTTGTAATGAATTTAAACTTGGACTCAAAATTTTGTGTACAAAAGTCATAGAAACTGTGGAGACAAGATGTGTCCTGTTTTTTGTTCTTTGCAGCCTAAGTGGTTCAGTCGTGACATTGCTTCAGCTATCCGAAATAGGAAAGCTGCGTATAGGAGGGTGAAGGCCAATCGTTCCCTTGAGAACACTGAGGCGTATGTCTGCCTGTGCAGAGAAGTGATGGTGAAGGTTAGGCTAGCGAAACGTAACAAAGAACTCCGGGTGGCAAGCCTCTGCAAGGGGAACCCTAAGGAGTTCTTCAGTTATGTTAATAGTAGAAAGCCCATTAGAAGCATGATAGGTCTGTTAAAGGACCTCAACGGCATTCTGTGGACCTCCGACGTGGACATCACTAATGTGCTGAATGAATACTTTGTGGGAGTGTTCACCAGGGAGGACACCCGCATCATCCCTGAGCCAGGCATCAGGGATAGTGTTTGGTGTAACCAGGTGTGCATTTACAGTGTGTGGGGCCTTGAGCAAACTATTTCTTGGGATGTATTATTTTAGTGTGTTAATGAATGACAATATTTTGTAATGCACATAACATATTTTTTTAACACACACAAAACACACATGTGGAAGCCATTTGGCTTATTAATGTGATATTAAAGACTATAACTTAACTATGTACACACACAGTGTATACAGCTACACAGTTGTAATGCACTTAATAAACATCTACACAGTTATTGTAATACACTTAATAAACAGCTACACAGTTGTAATGTGCTCAACAAACAGCTAAACTGTACAGCTTACTGTACTGTAGATAGAGTGTAGATTTGTAATGAATATTACATAGGACACTTTCTGGCTTTTTGTTTGGGAAACTGCGCGATTGTGTCCTCGAAACTCACCGACTGCAACACCTCATGCTCTATACTCAACAATGCCAGGGACGAAAGGCGCTCCTGGCCCATTGTGGAGCGAAGGTAATTTTTGATCAGTTTGAGTTTTGAGAATGAACGTTCACCAGAACAGTTCATGACAAACATACACAGGTATATTCTCATTGCTATTTTCATGTTTGGGAATGTTTCTTTCATTTCAATTCATTTGTGTTCATACGCTGATAAAATCTGTTGCACATGTCTTCACGTTCCATCTGGGATTCTGTTTCACTTTTGGTGAGTTTCATTAGGGCAGTGAACTGCACAACTTTTGTTACCAGCTCTTTCTCGAGATCAGCCTGATAGCATTCTACTAGATCAGGGTCGGCCAACCCCATGCCTGCCAGCCAAAAGTGGCTCATTTGACTTTTGAAGGTGGCCTGCCTCAGAAATAATAAATAAAAAAATATATAATTCTATAAAAAAAATAAATAAATAAAAAAATAAATAAAAAATAAATAAAAAATAATTATTATATGCACAATCAGTGATATATACAGTAAGTGTTTTATATAAGCAGAATATATTTTACATTTCCAATAAAAAGTAGAAGAATTAATAAATAATAAGTATATCTAAATAATTATACATTTCTGTTCAAGCCAATATCCCCCTCCTTCTCTTCCGGTAGCCGTGTAGCACGAGTCCTAGTGATGCAAAAAAACGTGTTTTTTTCAAATATTGTTTTTTTCATGGGAAAAAAACGTTCTTTTCGTGTTTTTTTTGTTTTTTATGGGTTTTTTCCCAAAATACTTGTATATTATTAAATGAGTGTTTTTTTTTATCGCAGAGTTTATTATTAATTCAAGTTGTTAATATAATACATAAGAAAAGCTAAACATTAATTTTAAAAGGTATTGTAAAAGAAAAAAACTGCAGTACATTTGCATGTATTTATCCATTTTAAATGAAAACCAAATTATGACAAACTGAAACATAATGAGAGCAGTGATTACAAGATTTTCAAATGTGAATACATATTTCTGATATATTCATGAACAGTTAGTCTTCTTCAAAGTCACTTTTCTCAAAATCTGATGAATCATGATGGGTAACTTCCATCAATGATTCTGCTTCTGATTCGGAATCAGAAGCCTCAATATTTGGCTCAGCAATAGTAACAGGCCCCTTTCCAGAGGATGGACCTGCATCACCTGCCAAGGTAATATTGGAGTGGGCTTTGTAAAGACTGTAGCCTTTTTGAATGATCCATAACTTGGGCTTAGTTTTGTTTGGTGAATGCTGGTCTTTCTGTTCTGCTTCAATGAGCTGGATATTATGCGATATATAGACTAGTTTTGCAGCTGCATTCTGTTGTTAGCCTGTTTCTTTTTGCTGAGTGTATCCACCCATGTCTACTAAATGAACGTTCCACAGCGGCACTTTGTAGTGGTAGACTCAGAATGTTAGCTGCTATTTTTTGACAGCTGAGTTGAGCAGCAAAGTCCATTCCACCAGCTTCTTGGGCTTACTTCTTGCAGATGTCCAAAGGAATGTTTGCTAAATAGTTTTTCCTTTTGAACGGTAGTTGGCAACTTCCTCCAATTACAACTGCAGCATCTAATAATTCTTGACCTTCAGCTATTTCATGGATAACCTGTAGAGCATCCACCTGCAAAATAATGTTTAAGTAATAATACTTCAGTGTGTAAACATGCATAGCTAGTATTTAGAATGAAACTCATGCTCTTTCCAAAAATTACAATATCTAGAAATATTTCAGCCATATCTGTGTTTTAGAACTTATAAATACTCTAACTAATCAGAATCTTATCCTTTTGAGTAACCCTATTAATATTTTTCTGCAAAACATAAAATTTTTAAAAACTGTGATTTGTGAAATTGTGATCCATTCAATCCTATGTAGAACAAATCTTGCTTATAATTTGATCAGACTATTTCCTGAATAGTGATGTAAAACTTACTGCTTCTTCCTCCGATATGGGCATCCTTGTAGCGGGGATCCAGGAGATTTGCTGCTAAGTGAATGTCTTCACTATGAATTCTCTTCTTTCTTGATTATACTTAGCAAGCGGCTTCTTCACTTTTAAGGATTGGACTTTCTTGCAACATATTTCTCACTGAGTTCTCAAGCTCCTTGAATACCTTTGCTACATGAAAGGTGCTGGTTGTCTCCTTCAACAGATGTGATAGAATCTGCTACTGGTTTTCAGTAGTTTGAGCAAACCTTCAGTTTCTATCCCAGAACACTTCTGAGAGCAGTAGTTTCCGACAGACTGACCATGCTGTTTTCTTAGCTTCTTCACTTATGGCTAGGGCTTGGAGAGCTTGTTTATTGTTACAGATGCTCTCCATACAGTGGATGACTGAGTCCCATCTGTAAATAATAATATAAAAATATCTATTAGATTCATTTAAAATATTGCATATTTATTTGTGCAAGAAACATGTTAACTTGTGCACAATTGAAGTATATATATTGTATATACATATTGTTAATTTAGTGTTATTGTAAGATACACATTTTTATGTTGCAAAGGATGTCATTTTAAAAATTTCACATTTTTAATTAGTACCTGGTCTTAACTGGCAGTTTCAGTGATTTAGAAGGCTGTTGTTGAAGCTGCTTCAGCAGTGCAGTAAGCTTTTGAGACTTCTTTATAGTTTTTACAACATTGGTGCAGTCTCTCTGGATACATTCTACTGTTTTGATTTTACTAACATCAGTAAATACTAAATGCAGAGTGTGAGCTAAGCAACCATATGTGCTTATATGAGGAAATTCTTCTTTTAGCAATTCCCAGGCCTTCTTCATATTAGTTGCATTATCAGTGCATATGCCTGCCACTTTCATAGGTCCAACTTCATTCACCACATTCTTTATGGTATTCGCCATGTATTCTCCTGAGTGGCTTTCAACTCCTGATTAAGAAAAAATAGATTAATTTTCAGATATGCTTCACTAATTATAGAACATAGCAAAGTCTATCAGCAGCAGAGTAAAAATTATCAGATCAGCTTATAAAATTAGCTCAAAAGAGAGACAGAAATACCTGTAGCAATACTTGTCCAAAATACTGGCTCAGGAACAGTCTCTATGAAGTTTATTATTCCTTCATTCCTGTAAAGTCAAGTGGGAATAATGAAATATATATTAAAATAATAAATATTTATTTAATAACATTTAATAATAATAAAAAGTATTCAAGAAATATTTTTAAAGAAATGTTTTTTAAATTAGTTATACAAAACAAAAAAAATTCTTGATCATCACCTGATGTTGCTCCACCCATCAACTAAAATTGCAACACTTAAAGTTGTAGCAGATGCAACCATCTCCATGACTGTTGTTCAGGTTTCAAAAAACACTTCTTCAAGAAGAGTGTTGGAGATCATGTCTCGGCTCGGTAACCTAAAAGCAGGTCTTATGATAGCAAAGGCTTTGATCCACTGCTTGTATTCTACCATACTCAGTGGGCAGCCAGCAGCATAAATCGCTTTGGCTACCTGCTTTTGAGCTTCTTTCTGAAAATAAACATGTTGCCATTAAACGCTAACTGTTGTTGATGTGATTTTTCTGTTATTATTGGTGATAGTTATGGATTAAATAGTTATTTTAAATAATGGCAATTAGGTACTTACGATTTCTTGGCCAGACATCCTATCCAAATAAGGATTCATTTTGTTTTTTGATGGCTTTGTTATTGGAGCCACATTTGCACTTTGAAAGAAAGACTCAATAGATATTTCATCACTTGCAGGTCTCGCCACTATGCTTTGTTCTTTTGCAAGTTTTGGCAATCGATGATATGTTTTGCCATTCTTGTTCCATTTTTGGCAACCTCAGCAGAACAAAATTTGCACTTCACTCTGCCTATCTTTAACTTGCTCTCAACATCCTTGAATAAGGACACGACAGGAGTTTTATTTCTTGGCATTTTATTGTTTACTTGTTTACAATATAACTTCTAAACTGAACTTTAACATGTAAGACCTGTAATACAATGATAATATATAAATTAAACAGTAAAGGAATTGGTAAAACTGGGATTTACTGATATTTATTGAAAAAAACAAGAAATGACCTTGGTTTTTTCGAGTGCTGTTTTTTATTATAAAAAACGTGTTTTTTATGAAAAAAACAATATCGTTTTTTTTGGAGTTGCATCACTAAGCATGACCTGCACTGGTAGGCCTGATCACTGGCAGGGCAAATTTTGTCCAATTCCTGTACCATACGAGAATGTACTGTTTGTTTTAGATACCAATATTTCCCTACCCTTCAGAATCTTAGTGACTTTGCTACCACCTCGATGTTGTTTCTTGTAGATCGCTTTACCACATGGAACATTGTATTCAGAAGTAAGTTTTATTTGTAATTTTTGAGATTTTGTATTTGGCAAAAGTTTAGCATAAATTTACCCTGATAAATGGTTATTTGCAGTTATTAATTGTGATATTTTAATGATAAGATGATGAAGTTGACGGAAACAATACTAAGTTATATATTAATGGGCAGTAAATTATGCGATTGTATATTTTAACTTAGTATTGTAATTTTATTAACTGTATGAGGATTTAACTATTTATAATTTAATCTTCTCACCATATTAATATGTATTTTCTCAATTGCAAATGAAACTTGCAATTGCGAAATTTATTAACTCATTAAAATTTAGCAGTGTTTCCCTCTACTAGTAAATTTATCAATACATATAATAATATATATACACATGTGCACAATAGTGAATATGTATGACTGTATGAGTGCGCACTTGTGCATATCTGTGAAAATGTGTGAGAAGGAGTGTGTGTACGCTCATATATGTTTGTGCGTGTGGATGTGCTGCATATGATGCTTATGGTCGATAAATGGGTATTTGTATTGTTATACATGTG
The DNA here is from genome assembly GCA_023014485.1 of Bathynomus jamesi. Lineage (NCBI taxonomy): Eukaryota > Metazoa > Arthropoda > Malacostraca > Isopoda > Cirolanidae > Bathynomus > Bathynomus jamesi. The sequence continues at coordinate 813,022 of JAJOZX010000240.1, read as the reverse complement.
TGATTTCCCATCAGGGTATGTTGCGGCCTCTGTTCTGAAGATGGATAAATGGGTAATAAGAAAAACACAAGATCCCTCAAACGTGACAGATGCAGGTGCCAGCAGTAGTCAACAACCACCAAAAAAGAAAAAGAAATCTGAGCAAGATATTAAACATAAAGTCAATCCTGAGTGGGAAATGGAGTTTTTCGTTATAGATAAGGAAACCAAACCATTCTGCCTACTTTGTAACAAGATTCTTTCAGTTGGTAAGAAATACATTAAACGCCACTATGATACCATCCACATCGAACATAAAAATAAATTTTCTCTTAATTCTGAAAAGAGAAAGCTGGAATTAGAAAAGTTAAAAGCAAATTTAAATGTACAAAGTGAAAACATCATGGGGGAAGATGAAATGGTGCAGATTGCCATTCTCAGATGTACATGGATCATGTAGCAAGATGAAAAAAATTTTTTAGTGATGCAGAAATGATGAAAGAGATCCTTCTTAGTGTAATTGAAGTACTTGCATTTGATTTGAATGAAAAAGAAAAGGAAAAATTGACCAAAAGAATAATGATGATGCCCATGAGCCGAAAAACAGCAGCGAGAAGAATTGTAAATCTGTGAGAACATTGAAAATCAACCTAAAACAGAATTAAACTCATGCTTGGCATTTAGTTTAGCACTCGAAGATACAGCACAACTTTGTATCTGGATAAGATATGTAACAGATCAATTTGTAGTAAGAGAAGAATTATTAGTATTAACTCCACTTAAAGACCGCACTCGTGGCTGTGATATACTTGAGGCTGTTAAAAAAGAATGTGAAAAGTTTGAATTGACCATGGACAAACTGAGTTCGCTTGCCACAGATGGAGCACCTTCAATGAAAGGAAGAAAAGAAGGATTTTGTAATTTATTCAAATCAAATGAGGATGTAAATGTGCCCACCTTTCATTGCATCATTCACCAGGAAAGTTTGTGTTGTGAACTTTGCAAGTCAGGGGCATTACATGATATGATGGAAGAAGTGATTAAAATTGTGAATTTTCTTCGTGCTTGTGCTTTAAGTCATCGCCATTTTGTAGGATATTTGGAGGAAGTTGAAGCTGAGTATGGTGATTTAGTGTATTTTAATGCAGTCAGATGGTTGAGCCATGGTAACTTGTTGAAGAGGTTTACTGCATTGCTACCTGAGATTAAGAACTTTCTGGATTTAAAAGGGTTGGCGAAGCCAAACTTGGATGATCCCCAGTGGCTCACAAGACTATATTTTCTCACAGATTTGACAAATCACCTGAACACACTAAATCTGAAATTGCAAGGTAAAAATAAAAACATTGCAGATTTGTTCAGAGAAGTACAAATATTCAGGTCAAAACTGGATATGTGGATCGAGCAGATTAAAGTATAAACTGTGAAAATAATTTTTATGAATTGTATTTTCATTTCATTTCAATTTATTTTTACATATTTTTGTACAGTTTTATATGTATATAACTGTTTTTCATTTTCATTTGTCATAAAATAAACTTCTTAAAAGTATATTTTGTTAGCTGTATTATTACGAGTAACCAGTTTGAGTACCATTATAAGAATTCAGCCAGAATTTTAAAGAACACTGGTTTTAAGGGCACCATTTATTGATTTGCCCTGGGCACGATCAACCCTAGTTACGCCTCTGCTTTCATTTGAGTCAAACAATAATCCTCTAGCATCTAAAAGAAATCCAAATTTTGAATCCAAGTCATGGAGATGGACAAATCTTTCTTCTATTTCATTATGGAGATGCTCAATAGTTTCTTTCATTATTCTCATCATTTCTTCTTTCTGGGGCGTCTTTCTATTTGAATATCCCATTCATCACACAGTTTCAGCCCTGCTTCAAGTGATTCACTGGCCAATGATTCTCAACTGCTTAAAAAATAATCTTGAAGGGCTTTTAAATCATAAGCAGCATCATGAAAGTTCATGGTATGATCTTGGAGTCATTTTTGAACATGATCAATCCGAACAAGAATTTTGTTCCAAAATCCAAGCAAAGCCAAGAAATGAAAAGTCAAAATTTGATTCAGCACCTGCCTTGCATCACCTCTTGTATCAGCAGTTTCATTTTGATCATCAACCATGCTTTGCAAGAGTTCCACTATAATATCAAAGTATTCATGAACAGGCTTCACAGCCTCTGTTCTGGAACTCCATCGAGTTTCAGTTTCAGATTTGACAACTATTGGTATGGCATCTTTCAGCTTTTGCCAACGGAGAGTTGAATGTGAAAACAATTAATAAAGTGACTGAATTGCACCAAAAAAAGTCACCATCACTGCATCATGGTTAGCAGCACGCACTCCAACCAAATTGAGAGAATGATTATCGCAGTTTACAAAAATAGCTTTGCTATTTTTTTCAATAATCCTCTGTTGAATACCACTTTTATAACCAGCCATAACTACAGCATTGTCATAGCATTGAGATCGACAGTCTTCTAACGGCATTTTATCTTTTTCCAGTTGTTCCAAAATCACTTCCACAATGTTTTCAGCATCCTTTCATTTTAATTGGATAAATCCAAGAAAAGACTTTTATAAAAATTGTTTTCTCCTGAAAATCAATATCAACATAACGAACTGTTTCTGCCATTTGCTCTCGATGTGCTTGATCTGGAGTAGAATTAAACATGAGGCCAAAATATTTGGCCTTATGAATGCTCTGTAACAATTTCTGGCAAACAGTAGAAGCCATCAGCTGAATAAATTCATTCTGCACTAATGGAGATAAATATGATGTTCTTCCAGGGTGCTTTTCCACAATACTGAGATGTTCTTTCATGACAGGATCAAACCTTGCCAACAATTTTAATAACCCAAGAAAATTTCCAATATTGCTTTCCTCTTCCTGTCTAAGGGATTCCTTGTGACCACGCAATGCAAGGTTCTGAGTTGCTAAAAATTTTATGCGATGGAGAATTCTGTGGAGAACATCTCGCCATTTTTGTTTTTCTGTTGCAATTTGAGCTTGAAGCTCTACGTCAATGATTCCTCTGTTTTCTAAAAGATTTCTTTCCATTTCCTTCCATTGGGTGAAGCAGTATTGATGATTTTTTGCATTTTCATGGGTGCTAAGCCTTTCTGGTGCTTTCCAATGACTGAACCCATTTTCTTGCTCTACTGAAGACTGATTATCAATTTGAGAAAATAGCAAACAACAAAAGCAAAAAGCTGCTTTCTTCTCTGGAGAATAAACAAGCCATGAGCACCAAACTTCTTCTCCACATCCATTTCCCAACTTTCTTTTAAACCATCTTTCATTCATTGATCGGGTTTGTGTGGGAACAAATGGCCCTTCACTATTTTGAAAATACTTCGAACCCAATGTGACCATTTCTATCCTCAGGACATCTGATAAAATTACTTTTTTTGATATTTTATCAAACTCCAAGAAACCTACATCGTGATGCTGAATCGCATCTGGTATAGGCTGTGCTGTTTTTTCCTGCTTTTCGCTACTCAAAGTTTTAGTATCTTCTGGCTTCTTGAAAGACACTTCTGGTTCTTGAAAGACACTTAATTCTCCTTCTGATAACACTGGCGGGTTGGTCAACACTCATATCTGATGCAGTTAATGCTGATGAAGGACCAGCTTGTTGCTGTTCAAGAAATGACATCATAAAGCCACTTGACGTTTTAGCTTCTGCTTCTTACATTTTTCTTTTCTTCCTGCCTTCTGCTCCACTCAGCTTCTTTTTCAGACTTTTCAGTATCGGCAATGTTCGCTTTATGGTAAAATTTTCTAGAGAAAGAAACAAAAAAATAGAATAAATTAATAATTCATAATAAAATTCTAATAAAAATAGAATGAATTAATAAAGTTAAATTAAGTTAAAAATCTGAAATTCATGGAAATTCGATGGCTAGAGATATGGTACCGGTACATTTCCAAAAGAGCATGTTTTTACTCTTAAATTTTTTTTTTTAAATCATAAAAATGGTGCCCCCCCCCCCAAAATTTGGCACCCAGGGAATGCGCCCCACCTGCCCCACCCTAGTTACGCCACTGCCTATAAGTAAGCATCAAGTTTTTACAAACAAATTATTTGGTTCTCTAAAAGTATCAATAATTTTTATCACAAATCCCACATAATTTTTGCAGTTAAAAATAACTTGAAATTTAAGTGTTTGAAATTTGAACAGTGAACAATGACTATTTCTGGTCCACTGTCTGTCTAACCTGTACAGGTATTTCTGATGAATTAACACTTCATATTGCCGTGCTGAACCTAAAAAATATAAATTTTATACCTATTAAAAATTTAAGTAAAATTATCATGATAAGTTGTTTAAAAAATTAATTAACAAGGTAGGTAGTTAAAACCCTTAGTTACCTCCTAAGGCCTAGGTGTGTACCTCATTCCAACTTCCGAAGGACCTAGGCCTAGATACTATGCAGGGTGCCAAAACAGATTTTTTTCCATTCTGTATTAGTTTAGAGATCTTATATATTCTACTGTATGGCAGAAACAAGCAGAGGCATTGGGCACACACGCTTGTGGAGAAAATAAATTTTCTAACCTATAAGCTACTACGATTCTAACCCAGGACCATTTATTCAGTCACAGGCTCTAACAACTAGAGGGTTAGAGGGATTTCTGCTATTTAATAATAATTTAATATTAGGAAGCTGTACAATTTAAGATAGACTAATACTTAGAACTGTATTCATAAGTGTAATTATTAAAATTAGTTATAGTATATAGGCATACATGTCAATAAGCAATTTAAATAGCAATACTCACATTTTCCATGCAGTTGTAAGTTTTTGATTATATGTTTTTGACAATAAGTTTTATCTAGTTTCTTGATAACTTTTTAAGATGACACTTTTTCAGGATCATATTGGCTTCATTGGTTTCCTTTTTTGTGATTGTATATGTTCTTCCAGTAGCTGTCATTGGGTTTATGATTGTGAGGATGTCGGACAAATCTACTGTAAGTATATCAGGATTTTCAGGATAAGTAAATGACTTGTTTAGGCCACAAGGGTGAAGGAAGTTTACTTTCACTTCACCCTCACCAGGATATGTTTCCATCACACACCCAATCCACCAGTGGTTATCATACTCCACTGTTACATATCCTTTGACATTTTCAATTGAGTGGCTTGTTGGGGGGAAGCAAATTCCTTTCAACTTAGGCACTGTACATTTGTACTTCTAAACAATTTTTTGTCAGTGGTATGAATGAATGTAATTTCTGAGTTCCTGGTATGGTTCTTGCTTTTGATAAAATTGGATCTAAAAATGCTCTCTCATTTGAGTATTGTTCTTGTGTTGCAAAGCTAAAAGACATTTGAGTCAATTTTAAGGAACAGAAATCAAAAAGATCTTTTGGGGACAGAATTTGATTTTCATATGGCCTATGAAGACTTTCTTTTGATGCTTTCCTTTTGATGGTTCCTCCGACACCATCCGATGGTCCCTTGCCATGGCTGGTAGCAAAAAAATGCCACTCAGCCTTAACCACTTAACCAACTTATTTGTTTCCCAGAAGATAGAAAAAATGAACTTTTTTTTGTAATATTTTTACTGCCTTTATTGTGCTGAAGAGGAAAATAATATTTATTGACTTATTTTTTTTATTTTGAAGTTATAAACAAATAATTTTTTTTTTTAATTTGCCAGAGTTAATACATTCCTTTTGAAAAATGAAATAAAAACAATTTTTTACATTTTGGAATAAACTAACTCTTTTAAAACAACTTCAAACTATATAAAAAGACAAGTAAAAGAAAATTAGCATTATAATCTAAGAAAAATCATACTTTGAGTGGTAATCTCAAAAGCATGGAGCAATGCATAGGCCTACATTGCAATCTCTGCAGTAATATCTTGATTCACAAATTTTTTTTCCATGCACAAACTGCGCATGTCCTTGTTGGATTTACTTTCTTTTCTGTTGCCAGAATAAAATCTGGAAAGTGATGCCCTGAGAGGCAAAGTGGTGTTGCACTAGTGCCTGGTCAACCCCTTGACTTTGTAGGTGCTCTGTATTTTGCAACCAACATGTCAGTCAATCAGCTCCATTCTGTAGTCTAAAGGCTTCTTGTTCTGTCCAGTTTGTTTGAATAGAATAAATGAATTCCACACTGCTAATTCTAAGAGATGAAAAACCAATTTGCAGTAATACTTCTTTCCTCATGATAGGGTAGCTTGAAAGTGACTGATCAACCCGATTGACTCCTCCCATGGTGTTATTATAGTCCTTGACAATTTGAGGGATATGGACAACTTCTCGTCTTTGTTCGCATTCTATCATTTCTGAGGAATGAACAGTTGACAGAAGAGTGACATCCATTTTGTCTTTCCACTTCATAACCACAACCTTTCCATGCCTGAATGCAACACTTTCGCCCCTTTTCAGTTTTTTAGTTTTTATTTGTGAAGACATCTCTTTCCTTGTCTGCTTTACAGTCCCATAAGTGTCTGTCTGATGTTGAAGCAATAAGTCAGCCAGCTGTGGTGGTGTAAAAATTGTCTGTAGTCAAGCAATGATCTTTATAAGCCTGGTTCAGCAGAGTACCTTTTCCAGTATATATGATTGTCAACCAAACATAGCCTGACTTAGATTCACACAGCATGTATAATATGGGATGATAGTTCCCTGGACTTTTGTGATCCCCTTTCTTAAAGAGAGGGGTCACATTGGCTTCCCTCCAGTCACCAGGCACCTGGCCCATCTCCAACAATTTGTTGAAGACTGTTGCCAGGTGTGAAGCCACCTGGTCACGCACCTCCCACAACACTTGGGGGAGGAACTGGTCTGGCCCTGGAGCCTTAAATGCGGTCAGTTTGTCTATCAGCAACAATTGTTGTGGTACACCCAGGGCCGCATTTAGGGGGTGGCGCACCAGGAAAATGTCCAAGGCCCCACGCCCGATAGGCCCCACAAATTTCAATTGAAAAAAATTAAACATCACATATTTGCCATCTGTGATGAGTGTTACTTTTTCCAGCAGAGGGCATGGCATCAGGCATTCTAATATCCATTTTGATGGTGTTTAGTTTGTTGTTCTTGTTAGCATTATTCATTTCTAACGTTCTTACTAACGTACTTACTTACTTGTTTCTGTTGCAGATTCATGATTTATGTTCTTATTGTTGGCATTGTAATACGTACAACATGGAAATGAGCTGTGACTAGGATCAAAGGAGGAAATATAAACCCGGTAGTGAAAAGCATAAGGATAAGAAGTGCAGAGAAGAGTTTCTTGCGATGGTGCCAAAACTGATTAATTGGACTAAATCATCAGCAACTAAGTCAGCCCCTTCAGCAGGCCCAGCAGCTGCCTCCGCTACTTCAGCATCTGCATTTTCAGAAGACGCATCTATGTCAGTGGGTTCAGCAAGCCCAGCAGCTGCCTCCCCTACTTCAGCAGCTGCATTTTCAGGAGACTCGTCTACGTCAACCCCTTCAGCAGGCCCACCAGTTGCCTCCGCTACATCAGCAGCTGCGTCTTCAGAAGACCCGGCTACGTCAGTTCATTCAGCAGGCCCACCAGCTTCAGGACATGCAATTAATGACATTGGTTTGTGGCCACAAGTGCTGACTGATGACTTTAGAGAGTTCTGGATAGAGCAAGGAAGATCAGATTGCCGAAATTATGACAGTGACTTCAGTAACTCTTCAACTACTGAAAGTGGTACAACCAGAGGTGGGGAGTCGGCCAAAAAAATTCTGTCTCCTGACTCCCGACTCTTGAGTCAGTTTTTTGAAACTAACTCCTAACTCCTGACTCCCTGCAATAATTCTATACACTACAGTATTATAGCTGTAGCATTAACCTAATCCTCTTTTCCCATTGGAGAGGGTTAGGGGTCCAAATCTGTATATGTAAGACCTAAGAAGGCCCTCAAACAGTCAGGTGAGATGAGCAGACTATCACAAGCCTCAACCCTATGACAGAGGCATTGCACTTAGCTTTAAAGATACACCCTAAGGTACTAAAGGATTTAGCAGAATAAATAATAAATCTCAGTCTTAATTAAATTTTATTTTGCTTGATATGTAGATATAAAAATAAATAAAATCTTTATAGCAACTAAAATAATTTCTTTCCAATAAATTCCTTTTGAAAATAAAATTTGATGCTCTAGTTGGACCACAAGAAGCTTTCCCACTGTAAGCACTAATGCTTGTGTTGCATAGTTTGTCATCTATTTCAATTTGACAAATAAAATGTTTTATCATCATTTAATTTAAAATAATCAAAAACAGCTGATTTTTTTGGTCCACGACTCATATTTGATAAGGGTTGTTCAAATTTCAAATATAAATTTTAAAATGTTTTCTGAAATAGAAATTAGAAATTGATCAGTTCTAATTGAATTTATAGCCAATAAGAAAATATTTTAATAAAAAACAGTATTTTACCAATAATTGCAATTTTTCTACAAAATGCAAAAATATACAAATCATTTAAGAGTTGGGAGTTGTTTATTTTTACCGACTCCGACTCTGACTCCCGACTCCTCTAAAAAACTCAAAAAAGGGCCAACTCCCAACTCCTAACTCCCGACTCCGACTCCCCACCTCTGGGTACAACACGCCGATGTATGAAGACATTGTTTGTTAAGAAACATAGCCTGATGAATGAGAGGATTGAGGTGTCATGGCTGTGCTATTCTGAGTCCACAGGCTGTGTTTACTGTTTTGTCTGTAAATTAATGTCGAGGGTGGACAGGAAGTTCACAATTGGGTTCAACGATTGGAAGCATGGTAGACAATCAGTCGAAGCACACGGAAAATGTGAGCAACATATGGAGTCAATGAGATATTTGTTGGTTAGAAAGTCTGTCTCTGGCCATGTTGATTCGAAACTGGTGAACCAGTTTGAAAAGGAGTGCAACTACTGGCAGGAAGTTTTGCCGTGCTGTGTCGACGTTATCAAGTATATCATGTCATGAGGACTAGCAATTCGTGGACATGACTCCCGTTTTAGTTCACCAAAGAACGGCATCTATTACGGAATTTTGGAACTTTTAAGTAAGTATGACAGTTTTCTAGCTGCGCATATAAGCGAGCATGCCAACAAAGGTAGCAGACACACCTAATATCTCTCTCATTTCATTTGCGAGGAACTCATACTGTTGATAGCTGATAAAGTACTTCAGATGATTATCCGAGAAATCCAGCAGTCAAAATACTACTCTCTATCCATCGACTCTACACCTGATGTTTCCCACACTGATCAACTGTGCTTCACTGTCCGATATGTGGTTGAGTCTGGGTCCATCGAGCGATTTCTACAGTTCATACCTATGAACACACATACAGGGAAAGGAATCGCTGACATTGTCCTCAACTTTCTTGAGAGACATGGCATTTGAATTGGAGACTGCAGAGGACAGTCTTATGATAACGCAAGCAATATGGCAAGGAAATACAATGGCGTAAAGAGCCACATCAAGTCAAAACCTCTGTATGCTGAGGTTGTACCAATGTACCATGCATGTGCCACTCACTAAATCTTGTGGGTAAATCAGCAGTGGACAGTTGCACAGCAGCTGTTGAATTGTTCATGCTCATTCATAATGTCTACACGTTTCTCATCTCCTCAACATACCGATGGCGTTGACATGTAGAGGTCCTCAATAGTAGTTCCCATAGTGAGAAACTAAAGGTCGACAAAGGTCTCTCTGATACCCGCTGGTCAGCCAGATCAGATGCCATCCAATCTTTAACCGAAGGCTACACCGAGAATATCGTGGTACTGGATGAGCTAGCAGCAGATACCAGCCAAACTGCGGAAGCCAGGATCAATGCCAGGGGATTGTCTAAACAGCCATTTTATTGGTTTTATGGAACACTATTCTCAAACGATTTCAAAAAGTGAATGCATCTTTGCAAAAACGAGGAATGTTGTTAGACTCAGCCACCCTCTTGCTGAAATCATTACTGCAATTTGTTGAAGATCTCGGATCAAGATTTGACAAATTCGAGGACCAGGGCATCGGAAAGTGTGGTCATTGAGTATACAAGGAATTGACTCAATGCACAAAGGAGAGAAAGCGCCATCATGATGAAATCAGAACTGCCAAAGATACGAACCTGACACCGAGAGATTCATTTTGGGCCACTGCATTTCTACCAATAATTGATAAACTGTGTACCACTCTGAACACTCGTCTAGAAGCGTACACTGTCCTGCAGAAAAGATTTGGATTTTTTTTATTTCCTTCTAGTCCTAGACATCGACAGTCTTCGACGGTCAGCTGAACATCTAGTACAGGGCTGGCCAAGTTGTTTTGTCAGTGGGCCACTTTTATAAAAAATCAAAAGTCAAGCGGGCCATCTTAATATTTTATATTGAAATATATTTAAAATATGTAGGTATGATATTTTTTAATATTATTTAAAATATGACTATTGGACAATCATATATTTGTCATTGTTTGGTATTCAGGAAATATCAATATCACACACACAATATTTTGTGATGTTTCAATAAAATGCTGCATTATGGTATTAATTAAACAAAGTGAAGAAAAAGAGTTTAAATCCTGGCGTATAAGTTGACCAAAAGATTTTAGGTAAAAATTTCTGATTTAAAGGTATACCTTGCGTATAAGTCGACCCCCAAATAATCAACCAACCATTTCAGGCAGTAACCTCGAACTTTTGATAGTTTAAACTTATAGTGTCCTGAGTATACCCTAATATGGAGCCTCCAAAGAAAAGAATGAAATATGAAGCAAAATTCAAATTAAAAGTTGTCTCGTATGCAAAAGAATCCAATAATGTTGCTGCAGCAAAACATTTTGGAGTTTGTGAAAAACTTGTGCGTGATTGGATTAAATGTGAGGAATCCCTGAAGAGAATGCCTAAATCAAAATGTGCATTAAGGACTGGAATCTGTCACTGGCCAGAAATGGAAATTTATTTAGAACAGTGGGTCAACGAAAACAGGCAAAGTGGTTTTGCAGTTACAAGGAATTGTATATGTATACAAGTCCTTAAGTGGGCAAGAAATCACCAAGATCAAAGCAGAAATTTCAAAGCTACAGCAAACTGGTGTTCTCGTTTTATGAAGCGGAATAACTTGGTGTTGAGGCAGAAAACAAAAATTGCACAAAAATTACCTGTGGAGTTGGAAGACAAAATTATGAATTTCCAAAGATACATTATTGGATTAAGAAAGGAACACAGCTTTCCACAATGTCAGATTGGTAACATGGATGAAACTCCCTGTTTTTTCGATATGCTTTCCCCAAGAACCATCAATGGCAAAGGTAGTAAGACAGTTTTGATAAAAAGTACTGGCCACAAAAAGACAAAGTTTACTGTAGTACTAAGCTGCCTTGCAGATGGGACGAAGCTTAAACCCATGGTTATTTTCAAACGGAAAACAATGCCACATATACAGTTCCCTGAAGGGGTTTTTGTTCATGTCCACGAGACTGGATGGATGAAGCTGGAATTCAGTTATGGATTGACAATGTGTGGAGAAGAAGGCCAGGTGGATTATGTGAAGAAAAGGCGATGTTAGTGTGGGACTCATTTAGAGCACATTTAACAGATAATGTTAAGAACCATCTACAGAGAATTAAAACTGTACCTGCAGTCATACCAGGAGGACTAACATCTGTGGTTCAGCCCCTTGATGTGGGTTTAAATAAGCCATTTAAAGATAATATTCATTCTGAGTGGAATACATGGATGCTTGAAGGTGAGAAAACATACACAAAGGCCAGTAATATGCGTGCTCCATCAATGGATATGTTGTGCACTTTTGTGATCAAGTCTTGGAACTCCATCCATTCAGAAACTGTTGTAAAATCATTAAAAAAATGTGGGATTTCTAATGCAATGGATGGACAAGAAGATGACTTACTGTGGGAAGATGATGAAGAGGAAGAAGCTGAGATCAACAGTAATTCTAGTGATACTGATCCTTATGATGACCTTGAATAAATACCTAAGTTTTTAATTTATCTTTTAATACAGTTAATAAATGTTTGTACTCATTAAACTAACCTTATATTTCGATATTTTTTATTATGAAACCTCTTTGTTAGCAACCTGTGTTAATGGTTCTCTTTTTATACCTGGCGTATAAGTCGACCCCTACTTTTAGAGCTTCATTTGAGTGCCTCGAAAATCGACTTATACGCCAGGGTTTACGGTGTATATATATTTTTATTTATCATTTCTGAGGTGGGCCACCTCCAAAAGTCAAATGAGCCACTTTTGGCCCGCGGGCATGGTTTTGGCCAGCCCTGTTCTAGAGCTTCTACTATTTCTGTGTTCTTGTTTTGTAAGGGAACTGCAGAAATCCATTTAGTAGACTAAACCAGTAGGATTTTGTTTCCTTTTCTAGTCAGTGTAAGTTCTATCAGATCTAATGCAATTGACACATAGGGCCTGTCTGTCCTAATTTTCCAAGTTGGGGAACTAGCTAAGTGGGAAGGGGCCTTGCTCATTTGGCATTTATTGCAGCTTCCAGTGACATCTGCAATAACATGAATGAAGGGAAGCCAAATTTTCAATAATAGGATAGTATTCCAACTTATTTCTACCTACCACTATACAACAGAGCCTTTTTGGTGCTACTATAGTATGCAGCCTACAAAGATATTTACACTATAGCGTGCAGTCTACAACATATTTACAAATTCAATTACATTAAAACAAAAAATTTTAAAGACAAATAAAACAAACAATTCATTCTATGAGATATAATGCCCTTGATGATTGTTAGGTTAAGTTCTGATATTTTCATTAAAACTAACAAAAATATCGCAACTTAACCTAACCAATTGTCAAGGGCATACAGTTGACCTAACTGGGTATTCAATTAACCTAACTAGGCATTATATCCCATAGAATGAATTGTTTTTGTCTTTTAAATTTTTTGTTTTAATGTAATTGAACTAATATTTGTCTTCATGATTCCCCCTTTTATAGTCCACCTTGACCTCACATTCATCCCCAAAGATAAAGTCAAGTCAAGTCAAGTCATTTCAGGTCAGGTCAGCACAAATTCAAGTCAGGTCAGGTCACTTCAGTGCAAATTCTTTTGTAAACTAAAGAAATCTTTGTAGACCACACGTTATAGTGGCACCACCTTTTCTGTGTAGACACAATCCTCTGAATAATTTCTTTAGTAGGACTGACTGTGGAGGAAACACTCTCCATTTGGAAGTTTACATTTCTTATCTGTATATAATTTACCATTGTTCAAATAAATATATCTTATATGCTGTATCATGTACTTGTAAATACAGTATTTATTTAATGATTGTTTTTTCAATCTTGTTTTTCTTTCTTTCATATTATTTATCATTATGGCTTCCTTTAAACCTCTTATTTGCCCGTTACTTTCTCACACGTTAAACAAATAATATTTTCTCATTCTTTATATTCAAAGCTATCACTTTTATCCTTCTCTGTAGAATAGTCATAATTCTTTGATTGATGTTTCTTGTAATCTTAGTTTTATACTTTTTATTTCTATTTCATTAACCTTAAATTCTAATTAATTTCTATTCTTATGTTCTAAAATACTAACTTCAATAGAGTTATCATCAACATCATTAATTTCATTCTTCTTTTTCTCTTGGCTCATCTTATTTTTTGTCATCAGTTATTGTATACAATTCTATGCTTATAAATTTGTGTAATTCTTTTTCAATCATTTTTTCATATATTCCTGTAACAGCCGCCAAAATGTCATAATGAATTCCTGAGTTATATAGTCTTTAAGTAACCAGTCTTGTTTGTCTCTTTCACCGAAACATACTTTATAGGATGTTCATCCGAGTCATAAACTGCTACATTTATCCAATACAAATTAGCAAAAGTTAATATTGCTTCAGTTATTATAACTAAGGTTCCTGTAATTTATATTTCTGAAGTTCATTTTTCACTTGGGAGTTCATTTTAAGACTTTTTATGGTGGTTGTGGGCAGGGGAATGTTTAATTAATTAATCAATTATGTTTTTCTATATTTCTAAATGCCTATTTTCTGGTATATACAAAAATTGAAAGAAACATTTAAACAATGCATTTCCTCCCCCAACCAATTTTAACTTTTTCATAGCCTTCAGGCAGGGCCGGATCTAGAAGTTGCGAGGCCCTAGGCAGATCTAGAAATTGCGAGGCCCTAGGCCTATATACATACAGTATATGAAAATATGGACTTAATTATCGGTACTATACCAGCAATATTAGACTCCAGCATAGACAGAACTATGCCAGCACTTAAAAATTAAACCAAACCAAAATAATCACGCATGGAAATTGTATAAGAAATATAAATAAACCATACAAATAAGTATAAATTATAATATGAATCAAGATTTGTATCGAAAATATAAGACAATGATTTCTAAGATTTATATAATATTATAGGTAATGACTTTCCATAGTATACAAACGTTTTTCATATATGATGTATAAGAGATGTTGACATTTCATTTTTTATAATAGTGAGCGATTGACTTATCAGGCTAAATATTAATGCTTTAATATTTGGTTCAGATGCTCCTTGAATATTACAGCAATGCTTTTCTACTTTTCTTCAAGCTAAACTCTTCAATTAATTGAGAATAATCTAATGAATTTGTTATATTGTTTTCTATTGATAACATAGCTAATGATTGCAATCTCGCTTGAGACATGGTGGAACGCAAATATGTTTTAATAAGTTTGAGACGCGAGAAACTTCTTTCAGCCGAAGCAACAGTAACTGGGATGGTTAATACTATTCAAAGTGCAACATAAACATTAGGATAAATCTCACTTAGTTGTTTTTGCACTATATAAACAAGGGCATTTCCGAGATCTGTTTTCTCAGGTATAAACCTGCAAAGTACTTTAAGTTCTTCATAGAGTTCTAAATCATTAATATCACTTGAACAGAACGCTCAAAACGGCTTGAGCGAGGCCCCCTTTGGCGCGAGGCCCTAGGCGATCGCCTAGTTCGCCTATAGCTAAATCCGGGCCTGCCTTCAGATATATCATTTACAATAGGCTTATAACCACTTACTTTTGGAATGCAAGATAAAGCATTTGCTATCACATTTTTATTGCCAGGCAAATATTGTATTTCAAAGTCATATTCCAACAATTCATCAAAGGTTCTAGGTAGTGTGGAGTTCAAAAATTTTCATATAAAACAGTAATTTGAAGGATGATGATCACTACATATGATGAATTTCACAACCTACAATAAAAGCTTTGAAGGTCTTAATACCACACCTTAATGCAGCCACTACTTTTCCCAAAGTGTTGTAGTGCATCTCTCTGGAGTGAAGCTCATAGATGCGTAAGCAATGTTTTCGTAACTATTATTTTAAAACTGCATTAGACACACTCCTGATCCCTTATCTGGTGCATTTATACTGTTTTCTAGTACATATTTACTTTCAAAACCAGGAAATGCTAATATAGGTGGATCACCTAGTTTCTCTTTTAATTCATCAAAACTGTATCAACAGTCTTTGGTCCATTTAATTGATTTCCTACTTATTAACTGACTAAGGGGGTCTCATTATTTGTGAACATCTTTCAGTGTGCTTTTCATAAAAGTTAAAAAGTCCTAAAAATAATCTTGCTTGCCTTATGGTTTTAAGAATTGGGGAAGTTCTGAATTGCTTCTAAATTCTTAGCTGAAGGCTCAACACCTTCTGATAACAGGGTATTCCCTAAATAGTTTACCTCTTTTCTAGCTGTACAGCATTTGCTTGCCTTTATAAATTTTACTCTTCCAATGTACTTAAAACTAATTCTGTGTGAACAAGATGTTTTTCTAATGATGATGACATTATAAGTGTATCATCTGAAAAGCAGAGATTGTTTCTAGATGATAAATCATTTAATACTAAATTCATAAGCTTTTGGAAGGTTGCTGGACAATTTGTTGATGTGAATGGAGCTCTTGTCCAATGGACATGGGATTTAGGGATACTAAAAGCTGTATAGGGCCAAGATTCCTCAGCAAATGGAACTTGTCAATACCCTTGAGTAAGATCTAAGGTACTAAAATATAGGCATCCACGCAAATTATAAATCAAATGTTATATTTGGTAATATTCTTAACTTCCCCTATTTAGCTCTCAATAGTCAATGTATAATCTAAGACTAATGGCCTGGTTTTAAAACAGGAATGACTCGAGAACTCCACAGAGAATTGCCATCCTCTAAAATTCCTTGATTCAACAAGTTATGAATTTTGCTTTCTATTTTGTATGTAGAGGACCAGGAAATTTCATAATTTTACTTTTAACTGGATATGTTAATTCTATATTATGCTTATTGGCAGAAATTATTTCAGTACCTTCATCAATTTTACTTTATCATACTTATAAAGATATAATATTGCTTTATCTTATTTTCCCCTAAAGAAGTTTCATTCAACCTAAATATATACGTATATGGTTTCCCCTCTTCATTCTAATTCTATACCTTTTTCATTACTAAATTCTAAATCTGCTTTTCAGTATACACCATTTATAGAAATGACATTTTTGCTTAATCCTAATATTTAATTTTTTTCTTTATTTTAATTCTTTGACTGGTGAAGTTTAAAATTTCCAACATTGATATAGAGGAGTTTTGATATCATATACTGGAAATCAGTAACACTGA
This sequence comes from Bathynomus jamesi, assembly GCA_023014485.1. Classification (NCBI taxonomy): domain Eukaryota; kingdom Metazoa; phylum Arthropoda; class Malacostraca; order Isopoda; family Cirolanidae; genus Bathynomus; species Bathynomus jamesi. Next base: position 796,393 of record JAJOZX010000240.1, on the reverse strand, counting down.
AATTAAGAATGGCTGAAAATTTGAGGAAATACAAAATAAGTCACACATACTTAAAATTATAAAAGTAAGCATCTATTGACTGATAAAGATTATGAAAATTTTTATTTTCATGAACATTTTATAATTTGATAAATTCATGAAATTCAGGTAAAAAATATGACAAAGAACAATGTATATAACTATCATTCCAATATTTAAGATTCTGCAAGTTCATCTAATTGATCTAATTGTCATTTGGCTAGATTAAAAGAATGATATAACTGTATGTACTTTGATTTTCTAGAACATGGGTGGGCAATTTTTTTTTTTTTTTTTAAATTTATGCCAGAACTTAAAGTAAATGCATAGTGCTCCACATAAAATATTTATTTAAAAAAAATATTTAGTGTAATAAATATTATAAATGTCATGTAACACACAAGCCAAAGGTTGGCCACTCCTGATCTAGGCATCACATGATGGACAAAAAGTCCAGATTTTTGTAGATTGCATCAAAAAATTAATTTCTTTATTGTCTGTTACCTCGAGCGGTAAAAGGGGGCTTTCAATGATTTTCCAATGAACTATCTTTATCAGAGATTTCAAATGGTTAGTGAAGCAAAAATAACTAATTATTAATTCTTAAACTATTTTTGCACATACTAACCCATAATATAAAAATTAAAAAGTTGGTGTAAAGCTACCACCTAAATCTGACTTGTGTATTAACATTATTGTCCATCAACCAAAGGTCAAAGTGAACTATTTTATAACATTCTTGTTATCACTGTCACAAAATTTAAAGAAAAATACCTTTAATTTGAAAGATACCATTCTAATTATTGCATATTTGGAAAGAGTTCATCATTTATTGTCATTGTGCAAATGTTTTTGAAAAATGAAGATATGCTTGTTTTGCATTTTAAGCAAATTTGTTATAAATATTAATTTTTTCTCTTGAGTGTAATTTCAGGAATTGGTTTTTTATTGTGTATTGTGAAAGCTTTATTACAATACCACAAAGTGTGTTCAGTTGAACATGTCTTGATGGCCTTCTGGTCATTAATTGCATATAAATTCATCCCATTACATTGCATTAATTTAAAGCCTTATTCACTGGCAACACAGATACAAATTAAAACCAAATGTAATGATTGCACTTTTTCTGTATGTAATTGTGGTACAGTATTTGGTTATGGAAATATCTACATGGAAATAAGATTCATTATTACAATGACTTTTTAAAGTTTCCAAATAAAATTATGATAAATTAAACTACTGTAAGTTCTGCATTTTATAGATTTTTATAAAAGTTTATTTTTAATGCATTTTAATTTGTTCTTTGATACTTGCGATGATAGGTATTTTATTCAATAACTGCTACATTTTTGTGTGGATTAGAGAAAAATTTCATGAACCACATTCTTCATTACCTTTGAACATTCACTTTAATGTAGAAGGTAATTGATGTCACAGGTTCCCACCAGGGTATTGGTAGAGGTAGTGGGTTTGAATCTCTGCTCAGACTGAATTTCAGTGGTTAAGATCCTTCTCTATGTCTACCTTGGTGGGGTAGTGGTTTGGGTGCCATGTAAAGTTCCCTGAAGGAAGGGTAACCCAGACATTATTGTAATACTTGTAACTAACTTCTAAACGCATCAAATTTTGGGTCAATATCATTGCAACTGTTTCCTGTTAAAGCAAAAATAAGTTGTTTCAGAACATTAACATTGCATGAACCATCGTCCAAATAACCAATCATATAAACTGTCAAGACAGCTAGCTCCTGCATTCTTAATGAAAATGCAATGATGGGGGTAGAGGTGTACTGGAATTCCGGTTCTGGTTCCTGCTGGCCAGAATTCCGGCCATTCACATTCATTGTGAGTTCTGTCTGATATCTAGCCAATCTGGAATCATTCAGTTTTTAATGATATTAAATAAAAAAACAGAAGGAAAATATAATTATTTATAAACAAATTTTGATATACAGGGTGTCCCAGAATTAACTATCTATTTCAATGAAATTGGACAAATTTAATAAAAACTGACATAATTTTGTGTTTATTACTAAATTATGATACAAAAACAAATAGATTTATAAATCATAAGTCAAAACTTTATTGAGAAGTTTCAACATGTGCACCGTCTGTATCTCTGCAAATTTCAAATCTATCCTCAGCACTGCGAAACACATTTTGAAGCATTTCAGGTGTTATCTCCCGCACTGCCAACTGGATGCGTTCTTTAAGTTCAGCTAAACTATTGATCTTTTGGCGATAAACCTTTGTTTTTATGAAACCCCATGCAAAGAAATCCAGGGGTGTCAAATCTGGAGAACGCGGAGGCCAAGGTCGAGGTCCTCCACGTCCAATCCACCGATTCGGAAGGCGTCTGTTGAGGTATTCTCGAACAATTAGAGCATAATGATATGGTGCTCCATCTTGTTGAAACACAACATTATCAAGAATGCCATCATCAAGAAGCTGTGGTTTGAGAAACTGCTGAAGCATATCAAGGTAGACGGCACCTGTTACAGTTGCTGCCGCAAAGAAGAATGGGCCATAAATTTTGGATTTGGCCATTCCAAGCCACACGTTAACTTTTGGAGAGTCTCTTTGCCATGCTATGACTTCAGACGGTCTTTCATTGGACCAGATACGACAGTTGTGTCGATTGACTTTACCACACGTGTGGAAAGTCGCCTCATCACTGACTAAGATGTTATCCAATAAACTTTCATTTTTGATTTGATCCACAATTTCTGCACACCTTGCTGCTCGATTTGGATAATCCTCTTCATTTAGGGCATGCAGTACTTGAATGTGATAAGCCTTTTTCATCAGTGTCGAACGCAAGATTCTATGAACTGTTTCTTGGATATGTTGAGTCTTCGACCGGCCTCCCTAACCGAAGTTGTTGGTTCATCCTCAAACAATTGTCGTACCTGTTCGGTACTGTTACGTGCTGTCCTTGGGCGTCCTCTTCCCACCTCGTCGTGTACGGATCCAGTTCTTTTAAATTTGTTCACAAGTTCACGAATCGCTTTGTCTGTAGGACCGGTTCTGTGGAATCTTCTTGTAAATTTTTCTCTGATTTCATTACATTGCATTCCTTTGATACGGGATGTTACAACAAAGATGCGTTCTTGTGTATTCATTATTAATAGGGTTCTGAAAGAGAATGAAAATAAAATTATGAAAAAAATTTAGAAATTTATACATTTTTAACACATATTAAACATGATAAACATAAATAAAAGTGTGTTTTTAAAAAATTTGTCCGATTTCATTGAAATAGATAGTTAATTCTGGGACACCCTTATACAGTCCTTAGCCATACCTTTGGCTACTTGCCTATATCAAATAACAAATGAAATATATAAAATGTTCAAAATTTTTGTTGCTACGTAGTTTTTTATATTGTTTTATGATGATAAAACAAAAATTATAAAACTGCTTTTATTTTGAAATTGCCATTTTTCATGATTTTTCTATATACCTTTGCCTTTGGTTAGCTTCCGCCTGAATTGTTCATTCTGATGAAGGTCAAGCTTTTCACTCCACCTTAGACCTACAGTTTAATGTGGAATCCAAACCATGCCCCATCAGCAGCCCAGCATCTTAACCACTAGGTCAACTAGGGTACCCATTTATCTACCAACCACTTTCTTTTTAAATAAGATTCCACTTTTTGTTATTACGTTTATTGACCAATATCCATAATGCTAAACAATGATGGAACTCTGAAACGTACAAACAAAACATAAACACATACATGAAAAATAAAGGCATCAACATGAAGACACCAATCAATAATAATGAATATTCTCTATCTCCCCACGAGTCTTTGATATAGTATAGTGAAAAAAAGAGGAACAAAGACTGTTATATATGTAGTAGTGTGGTACAGGGTATGAGGGGGTTGTTTATGTAGAGTGTTTGTCATATTGTAATTGCTCTGCCATGAAGGTGTCTTCCTATTGTGTCCAGAGCATCTGACGGCAGTGGCATCGGTTGGAGAAGCAGGACACCTGGAGCAGCAGGTTGTGAGGAATCGCGTTGCTGGAAACGCTCAATGGGTGTCACGGATGGTGTTGGTGGGCACCGCTGAGGGTGCACAGCTGGTTTGGAGGGCAGGCCTCGTAGTGGGGTGTGCAGTGAAAGTGATGTGGGGCTGGTTGGTGAGGTTATGTTGCCAGCCGGTTGGTGGGCGGTAGGGGATGATCGCTCAACTGCGGATGGGGAGCGTGGTTTCGGGGGTGAGGTTGCGCACTGCTCCAATTCGGGCGCAGGGCTGGAGAGGTGAAGGCGGGAGTCGTCCATGCGTGGTTTTGGGGGTGAGGTCGCGCAGGGCTGGAGAGGTGAAGGTGGGAGTTGTCCCTAATGGTGAGGCGGCGTCTGTGCGGTTGGACAGGCACGTATTTCCTCAGAAATTTTGTTTCACTCTGCCTGAACCGTCAACCTTCACCACATATTGATCGAACTGTCGAACTTCTATTACCAGGTTAGTCTTGTCCCATTTCCTGGGGTTGGGGCCGATCTGGTTCTGGATTTTGATCCTGTCTCCGACCACGAGTTGGGGTAACCGTCTGGTGTGCTCGGACCAGTGTTCAGTGGCTCATGTGCCTGTTCCGCAAGGCATCCTCCCTCGCCGCCAACGTCCCGAGCCAGGTATCGTGTGGCTTGTACCTGCCGGGCACGATCGGGATGAAATCTTTGATCGGACGGCCGAACACACACACAGCGGGAGACAGCTTGGTATCTTTGTCAGGCGTGTTGCGGTATTATACATGGCTCGCTGAAAAGCGTCTGTATCGAGCTCACCGTTCGATCCTGTGTTGTCTGTGATCAGTCGTTTCGCTGTTTTCACGCCAACTTTGGCTCTGCAGTTTGAATGTGGAAAAGCTACCAAAGCCAGACGGTGGTGTACGCCCCAGTTCTCCAGGAAGTGATGAGTAGCCGTGGGTGTAAACTCAGGGCCGCCGTCAGATGACAGTTCGTCGCAGATGCCATAAGTCACGAACACCCTGCGCAGGCTGTTCAAGAGGCCTCTGGCACCATCCGTGGTCCTCTCCACAATCGGCCAGTTTGAGTACCTGTCGACGATCACCAGGTGGTTGGTACCTTTATAGTGGAAATAATCGGCACAGATGCACTGGAAAGGGTAGACAGGGGACACCGGAGGAATTGAGGAGCACTGGGCTGCGAAGGTGCCATACGGTTGCAATGGTTTCAACTGTTCCTGAGGGTAGTGATAGCAGGGGTGATGCCGGGCCAGAACACGGACACCTCAGCCCTCGCGACCATCGACGATACGCCCTGGTGGGCTGCGTGGAGCGCGTTTAGTACATCCTGCCGGAGAGAGAGGGATCACAACACGGTTTTTGAATATGACGATGCCGTCCACCGTGTACAGGTCCTCTCGGAAATGGTAATATTCTCTGAGTGGGGATGGGAGCTCCTGACGGAAGTCAGGCATGACTGACTCGATTATCGAGACGAGCTCTGTCATCAGAGAATATTCATTATTATTGATTGGTGTCTTCATGTTGATGCCTTTATTTTTCATGTATGTGTTTACGTTTTGTTTGTATGTTTCAGAGTTCCATCATTGTTTAGCGTTATGGGTATTGGTCAATAAACGTAATAACAAAAAGTGGAATCTTATTTATGATGGAACTTTATATAAAACAATAGTGAATCTCAACAGGTCAACATGCCCGTGGTGAAATGTCCAATTGAGGGGTGCGCATATGAGAACCCCGCACACAGCGACGCCATTGTAGCAGCACTCCTCACAGCCCACTGCACTGTCCATTACGTGTCCGCTGCCGGCACCACGACCCAAGTGGAGAAAGTGAAGAGGCCAACAATATCTTCAGCCGGTACGAGCGAGAAATGGCCATACTTCACATCGCGATGGATGGACTATGTGGATGCCACCAAAATCACGGGTCGTGACAAAGTGGTACAGCTACTGGAGTGCTGTGATGAACCCCTTTGCGAAGACCTCACACGATCAGTCGGTGGTAGTCTGACGGGGAGAAGTGAAAGTGAGGTGCTCGCAGCCATAAAGAAACTTGCAGTCAGAGAAGAGAGCACTATGGTTGTTAGAGTGGCGCTACACAACATGCGCCAAGACCGTGACGAAACCGTGCGTTCATTCGGCGCCCGACTCCGTGGCCAGGCAGGGGTATGCAAGTACATCACTAAATGCTCGAGCTGCGATGCGGATGTGAACTACATGGAGGCCATCTTGCGCGATGTCCTGACCCGCGGCATTGAGGACCCCGAGATTCAACTGGACCTACTCGGCAACACGAACCAGAACATGACATTAGAGCAGGTCTTCCAGTTCGTCGAGGCCAAAGAATCCGGCAAGCGCTCAGCGTCACGTCTCCTCGACTCTCAGGGCGTTAAGGCTGCTAACAGCGCCTACAGACGGAACAAGAAGGACGCTCTGAAGTAGATGACAGTTGGCAACCATGAGGTCCGAAAGAAAGACTGCCCAGTCTATGCCCACAAATGCGGCCACTGCAATCGTGAGAACCACTTTGAAGCAGTGTGTAGGAGCAAGCACAAACCATCAAGAGTTGAGATGATAGCGAATTCACATGCAATATGCGAAGAAGGTGCTGTATTCGAGGCCCTCTGCTTGATTGCCACAACTGGCCGACGCCGCATCAGGAGAGTCATCGCCCTTGACCATCATCTTTATCATCGCCTTTCCACACATGGATTAAGCAAGCCTCCAAACCTCAGCCATTCATAAACCTCACAGTGACAGCCGTCGATGAAGATTACGCTGCATTCAGATTCGAGCTAAAGACCGCGCCCAAGATTGCTACACTCGGTGCGGTGGCTGACACCGGCTGCCAAAGCTGTCTGGCAGGCATCAAAGTCATCCACGCATAGGCCTCAAACAAGCCGACCTTATCCCCGTCACGATGACAATACACGCCGCCAACAACGGATGCATCAAAATATTCGGCGCCGTCATCCTGCGACTCTGGAAAGGACAAAACCGGCAAAGTGGTAACAACTCGTCAACTCACCTATGTCACGGACAACTCCGACAAGCTGTTCCTCAGCAAGGAGGCATGCATCGCGCTCGGCATGATCACCGACAACTTCCCGATGATTGGTGAGACGTCTTCGCATCCACTGGAGGCAACCTCGGCAGCCGACACCGCGAGCGATGAGGTGCCGGCGAGAGATAGTGCTATCAGCAGCGAGAGCGGTCAGAGCAGCACATGCGACTGTCCGATACGTCAAACACCGCCCCGGCCGCCATCACAACTACCGTTCCTGGCGACTGAGAAGAACCGCGACAGACTGCAGTACTTGGTCGAATACTACAAGTCAAGCACATTTAACACGTGTGCGCATCAGCCGTTGCCAATGATGGAGGGCCCTCCATTGAAACTTATGGTGGTCCCTCAAGCTGACCCGGTGGCATATCACACCCCGGTACCCGTCCCTCTTCACTGGCAAGATGACGTCAAGCGTGGACTCGACCAAGACGTGAAATTGGGCGTAATCGAGCCAGTGCCGGTCGGCGAACCGGTAACATGGTGTCACCGGATGGTGGTGGTGTGTGCCAAGAAGAACGGGAAGCCACGCCGCACGGTCGACTTCCAGCCCCTGAACATGCCACCCGCAAGACACACCATACTCAGTCACCGTTCCACCAGGCACGGTCGGTGCCCCATGGCAAAAAGAAGACCGTGTTCGATGCCTGGAACGGATACCACAGCGTGCCCCTCCGCAAGGAAGACCGCCACCTGACTACCTTCATCACTCCGTGGGGCAGGTACCGGTACCGCACGGCGCCCCAGGGCTATATCGCCTCTGGTGATGGCTATTCGAGACGTTACGACGAAATAGTATCCGACGTTCCAAACAAAACCAAGTGTATCGACGATACGCTGTTCTGGTCGGACGACCTGAGACAAAGTTTCTTCCAAGCAGTCAACTGGCTTGACATCTGCGGCATACACGGCATCACGCTGAACCCTGAGAAGTTTATATTTGGACAAGACCCTGTTGAGCTTACTGGCTTCAAAATCACACTCGACAGAGTACGACCCTGCGAGAAGTATCTGCAGGCCATCCGTGACTTTCCTACACCAAAGAACATAACCGACATTCTCCACTTGGGCCGTGGCGCCGGCAGCGGACGGAATGGACAATGCAGTGGGCTGTGAGGAGTGCTGCTACAATGGCGTCGCTGTATGCGGGGGTCTCATATGCGCACCCCTCAATTGGACATTTCACCACGGGCATGTTGACCTGTTGAGATTCACTATTGTTTTGTATAAAGTTCCATCATAAATAAGATTCCACTTTTTGTTATTACGTTTATTGACCAATGTCCATAACGCTAAACAATGATGGAACTCTGAAACATACAAACAAAACATAAACACATACATGAAAAATAAAGGCCTCAACATGAAAATACCAATCAATAATAATGAATATTCTTTACTTTTTTTATTGTGTGGAAGGATGAACAGCTGGGTTTTGCTGCGCGCCGGCTGCCGTCGGGTCTCGAACCTGGGGCCGATGGATTCGTAGTCAGCGACGCTAACCACACCACCACCGAGGCGCATATACTTTAGCTAAATTATATAAAAAAGTTCCTTGCTTAATGTTTTCCTCAATAAAAGAAAACTAGATTTATATTGAATTATAAACACAGCATAGAAAAGAGTGGAAGAGAAAAATCAAAAGACAGTAACTACTGTTTACAAGGAAAAAAAACTGCTTCAATAGTTGAAATTATACGTCAATAAGTCAGCATGAAGAAAATGAAGTTTATCAGCCATTTCTGGCAATAGGCGATTCCATCGTTTTGTGTAAATGTTACCTGCTTGGTTGAACATCTGCCAAGCAGGCCAAAAATAAAAATTGCCAGAAAATGTAGTTGTAATGCCGGAAAAGGAGAAACTCAATTCAGGCTTTATTTCACTAACAACTGAACACTGTAAATACAATAAAAAATATAATAGCAGATAATTAATACATATAGACATAACAATACTTACATTTTAGCGTTAAAGTATAGTATTAAACAAGTTAGTATTAGGTAACAAGTGCGCATAATTCAAAATTAAGGTACGTATAACATAGCAGATAAGTATAATTAAGATTACGTAATAAGGCAATAGAAATACAAAACCAGCCATGACGAGGCAATGTAGAACAGCATATAATTATAAGTAATAAGTATTACTAGCTAAGTAATTGCTACTATACCTTATATAGACCCGTAGGCGCAACGCAAGCTTAATAACACAACGCAACCATGAATGAATAACACCACCACAAATGATTCAGATTATGACCTGAAAGAAAAGGAATTATGTCATTCGCCCCCTCTTAAAAAAAAAAGAGAACGTTTTACGCGGCTTGAACGAAGAGAAACCGCGACTGGAGCCCAGGAACAGGGGAACCAGGAGGAGCGGGAGTCCCATCGCCCCCGACTGGAGGACATTCAGTAGGAACAACCTCTCCTGAAACTCGAGGGCTCCCAATTGACTCGTATAAAGAATCGGATCTGGCTTCCAAACCCGCTTCAGGATCCACCGGAAGTGGGTCGCTCCCTGGAGCGAGGTCTTTGATCGTTACGGTGTCTTCTCGCCCATTGGGAAATCGAACGTGAGCGTATTGAGGGTTTGCTTCCAATAAGCGGACTTCTTCCACCAGGGGTTCATCCTTATTTCTGACGTGTTGCCTGAGAAGGACAGTTCCGGGTGCTGTAAGCCACGTAGGCATACTGAGTCCGCTAGATGTCTTGCGAGGAAATGCGAGCAAACGCTCGTGGGGTGTCGCATTGGTAGCGGTGCACAGAAGTGAGTGAAGTGCGTCAGGCAAGACGGATTGCCATGCACGAATAGGTAAATTTCTTGATTGAAGAGCCAATCTCACTGTCTTCCATACAATCCCGACAAATCGCGCACACTGTCCATTCCCAGTTGGATGATAAGGAGTCGAACGACTCATCGGAACGATTTCAGCTGCGATGACATGAAAGATGTTCCTTGATCAGAATGCAAGTAACCAGGTGAACCGAAAATGGAGAATAAAGTCGTGGGAGTAAAACTGGCGGGTCGTGAGTTACCCGGGTATAGGTCCTATGTCCCTATCGGGGAACTACCGGTTTCTCGCCCTCAGCATAGGTTTCCAAGGAATTTACGAAGGGGTCCGGGGCTAAGGAGATCCCCCATCCCCTACGATGTTGGGAGGTCTTCTTTTCGGTCACGTGATTGTCCCAGTGCACTGCGTCGATTAGCTGATCATTCCATTTCTAGGGCTAGGAGTCGAGTCGACGGGGAATCTTCTCCTCCCATGCCATAAGCCTAATGATAGGCTGTACTGGGTTCCCGGAGTCAAGGGGACCCGATAGGTCGTCTTTCGGGGTACGACAACACGTGAAAACCGTACCTTGCACCACGTCGGTTAGCCTATGATTCCATGAATTTGTAAGGCTAGGAGGAAGCGGGGGGACATCTTATCTAATCTTCTCCCCCCAGAGCCATAGGCCTAATGGATAGGCCTCGTATTGGGTTCCCGGAGTAATGGGATCGCCGATGAGTCTAAGCGTGTACCGGGAACAACCTGGAGAATTTTGCGAATGGAGCTAGAAGCCGCGCAAAGTAGCCTCTGTAGCCGTTCAATTAATTCTCGGTCCACGTCTCACGGGTACCTATCGAAGTTTGACCGTGGCTGAAAGGACCTATGAAATGGTATAGATAGATTTCTTTTTGGTCAGGTGATTGACGACTGCACTGCGGCGATTAGCCGATGATTCCATTTATAGGGCTAGGAGTCGGGGGGAATCTTCTTCTCCCCAAGCCATAAGCCTATGGATAGGCTGTATTGGGTTCCCGGAGTTAAGGGGACCCGATAAGTCTTTCGGGCGGTACGACAACACGCGAAAACCGTACCTTGCACCACGTCGGTTAGCCTATGATTCCATGAATTTGTAAGGCTAGGAGGAAGCGGGGGGACATCTTATCTAATCTTCTCCCCCAGAGCCATAGGCCTCGTATTGGGTTCCCGGAGTAATGGGATCGCCGATGAGTCTAAGCGTGTACCGGGGAAAACCTGGAGAATTTTGCGAATGGAGCTAGAAGCCGCGCAAAGTAGCATCTGTAGCCGTTCAATTAATTCTCGGTCCACGTCCCCCGGGTACCTATCGAAGTTTGACCGTGGCCGAAAGCACCTATGAAAAGGTAGGGCCGGGGTGATCCTAGCCCGGCAGCAGACCCCTCTATAAACCTCTCGTTGACTTATAAGTAGCGCGTCATAGGGCCTATGACTTCGGCCAAAATTTTCCATCAATCGCGCGCCCAATGCCTCGGCTCGTCGGAGCAACTGTCTCCCCGGTGCCTATGGCGACCCATAGGGCTAGCGATCAGCAATAAGTAGAAGATGGAAGGTCGCAGATTGGGCTCTAAAGGCACCCGAAATCTTGTGAGTTTCAACAAGCAGGTAACATCATGGAAGGGGGTGAGAACGTGAGTTTTAGTCCCTACCCTCTCACGGAATCTACCGGTTGAATTAATTCCCGTAGCAATGTGATGTAGGATGCTGCCTAATCGAAATTATCACAACTTGCCCAATGGGTGTTGTAGACCGTTGCAAGTATGGCAAATTGACACGACACGCTTCACATCCTCTGCAGAGTAGGGGAGATTTTTCACACGAACAAAATGGAGCAGACGAGTGATACCCGGATGACACAATGACTTGTGTAGCTGGAAGAGATCGCTGTGACTCTTTACGGCACAAAAACTGCGCGAAAGAGCATCCGCAGCAACATTAAGTTTCTCTGGACGATGTTGGATATCTAAGGAATACGGCATCTGTTCTACCTTCCATCTTGATATTTTCTCATTTTTAATTTTACTCTTTTGTTGGGTGTCAAGCATGAAGACCACAGATTTCTGATCGGTTATTAACGTAAAGTGTTTTCCAACCAAATAATGGCGCCATTTTCTTACTGATTCCACGATCGCATAGGCCTCTGTTTCAACGGCGCAGTGATTTCTTTCAGCGCGATTAAGCAATCGCGAGAAGAACAATCGGGCGACCTTCCTGATTTAGTGTGGCGTCTATAGCGGCCTCCGACGCATCTGTTTCGATAGTAAAGGGTAGTTTTTCATCGGTTTTCATCTTAACTGATTTAATTATTGTTTTTTTCAAATCCGAAACAGCATTTTTAGCATCCTCGGTCAGCGGAAAAGAGGCGTCAATTAGAGGACGAGTCCTTTCTGAGAATCGTGGCACCCACGAGAAGGATCAGGTCGTAGCTTGTTATTCCTGATTTCGTAACCCAGCAGACGTATGGAAGGGGATGAAAATACACACTTTTCTCTATTCAACGTCATGTTATAACGATTAGCGGTGTCAACGAACTTGTGCAAATTTTCGTCATGTTTCTCCTGCGTCGAACCGCAGATGGTGACGTCATCCAAGTAAGCGAAAGTCCCTTCTAATTTATTCTGACGTATGAAATCATCCATAATTCGTTGGAAGCACGCGACTTCATTTGTTAACCCAAAACTTAATCTTTTGATTTGGTGAAGCCGCCCATTGGCTCCAAAAGCGGTGTAAGCATGGTCATCCTCATGGAGTGGGACAAAGTGGTATGCACTTTTTAAATCTATGGTATTGAATATCTTATAATTCGCTACTTTATTGACGAGTTCCTCAATGTTGGTTGGAGGATATGCATGAAGATACGTAGATTTATTAATGGTTTCAGAGTAGTCCACCACCAAGCGCTGCTTCGTTTCGTGATTTACAACGACCACCTGGGCCCTCCATGGAGAACAATTCGGTTCGATTATCTCTTCAGAAAGCATGCGGTCCACTTCGGAGGGAATGAACTCAACATCTGAAGCCTTGAATTTCCGTGACTTAGTAGCAATCGGATGACAGTCTGGTGATAAATTTGAAAAGTCACTAGGAGGAGCAGTGGTGAGCGATGTTAAGGAACATACGTCGAGATAAGGCTGTGGCCCACCATAAGCTACTTTCACTCCCGAGTGTTTCTTGAGGAAGGGGATACCGAGGATAATAACAGTGCACAGCTCAGGCAAGACAAGCAGACGAACTCCAGGGTAATGACATTCCTGAATCACCAAATCGACCTCACAAAATCCAGCAATGGAAGATTTGAAGTTCGAGGATGCCATAGAAATAGTGCCTGAATATGGAGAAATGGGCAATCGAAGAGAGAGCAATAGCCTCCGAAACAAAATTTTCAGAGCTCCCAGTGTCAAGAAGAGCCCTGGCTTGAGTCCCGTTCAAAAGAACACGGACTACAGACTCCTTCAAGGCGGACGGAACGCATGCGAGAGTTGCAGTAGAAATAGAAGCAGCCACCGACGAACTCTTAGTAGATTTGAACACCTTCGCGAAATGTCCCTTTTTTTTTTCATTTAAGACAGGTAACATTCCTAGCTGGACATTGCGACCGCAAGTGACGATTGTTTCCACAGAAGAAACATAAGTTCGGACGTCCGGCAGCAGCGCACGTTTCACCCTGCAAGGTTTCAGATTGTCTCAGGCGAATCTTGTTCGGGGAAGCTAGATAGAGGGGAGGTGTCGGGGTTGCGTTCGATGGCGGCGACAGGGCGTGGATCAACAACACAGGAATCATACGACTGCGAATCCTTCATAGCAATTTCCAACGCGCGAGCCTGGTCTGCGGCGGTAGAGAGATCGAGCCTTTTGTTTTCAAGGAGACGGGTGCTTATCCGCTAAGAAGCCAGACCAGAGATGAAGGCGTCTCGTATGCATTCGTCATAATAAGTTTCTGCGGATACTCTTTGGAAATTGCATTCGATGCTAAGCTTGTGAAGAGCGCGCAAATATTCGTCGATTGTTTCACTAGAAGTTTGCTTTCGAGTAGCAAGACGGTGTCGTGCAACAACTTCATTCGCCGGTTGGATGAATGCCGACTTCAGAATACCCAAAGCGTCGTCGTAAGTATTGCAAGCCGCTATCAGCTCGAAATTCTCCGGCGATACGACGTTGGCCAGCAGGCCAAGGTATGCGTCGTCACCTTCAACCGTGCTCTTATATCGCGTGAAAACGAACAGCCAATGCTTAAACACGCGCGGCGCTTCCAGTGAAGTCGGGACTCGGGAGTACATCGAGCCGCTCGGGGCGAAGTCCAGCTCCATCACAACGTCTCAAGTTAGTGAAATAAATTGTAATGCCGGAAAAGGAGAAACTCAATTCAGGCTTTATTTCACTAACAACTGAACACTGTAAATACAATAAGAAATATAATAAGCAGATAATTAATACAAATAGACATAACAATACTTACATTTTAGCGTTAAAGTATAGTATTAAACAAGTTAGTATTAGGTAACAAGTGCGCATAATTCAAAATTAAGGTACGTATAACATAGCAGATAAGTATAATCAAGATTACGTAATAAGGCAATAGAAATACAAAACCAGCCATGACGAGGCGATGTAGAACAGCATATAATTATAAGCAGGAGCGGCTCGCAGGTAGGCACTGTGGAACTGCAGCACCCCCATGATATTATGATCTTTATATTTAAATATTTAAAATAGCTTCTCTGATTGTTTTTTTCAATGAACTTTGAGTTTTTAAATCAGATTATATCCTTTTTTCCTTAAACTATTTCAATGCCGAATGAATGAAACACGAAAGTAGCTTCAGCCTTCCCGTGGAACTGCGTACTTAACAGTTCCAGATTTTGCTTGAAACGCTTGAAACCTCGGTGGTGGACGTACGAAGAGCGAGTCAGAATCGTGGGTTTAAGAGGATCCAGAGCAGTGCCGATTTGTTTGTTTGACGTGGTAGTTGTGTTGCTGTATCGTTTGCTAATTCGAAATTTAATTTCCGAATTGCATTTATCAATGATTCGTTATCATTTATATTTTGTCGTGAGATTGAAGTTAATTATATAATAATTGGACTATTTATAATATATAGCTTTCATTTCTTAGAATATTTTTTCGCTCAGAATAAAAACAGAAGAATGGAATTTGTTTATAAATAAAAATTTTTGGCAAATTCGAAATTACCCGTTAAGCGTAAGTACCCTATAATTGATTTTATGATACTATTTTACTTATTTTTATGACTGAGTAGTGAGTAGTTATCTATTTATCTATTCGACTTTCTCTCTCTCTCATATATATATATATATATATGAAAAATTATTTCACGAAAGTGACACGTGAAAAATATTTATGATGAATAAACCACGAAGGAAAAAGAAACACAAAGGGGTGCTCAAGCGCTTTCGTCTAATGACATCCTCAGGAACACTGGAGTGAAAGGACAGATCAGGGCAATATATAGGTTACAAAAATAAACAAACATACATACATATTCATATATATATACATATATATATATACATATACATATATATAGTAAACATAGAAAAAATTGTGGGAGGAGCAAACATTTATATGGAAGATTGACACTTATAGCACTTCAGCCGACATTCAATATAAATTCAAAAGGCTTGTTTATGAAACAGGTCACAAAAGAATAAAGAAATAAAAATAAATATAAATATAAATTGAGAAAAAATTAATTACAAAATAGTGTCTTAGTGATATATATATGATACAGCCTAAAAAACTATAAAGAAATAAACCAGCAAATAAAAAAAACCACAAATATATATACATACATAAATATATATATGCACTTTGGCCGACCTTCAATATAAATTCAAATGGCTTGTTTATGGAACAGGTCACAAAAGAATAAAGAAATAAAAATAATTATAAATATAAAAAGTGCCATAGTGATATATATGTCCCAGCACTATGGCACTTTTTATATTTATAATTATTTTTATTTCTTTATTCTTTTGTGACCTGTTCCATAAACAAGCCATTTGAATTTATATTGAAGGTCGGCCAAAGTGCATATATATATTTATGTATGTATATATATTTGTGGTTTTTTTTATTTGCTGGTTTATTTCTTTATAGTTTTTTAGGCTGTATCATATATATATCACTAAGACACTATTTTGTAATTAATTTTTTCTCAATTTATATTTATTTTTATTTCTTTATTCTTTTGTGACCTGTTTCATAAACAAGCCTTTTGAATTTATATTGAATGTTGGCTGAAGTGCTATAAGTGTCAATCTTCCATATAAATGTTTGCTCCTCCCACAATTTTTTCTATGTTTACTATATATATGTATATGTATATATATATATATGTATATATATATGAATATGTATGTATGTTTGTTTATTTTTGTAACCTATATATTGCCCTGATCTGTCCTTTCACTCCAGTGTTCCTGAGGATGTCATTAGACGAAAGCGCTTGAGCACCCCTTTGTGTTTCTTTTTCCTTCGTGGTTTATTCATATATATATATATATATAATCGACACAATTGTTCGCAATTTCTGAGGCAGCACCCCCATAACTGAAAGTCACGAGCCGCCACTGATTATAAGTAATAAGTATTACTAGCTAAGTAATTGCTACTATACCTTATATATACTCGTATGCGTAACGCAAGCTTAATAACTCAACACAACCATGAAGGAATAACCATCACGAATGCTTCAGATTATAACCTGGGGCAGAATGACCTGAAAGAAAATGAATTATGTCAGCAGTTAAAGTTTACCACTTTAGAAATTAATAACATATATATTATTTAAAATTATAGACCTACTAGTTAGGGCCTAAGCTAACACAAAAGATTCTGGCAGCAGGATATTCCGGCGTCCGACCGGAACCAAAATCTGTTGGCCGGATATTCCGGTTTCCGGCCAAAAAACGGAATCGACAACGATCACCTACCAAGTCCATGATTATGATTACTGCTATGAATAAACTCTGTTGCTTATAATAATATTTTTCGTATGCTATGTAGGGAACCAAAATGGTGCAGTGCCAGTTTTATTTTACTACGCGTAACCTACCTACCAGCCAAATGTTAATCCGGAAGAATATATATAATTTCATTACTAGGGTCCAAAACAACTCTAATATGTTATTGTACAATGTCCTGTCTTCAGATAATGTGTACCTCTCGCCTATATGGCAGTCTTCGTTCAGATAACTGCTGATTTACAATACCTCATTTTTGTAATGTAGCAAAGATTATATATGCATATTAAGTTGTGTTATAAATGTTATAAGATGTCTTGTGTAATAACAGTATACATAAAATTGTCAAATAATTAATCAAACAGTATGCTAGGTTAAATGGCTATTGTTGGCCTTATTTTTGTATTAAGTTCAGTGTATACGTAAGATTGTACTTGTATGTTAGGTTAAGTGAATATAGATTGTGAATGATCCGCAATAAAGATGTTTGTTTTGTTTGTTTGATTCCTTCCAAAATTAATGGAATCGATTACGATTACATTAAAAACTGTTATGATTCCTACGATTCCAAATTTGGTGAGTTGTGTGTTTTGGTGTGTTGTAATTTTTTAAACAAACTTACAATCTTATGAAACAATGGCAACTTCATAGATGGAATTTTTAACCATAATGTGAATGTCAAAGCATGACAATAAAACCCACTGTTAGACAGAAGTATATTTCCAAGCATACTTCTGTTTAAAGAGTGGGTTTTATTGTAATGGCAACTTTACTTTCATATTCATTGATATGTTGTAATCACGATTAAGATTTCTTTTGCCGTGCAATCGATTACGATTCCTTGGTTTTCCAGGACAAATGGAATCGATTGCGATTCCTCAAAAATGTGGAATCGATGATTACGATTACAACATGTATGGATTGGGGTTGTGTAACCTTCACAACACCCAAAGTCATATGACCTACAACTTTACGTGGAATCCGAAACATGGGTTGCTACATAATCTGGACGCAGAGGATGGTCTCCGATCCAGCGATGACCCAGACCCATTGTTGCTTAACTTCGCTGATCAACAGGACATTGACCACAACGTAGCCCACATTCTTAATAACAAAATGAATATTACTAAATTGACAGTTAAAATCGAAGGATGAAAGAGAAGTTTAGATTGGTTCGTAACTGCAATATCATGTCTTGAATAGTAAATTCAATGTTACACAAGATATGACAAAATAACATTTATTGAATTTCGCAGACACTTATCAAAATAGATCTGCTATTCAGCCCTAAACTATAGTCTAATATAATATAAACCACAGGATTTCAGACCTGTGTTGTAGACGTCACCCAAACCTTTATACAGTAATTATACGAGAGAGTAATATATAACTACAAAATAAAATTCAGATTCAAATACAAAGTCATTTATAAGTAATATTTTGGCTTTCTAAGTAAACACCTGACAAATGACCCGATAACCGCAATATTAGAGGAACTTTATAGCAATCTCAATGACAAAAACTTCAATAATAATGGTTCAACTCATACTTGGCCAACACGACAAAATTTATGGCACAGGACTCTCACCTCACAGACAAGACGCATCTCCCGTCTTGTTCCTCCTTTATATAAACGACTTCCACAGGTCGCTAAATAACTCTCCTACCAGTATGCAGATGATACTTCAATCATAACCTCGCATAAAGACTCATTACCACTCCAAACGATCACCAGCAATGAACTCTATAGTGTTTATGTATGGCTTAAACTCACAAACTACCTTTAAACATTAAAAAAAAAACCAGCTTATATAGTAATCACAAAAAATAAATCGTTACCTCATTTAAATTTGCACATAAATTCAATCCCTGTTCAGCGAGTCCAATTGGCTAAACTTCTGGGAATTACCATTGATTCAAACCTCCCATTCAAGGAGCACACTGAAGATCTATGCAACAAATTAGCCAAGGTCTCATTCATAATTACGAAAGCAGGTGCAGCACTTCTAAAACAGGTTTTTTCGATCCATACACTTCACCATGGTGTATCTACATCTACAATACTGCATCAGTGCTTACAGAAGCAGACGTCACTTTTCGCTACGGCTATTGGTAGTAATGCAAAAAAAGATTAATTAGGAAAACCTATAAATCGAACAGGCATAATGAAAATGCAGATGAAATCTATTCTTTCTGCTCTATCTCAGCTCAACTCTAGGAAGGTGTGCGGTCCTGATTGGTGTTCCTCCTCCTGTTCTCAAGAACTGTACTTCTATGCTGACACCCTGCCGAGGCAAACTTGTCTTTGTCTTTCATCTGGTACTTTTCCTTCCTGCTGGAAGTTCTTTCATTCAACCTGTCCCTAAGACAACTATCGTCCAATTGCTTTGGTTTCTTACCTTTCTAAAGTTTTTTTAATTTATCTAATAGGAAGATTCTTAAACACCTCTCTTCTCACAATCTTCTTCCAGATCGTCAGTATGGGCTCCACAAGGAACACACTACTGGTGATCTTGCATCTCTCTCTGGTGACATTATTTTAGATTTGATGACGAACGGCGAAAATATAGTCGAAGGTTTAGGATGTAGTGATCATCAAATTCTTAGGTTTAAGTTATTGATAGAAAACACTAAGGATAGTAACGTAATAGAAGTCCTTGATTTTCGTAGGGCCAATTTTGATAGCTTTGCGGATAGGATGAGAGTAGTGGACTGGGATAACTTATTTATGGGTAATGACAAATTTGCATTGGGAAGCGTTTAAAGAAAGTTTTATGAATATTGAAAGGGAGTTTATTACTCGTAGGCCCAAGCGCGCTAGAAATCATGGTAGGCCCAAGTGGTGGACTAGGGAAATAGAAGAGTTCATAAGCGAGCGTATAGACTTAATAAGCGCAATGGCACCGCAGCTAACTTTAATAGATATATCGAGCTTAGACGTCAGGTTAAAAGATGAGTTAGGAATGCTAAGCGTAATTTAGAGAGACTTATAGTTGCGGATAGTAAGCATAATCCAAAAAAGTTTCTTGAATACGTCAATAATCGTAAGCCGATAAAAGATAACATAGGCCCTCTAGTGGATGTTAATGGCGCTTTGGCTTCTGACGCTCAGACGATGGCGGGTATTTTCAATAACTTTTTTTGCGACAGTTTTTACCATAGAAGACGTAAATAATGTCCCCGACGTGGACGATATCGTTCCATTTAATAGCGAGACTATTTTGGATGAAATAACTGTTTACGAGGGTGAGATTGCGCATTATATCGATAGGCTAAAAGCTAGCAAGGCTCCAGGCCCTGACGCTTTTTATCCCAGATATTTAAAAGATTTGAAAGACGTTATTGTAGGCCCCTTAGTTAACGAAGATTTTTAATCAGTCACTCGAAACGGAGATTATTCCTGAAGACTTCAAATTAGCTAAAGTCACGCCCATTTTTAAAAAAGGCGACCGCACAGTAGCTAGCAATTATCGGTAAACTATTGGAATCCGTAGTTAGGGATCGTATCATCAATCACTTAGAAAGACGAGATTTGATTAATAGTAGTCAGCATGGGTTTCGACGCCATAGATCTTCTTTAACTAATTTGTTAGAATTTTATAACGAAATAGTGCGCGAATACGATAGGCATAGAGCGGCTAACGTTATTTATTTAGATTTTAAAAAGGCGTTCGATACAGTTCCGCATACAAGATTAATTGCGAAAGTTAAAGCGCACGGTATACGCGGTCAGGTAGCTAACTGGTTAGAGCAGTGGTTCCCAACCTTTTCACCACAAAGGACCCCTTTTATTTTTATTTTTTTCCCACGGACCCCATGTTTTTGGAAGATTCCGTCTACCAAACAAACTGTTTTTATTAACTAATAATTAACTCGTTTTCTCATTTTTCACTATCAAATAAAGGACATATAAGTGAGTATGCAATTAAAATACAGCGTATTAAAAAAAGTATTAATAATTCCAGCCAAGAGCAAGGAAACTTGAAATTTTAGCCTGAGTAAATGTACGATTTCCAATGGAGCCTCTCGAAATATTGAAAGCTCACGGACCCCCAGTACTACCTTCGCGGACCCCCAGGTTGGGAACCACTGGGTTAGAGGAATGGCTTCGTGCTAGGAGACAGAGGGTCGTTGTTAATGGTAGTGAATCGGGGTGGTTGGATGTAGGTAGCGGTGTCCCATAGGGTTCAGTGTTAGGCCCATTGCTATTCGTAATCTATATTAACGACATAGATGTAGGATTGACTAGTAACGTGTTAAAATTCGCGGACGATGCTAAAATAGGCGGTAAGGTTGTTAACGAGGACGATAGAAATAGGCTCCAAGACGATGTAAATAGGATTATGGAGTGGACGGATAAGAGAGATGCAATTTAACGTAGACAAATATAAAGTCTTGCATATAGGTTCTCGTAACAATAATTACACGTACACGATGAATGATAGAGAGAGAGCGAGCGTTGACGAGGAAGTAGATTTAGACGTACGCGTATCTAAGGATTTAAAAGTTAAGAACCAGTTTCCTGGAGTCTTGCGCAAAAGCTAATAGGATGTTAGGCTTCATAGCGCGTAATTTCAAATTTAAATCGAAGATTATAATATTGCCCCTTTACAAGTCCCTAGTCATGCCTCATTTACAATATGCCGTTCAGTTTTGGTGCCCGTATTTGTGTGAGGATATTGATAGGTTAGAAAGGGTTCAACGTCGCGCCACGAAATTAATTCCGTCATTGTGCAACAAGCCTTATGAAGATAGGATTAAAGAGTTAGACTTGCATTCACTCGAAACTAGGAGATTAAGGGGGGAGCTTATTGAAGTTTTCAAAATCGTTAATAACATCGATAACGTAAATTTTGACAAACTGTTCACTTTCGATAATAGCAATACTCGTAATAACGGATTTGAGTTGCGTGGCAGACGTTTCATTACTAATATCGCTAAAAACTTTTATTTAAAGTTGATGATAAATGGAATAATCTTACCGCGTCAGTCGTTAACTCTACCAGCGTTAATATGTTTAAGAACCGTTTAGACAGGCATTTTGAAAATATTAACGTTGTTTAAAATAAAAAAAACAATTAGCAACAGGAGCTCTGGGGATGGTGGTCCAGGATGAGCCTGTTGACGATTAATGCCAGCAATAAAATTATTAAAAAAAATAGACTAACACGAACGTAGACGTAGCTCGTAGCGTAAACTAACCCACTTTTTGTTATACTCTACCTACTTTTTTTTTTTTTTTTTGCCTCCTTACTTGCATGTCTGTAGTTTGCATGGTATGACAGAGAGTTAAGACTGTTTGCATGGTTTGTATGCGTTCTTATTTTACTTCTTTTCATCTTTCACCCCTCCTATTTTCTGCGACTATTTTTCCGACTTGTCGGCAGTGGCCAGCGGATGGTGATGGGGAGTCTTTCTTTCTCTTTTTCTGAATGAATGTTAACCCACGAATGGTAGGTTTTGCTATTTACTTAACCCCTTATTCTCCTCTTTCCTTTCTCTCGGGCTAACCTTAGAGTGGATCTTAGGGTCTTTGTTAGCCTTAGCATCTGTAGATCCTTTTTTCGCGATTTCGGTGAAACTTTTGCTGTTGCGCTAGACATATCAAAGCTTTTGATAGTCTGGCACAAATCTTTAATTTCGAAACTTAATTTCCAAATTGTCCTCCTCCTCCTGAAGCGCTTTTGGATGTTACGCTGGGCAAGAATTCAGTTGTAGTAAAGGGTGAGTGTGACCTTTTTTTTTCCCTTTATAATTTCGAAATATTTGCAAGTAATGACTTTGAAAGTAAGTTGTTTTATATACACAGTGATAGATTTGGTGCTATTCTTCTGTTTTTTGTTTTTTTTTTGTTGTAGAAATAAAATATGCTTCATGCATTATGTTGGTTTATTCATAATAAGTACTCAAACTGAGACCCACTAACCTTGACACAATTCTTCGAGGTGATATTGTAAGGGTCAAATTTATTATAGACCTTTATGAAGATAATTAATTAGATGCCAGGGTCACCAGCGCCCATATACTGGATCGGCATCCGGCACTGAGGCGCAAAAATAGTTTTTAATAAAAGCAAAAAAAAAAAAAAGGAAGGAAGGATTATAAAATTGTCAATATGAATTTTGTATTTTATTAACAATTAATAGGCTATGTGCAACAATTATTGGTAAATGCAAAAAGGATTTTTACCCGTAACAACTAGAGTTGAATGTATATAAATGCAAAATTAAATAATGGTACCAGTTAGCTAATATATGACAACCTGTAACTAATACTAATATGTAACCAGTACTAATAGCCACAATGACAACCTCGTCTGCAAAGAGAGACAAGAATACTGTAAGCGATATTCCAGGAAAAAAATGATACATAATAAAAATGACAAAAATTGATAATTAAAATATATATGCTATATAGGCCCACTAACCTGTGGATAATAAATTACAGTTAATCCTCATTATGGGATTGTGCTAAGTTGAACAGGAAAATTATCTAAGAAAGTATGTAGGCCGTCTGCTAAGAAAATAACATGAAACATAATAGGCTTATAAAGTAAAGTATACTAAGAAAATTAATGGGCAGGCCTATGCCTCTTCAATATAGTAGGCTGAGGTTATCTAAAACAAAGGCTACGGTAGGCCTCAGCTGGGCTAGAGTAATTTACAATTTGGCTTTTGCATAGAGAGGCCTAGCTTAGTCTAAGATAATTTGTAGTATGAATTTTTCAGTACTAATCACAAACAGTATAAGGCTTGTTAATGTCCACAGTATGCGGTATTGCATACAGATATGCAATAGTAAAAAAAATAAACATTATGAACAAGAAACACCGCGAAGAAAATTTTGCTTGCTGGCGCCGTGCTTTTTTATTGTATATAAAATGTGGAAAACTTGGCGTCCCTTGTGTTATCGTTGCCAATACGTTTTTTTCGCTCAACGATTTTACTAACAAGCCAAAAGAATCCCTAAAAGCAAAAAAACTTCACTTTTTTTCTACGTGAAAGTCACAATATGATAAACTCTGTCTATTAGAGTGGGTTTTTATTATTTCCACAACAGTTTCGATGCCCACTGGCATCCTCTTCGGGTGGATACAGAAAAACGAATGTCTATTAGAGTGGGTTTTTATCATCATAAAATCCCTAAAAGCAAACTCAAATCCAGTCACACCATGCCTCAAAATTTACATTGTTTAAAAGGCACAAAATATATTTCTATATTTGCTTTGAACTTCTTTAATAATTGCACTTTAATTTTTATTTAAATTTCTATTCATTGGATGCTTAAGAATTAAGATTAATCACTGGACATTTAATTTGTATTTATTTATTTAGATTTAAAATATTTTATTCGTGCTAATTTATGGCAATTTGTGGCAATTTTCATTAATAAAAGATAATCCTGTGGTGCAAGGCACTACAGGTACTGCCCCCCAAAAGCATGGTTGTCGGGTAGGGTGTTTCATAAATGAGAACCACATTATATTTTTAAGCCACATAGATGCCCGTGTTCGTTTTACATATTTATCACTCCTGGCCAAAAATGAGACTCCGACAACAATAAGGGGTCCCGAGAAATCACGCTTTACGTCAGAGAGCACAGACTCATCACTTCTTCATCATTTCCCCCTTCTGCTTCTTCGGAAAATCCTTCCTGTTCTTGAAAACTGCTTTCAGCAGGTACTGTTTGTCTTCTTCCTTCGTTGTTAGGGCAGTATTGAATTTCTCGATGAGAGCGATCCCCCGTTCAACCGAGTCGTTCACCACAGCCAGGACGCGACCCTAGCTAGGCCTGCTTGGTAGTGTGGGTCGCTTTCCCAAGACGAAGCGGGATTTTCGACGAAGGCGCCGTTGATCCCGAGTGCGGTGAAGAGATCCTTCGTCCTCGAGGTAACGAAGTCCGAAATCTTCTTTCCTTTGAAGGAGCCGAGGACGGTCTTCCCCTCCAGACGCTTCAACGCTTTCCTCGATGCTGGCTTGGCGAGGTTCTCTCGCATCCTTTGATGAGGTTCCTCGACCGCTTCCTCGGAGAAGGACATGAAGCAGACGTGGAGGCTGCCAAGGAGGGATCATCTTCCGCAGATGGCGACGCCGAGGACGAGGAGCTGTCTTCAAGAGTAGCAGCTTCTGTAACCGTCTTGGCCCGCTCGAATTCCCGGTGTCGTCTCTCCTCCTGCTGTTCCTCTCGACGCCTTTTCCTACTCTCCATTTGGGCCAGTTTCATGTCTGCCGATCCCATACTGCTCTCTGTTGGGTCCTCCTGCTGACTCTTGTAGAAGAGCTTGTCTTCCTCGTTTGTCATCATAGAAAGGGCATTGGAATGACCAATATTGAGGATTTCGTTCTTGAGTTCCACCTTGAACATGTCCTCCGCAACACGACAGCTCTCCTCGGATCTGTTCCTGCTTTTTACCAACTTGTCGTAACGCTGGAGCAGAGCTTCCATTTTCCGAAGGGCGCTGTCCCGCGGGCCCGTCACTCCCGCCTCATAGTAGGGATCCTTGCTCTTTTCCAGAACACCATCACAGCATCCAAACAGAGGTTCAGACATTTTCTCCGTCCTAGGTTTTCCTGTTTTTGATGGAAGAAGCACTTTTGCAAGACTTGCAACTTCGTCGGCAGGCGGCTACCCAGGATCTCCTTATTCGGGTGTCCGATGAGCCAAACCTCTTTCTTGCTTCGAGTTGCCATGTTTATCTGCAATGAGGAAATATACGAATTAGAAAAGAGTACAAATACGCAACGGTAGACACAACGAGGACAAAACTCGACAACTGACACGAAGGAGAGAGAGCAGTGCACCCTTCCGTCAGGAAGCAAGGCAGTCGACTAACAATAGAACAGCTGAAATTAGAAATACCTAAGCAATCTGAAGCGTCAAATCTCGGGACCCCTAAACGTGTTCTGATCTGGTTGAAATCTGTTCAGACGAGTTTCCTCGGCAAAAGAAACAGGGGCATTAATGTGGATTGAACTTCCTTCCACTTCATCCATCAACCACACTGCCGTGAAACACCCTATAATGTCGGGAGTAAAAAAAAATCACTTAAATATCAAAGCGCACCAGCTTACGAATGACTCTTCCAGAACGAGTCATTGTTTGTTGGAATGATTGATCTTGAACGTCAGTATCCTGCGGCACTGGTTCTGAAGGTATGGATAGTGCTACAGGTGCAGTAGGGACATTGGGGGGAGGGGATTCTTGGTGCCTGTGCAATGGGGCCACTGGTTGGTCCATAGACAGTTGGTTGCGATAATGAAGGAGAATTAGAAGAGGGATGATAGATTGTTGTACCCTTGGATCAGGTGGCAGTACATAGGATTTAGGAAGGGTAGATTGATGTACCTGTATATGAGATGAAGGTACAGAAGATTGAGAGGGATAGGTTGCTGTACCTGTATTTGAGGTGGAGGTACAGAAGATTGAGGAGGGATAGGTTGCTGTACCTGTATTTGAGGTGGAGGTACAGAAGATTGAGGAGGGATAGGATCTTTTGTTGGAGAAAAATCAAGGTATGCTGGTTTCAAGCGGTCCACAGAAAGTTTCACGCTTGCCCACCTTGTCGATGATGAAAGTTTTGGTTTACGGTCTAGCACAAGGAAGGGACCATCATAGGGACAGTGAAGAGGGTAGCGGTGAGCATCATGTCTCAAGAAAACATGTGTCAAGTTTGTAAATCAGGGGAAACAAAGGTAGTTTGTGAAGTGGAAGTTCTAGGTGCTGTGGGACGAATTTGCTTCATAACAGAGCGTAATGTCTTGACATACGAAGCAGGATCACATGTGGGGTTAATGGGTGTAGGTGTGAAAAATTCTCCAGGTAACCGGAGTGTGGTACCGTAAACTAATTCTGCTGCAGAGCATGCAAGATCAGTCTTCAGAGCAGTACGAATTCCGAGTAGATTAGGGGTAGCCGGTCCACCCATGTAGTAGATGGATCAGTGGCTCGCAAGGAACTTTTAAGTTGACGATGGAAGCGTTCTACCACCCCATTGGATTGCGGGTGATAGCTTGTTGTTCTGATGCTCAGTCCCAAGAAGGAGCATGAGTTCCTTCCATAAGGCC
Source organism: Bathynomus jamesi (assembly GCA_023014485.1). Taxonomy (NCBI): domain Eukaryota; kingdom Metazoa; phylum Arthropoda; class Malacostraca; order Isopoda; family Cirolanidae; genus Bathynomus; species Bathynomus jamesi. Next base: position 769,471 of record JAJOZX010000240.1, on the reverse strand, counting down.
GATTCAAATTGAGCACCTCTGTCTGTGCAAATGGTTGCAGGTATTCCAAAACGGGAAACCCAACATGAAACAAAGGCATGAGCTACTGCAGAAGCAGTACAAGAAGTCAAAGGAACAGCTTCTGGCCATCTTGTGAACCTATCAATGACAGTGAGAAGATAGGTATAACCTCGAGAAGAATAGAGGGGGCCGACTATGTCTAGATGTATGGCCTCAAAACGAGCCTTTGGCAAAGGAAAGGTACCAAATTCTGACTTGTGTGTCGGTGAACTTTGGCACGCTGACATTGAAGGCAAGATCGAGTCCAATTGCGGATATCTTTGTTCATACTTGGCCATACAAATCTAGCTGCAATTAATTTTTGGGTGGCTTTAATTCCCGGGTGAGAAAGGGAATGAAGTTTAGCAAAAACAGCTCTTCGCAGCCCTTGTGGGACCAACGGTCGAATATGCTCAGTCGAGACGTCACACAAAATGTAAGTCTGACTTGGGTTCAACTGGTAAAGAGCGGACTTGCAACGAAGTGGGTGAATTAATAAGAGCTTGGAGGTCTGTATCCGTGGACTGAGCCTAGCCATCTCTGAAAGGTTGATGTGAGAGTCCAGGTCAGAAATTGCTGAGATGCGAGATAGAGCATCCGGCACAACATTCAAAGAACCTGAAATGTGTCGATGTCTGAAGTAAATTGGAGGATAAAATCAAGGTGTCTTCTCTCAATAGAGCATGAGAGTCTGATTGAGAATGGAGAGCAAATATTAACGGACGATGATCCGTAAAAATGCTGAAGTCACGTCCTTCCAGGAATGGCCTGAAATGACGGATGGAGAGGTATATCGCCAGCAACTCTCGACCGAAAGTGCTGTACCTCATTTGTGAAGGTGAGAGCTTGCGTGAAAAGAATGCGAGAGGTTCCCAAACGCCTGAAACAAGCTGCTGGAGCACTCCGACACTGCAACGTCAGAGGCATCAGTGGCTAAGTTCAGAGGAGCGTCTGGTTGAGGTGAACAAGGCATGTAGCTTGTGCTATAGCCTCTTTTGCTTGTGAAAAAGCATTGGTAGCTTCGGGGTTCCACAGAACTGCAGTGGATCTGCCCCTTTTTGATTGGCGAAGAAGAGAGGTTATGGGTGCAAGAATGTTTGCACACTGAGGAATGAAGCGATGGTAGAAGTTTACCATCCCTAAGAAGCGACGAAGTTGCTTTTGGGTTTGCGGTTGTGGGAAAGACCTTATCACAGATACTTTATTTTCGAGAGGAGAGATGCCCTTCGAAGTAACTTGTGTCCTAAGAAGGTGAGCTCATCTACAGCAAAGACACATTTTTCAGGGTTTAGCAGTACACCATATTCTGCCAACCGAGAAAAAACTAAGCGTAAATGTTGAATATGTTCTGAGGGAGAAGAACTTGCGATGAGAATGTCATCGACATATGTGAAGTGAAGGAGAGACCTCTCAACACTTCATCAATGAAGCGTTGAAAAGTTTGGGCCGCATTACGCAGTCCGTATGGCATTTTTGTCATTTCAAATAACCCAAAAGGGGTTGTTATAGCAGTTTTATGTATGTGTTCAGGGTGTACAGGAATTTGATGAAAGGCTCGCACCAAGTCAAGGCGTGAAAATACTGTGGTGCCATGGAGAGCAGAAGTAAAATCGTGTAAGTGAGGAAGGGGATAGCGATCTGGAATCGTGTTGTCATTCAAAGCACGATAATCTCCACATGGACGCCAGTCTCCAGGTGTAGGTTTTGGGACCATGTGTAAAGCAGAGGCATACGGGCTGCTTGAAGGCCGTCTAATACCGAGTTCAAGCATGTGTTCAAGCATGTGTTCAAACTCTCTTCTCACAATTGCAAGACGATCTGGAGCTAAGTGACGTGGGCGGGTGAAAACAGGCGAGCCTACCATATCAGTACGGTGGACAACAGTGTTTAATGGGGGTATCCTTAGAACAGGGTTGAGTAAGGGAAGGAAATTCATTTAGAAGCTGCTCTATAGCAGGTGAGAAGTGTGGCAGAGAACTTGCCAATAATGATAATGGGTGTGAGGCAGGAGAACCAATTACTGAAAGATGTGTGGCATTATCAATTAATTGTGCTCTACGAACATCAACTAATAAATCATTAGCAGAAAGGAAATCAGAGCCTAACATTGGGGTATATACATCGCGACAAGAAATATCCAGCGGAAAACACGTCTAAGTCCAAGAGAAACTGAAATAGAACGACGTCCATAAGTGTGAATAGATGAAGAATTAGCTGCACGTAAAATGAAAGGAGAAGGTCCGTTTGCACGGTCTGCGGCTGTTGCAGGAATAACACTGTATTGAGCTCCAGTGTCAATAAGAATGCATAGCCTGAAGTGGATCATGCAAGGTGAACGTTGGACCAGGTGGTGCAGTAGTTTGTGAATCATTAATTTTTTGTGGAGGAAGGTTAGTATTGCTGTGGGAAGGAGTTTGTGTTGTATTTGGAGAATTTAGTTGGGGGTATTAAATTAGCTGTGGTTGAATAAGTAGGTTGCGATTCTTTAACTTTACTTGCATACGTAGGTGTTGGTTGAACATTATTTGTAGTAATAGGTTGTATTTGTGGTAGAGTAATACTTAGTTAAAATTGAGGTAGGATTAGATGAGGTAGTGGTAGGGCTAGTTGAAGTAAGGATAGGTTGAGAGGCTGTAGTGTCAGACGCCTGTGACACTAGCCTGGTTAGTTTAAAGGAGGGGGTTAGGAGTCCATGGACAAGGTACGACACAGCGCGTTGCACGATCTTTAAACTTTTCATGATACCAGCAAGGAGGGGTATGAGCAGTAGACTGGGTAAGGAAGTAGGTTGAGAATGAGGCTGAGTAGTGGGATTGAGGAGGATGGAGGTAAGGCTAATAGATTCGGATTAGGAGCAACCAACTGACCTGTTTGCGGTGGCTGTGGTTGTAGTAGAATGAGGCGTTGTCCAGCTTCAAGTTGGGAGGCTCTATTTGGACCAGAGGGTCCTCGTCTTGAAGAACTTCTCTCGTTCCCTGTTGTTAGCTAGCTCTATTCGGAGAGCTTTAAATTATTCTTTCATTGTTTGTAGAATTTCTTTGGATACTTTAAGACTTTGTGCGGCCAGACTCTGAGTGTCGTCCTGCGTGGCACAGATTTGGGGGTGATGGGCGTGGTTGCGGATTTCAATTCATCTTATCAGCTGTTTTGGCCATAGTGAGAAGGTCTGTATCATCTGGCATACAACGGAGCATTGGTCGTAGGGCAGTGGGGAGACCATTGAGGAAGCGGCGTCGCATTAAGGGTGAGTTTTTATCATCTCTTGGTCTGTCCAGCCAGGTCTTGCAGATGCCTCAGGAAGGCTGTTGGTTTGATCCCCAAGAACTTGGTCCTTGAGTAGAGCATTGAGTCGCTCTTCTTCTGATTGGCCGAGTCTCCTGACTAACTCGCTGAGGAGGCTCTCAAAAGCTTGGTCAGACGGAGGCAATAGAGCCACATCCTGCACTACTTTGTATACTAGTGCAGGCAGGAGGTTCTTTGTGATAAGGAACTTGGTTGTGGGTCCGTAATTCCTTTTATCGTGAAATAATCCCGCAGTTGATTCACAAAGATTCCAGGCTCTTCAGCGATGAATTGTGGAGTGATAGGCTGATACATTAGGGTGTCAATTTTGGGGGTGAAATGACTAAATTGAAAATCATGTGATTTGGCAGTAATTTAATGTAATCATTTGGCATACAAAATAATATCCTTGCTTCAGAAACAATAAAAAATAACTCCTACCTACATCAACTTTAATTCAAAAATTCAATTTTTCCGTAAATTCGTAACAAAATAACAAATGTGCGCAAACATCCTATCAACATTTAAAGTGGCAATAAGATATCATTCAGAGTCTTTATTTGAAAGTAACCAATGCAGTCATGTCCTTTTTGCTGCGGTTCCTTGACATCAGCATTTGGCTTGCTACTTGCGCTTTGATGTAGCCTTCTCGCCTCTCGTGACTGTAAACTTGACTAGCTGCTTCTGTGACCATTTTCACACACCTCTCCACACTCTGAGTGTGAGAAGGCCACTTTGGCACTTGCATTGGGGCCTCTTTAAGTTGTGTTAAATCTTTGTTTGTTATACATGTTGTCAGTGGTGGCTCCAAAACTTCCGAACTCAAGTTAACTAATTCTGACAATTTCGTGGCATTGACGTTTATCGGAGGTACCTTCCTTGTCTGAACAGAACAGTCTCCCAGCTGGTCATCATCTAGTGATGTTCCTCTAAGCTTTAGAATGATTTCCACAGCCTCAGTTCGCTCTTTGGTACATTGGCTGCAGAGCATTGCTTGCAAAACTGCCTCTGGCCTAGCATACCAAGCAGACCTTCTCACCACAGGTAACACGATGTCCACCACTACTTTCCCTCGAGTTCTCAGTAGCTGTAATTGAAACAAGATGTGGTTGGGCCCCTCCATCCACATTGGATTAAGTTTTACATTGAACCAGTGAGGAAGATAAAACCCAATAATAAATTCAACAATCAACCTCAAATTCTGTAGCATTTTGCCCTTCAGTGCATGTTTGGAAACCCAAATCCTGCAGAAATGAATCGTTGTAGTTAACCAACAACTGTGACTTACGGGTCCAATCTCGTAGAGAGACAGATTTTGAGGCAACTCTCCTGATCTGATTGCTTGAACAATACGATAAGCGTAAGATTGATCTGTGCTGAGGTCTTTGATAACTTCTTCAGACAACACTGGAAGGGGAGGGCCTACTTCGACCTTTGGAAATTTTGTATTTATTTCTAATTCCATTGCTTCATCTAGCATGTTGCCAAGGGGGCCTGACCACTTGTTGTTGCTCTTTGTAGGACCATCAAGTTCCTGGATGAGACGACGAAGAGGTAGTTCCCCTGTGTGCAAATCACATACAATCCAAACAAGCCTTTTTCCAAGTTTTTTTCTCTAAATGCGTCATAACCGCCCTGCCATCCAGTGTTCACCGCAGTTGAGTCTCCACCAACGGCCTGCAGTGAACTGTCAAGTCTTCTTTCTTGAAGCCAACATATTATTTGATCAGTAATTGCCTCTGCATGTTTCTTGCCTTCTACTTCTGCTTCAGGAACAAAGTGAAACAAATAGCGGCCACCAGGTTCAGAACACACAGAGTAGTGTTCTTCTTTGATGAGACCAGGAAGGTTTCTGTCCATTCCATCTACCTTTAGGAGAACTTTTGTGTCATCTCTTCTTCCATCAAACAAAAGGCAAGAGAGACCTTCCTCCTTCAAATCTTTTTCATGCTGATCAGATATTTTCATTATTTTTTCTTGTGCTCTTCTTATCTTATTATGATCTATCACTAAGGATGTTTCCTCTCGACTGATGAGGCCTGCATCTATCCAAGTGGCAGTGGCAATCTCTGCAGTCTCTCATAGCCCCGTATGGTGGCGAATACTGGCAAGGGCAATGTTTGAGATGTCTTTAGTGTTGTATTTCATTCTCTTCGGCGAAGGTTCAGATGGCATTTGGGAGCTATCATCTGATGTTACTTCTTTCTGTTCATCTGAAGAGCTTTCAAAGAAGTGAGAAACGTCTTGATAGAGCTCTTCATCTTTTTGGGTGGCTTCTTCACTCTTCTTTTTCTTCCTTTCTTCCCTCTCTCAGATTTTCTCTTTTTTCTTAGCAATAACAATCTGTTTTTTGGTTTCTGAATAATCTGCCGAACCAATCTGCATACTTCCTTGGCCTCCTGCCTTTGTTCTCTGCGCCTTTACGAAAGCCAGCTCCAAAACAGGGATCTTCTTCTCACGAGGACAGCGACAATCAATGTGAGGGTGAGGTTCTCTTCTGCATGAGGGAGAACAATTGGCTTCAGAACACAACTCTATGGGACACTGGCAGTTCAAAATGTCAAGAGTATCAATTGTGTGCAGATATTTATTTTTCATTGCTAGTTTTCCTTTACCAAGTGGTCTCAACTGCTTTGTGCCACAGCTTTGTTAATTTTAGCTCAATAGTTCTATACTGATTGAGTACAGGTGGTTTGAATAGCACGTTAGCTTTTTTCCATTGATGCAGAAGAGGGGGAATCATGTCCCTTATGAGCTCTTTCTCTGTGTAGTTCCTTCTATCCTTTGTATTTTGTTCACGAAGGAGTAACCCTAGTCTCAGCATGTCTCGCACTGTTGGTAGTTCTGATACGGGAAGCTCCTTGCCTGTACCGACTAACAGGCTCAAGTGGCATGACGACTGATCTCTTGTCTTCAATTTTGGCATCTTAGGAGTATCTGAAAAGAAAGAAAAACATTTAAGTATTTGGTAATGGTTTAGAATACGGGCACCACTTAAGCAAAATTTCGAAAAATACCATAGAGACAAAGTTGTTTCTCTCATTAAAATACGTTGATTGCATGTGTCGCAGAGTAAAAAAAAAGCGAAGTTAGAAAATTACGAAAAACATATATTTTTGGGTATGAATCTAGGAAATTTTGAGTTGGCAACCCTACTATCGTACCGTTCATTCACTTCAGTTTGAAAATGGCTTCAGTCTGTGACGGACGTCCAGTGACGCTAGTAGAGCTCGCATGGTGTTCTCCCTTTAAATGTAGCGTGTCCAATTTGTATAATTTAGGTCTCGGGGGTACGGGGGGCAGAGCCCCCGTAAAGATCACATATCACAAATTGATCGGTATAGGGTTTTATATTTTTTAGGTTAGTTAGGTTAGGTTTCCCATGAACCTAGGTTTTTCTCATGGTTTTTGATGCGTTTCATGACGTGTTTTTTCCTCCAAAACATGCTGAAACCATTGATTTCCTGTTGTTTAGGATAAATCTGACCATCGCTATTACAGTAAATTATTGCTTGTGCTGTGTTCCCCCACCCAAAACCCCTGGTTCCCACGGTGGTCCCCCCTAGATTGTAGGAGGGGTTGGGGGGGTGAAATCACTTTAAGCAATAATTTACTGTAATGGCGATGGTCACATTCATCCTAAACAACAGGAAACCAATGGTTTTGGCATGTTTTGGTGGAAAAAAACACAAAAATTGAGATGGCGCCCCTATTCTGAACCGTTACCAAGTATTTTATATCAATTACGATGTTTCAAAGTTTAGTCATTCGATGTTCTAAAATTTAATAAAAAAATATTTCATGGGATTACAACATAATTAGAAGAATATGATGATAATAAATAATTGTAATAATCAATAATCCATACTTACAGTTAAACTGTAGTATTCGTCTAGTAGAATAACTATGAAGTAGGTACAAGAGCAATAACAGCAAACCACCATCTATGACATCTAAGAGGCAACTGAGGACTGAGAGTGAGGGACAGTTCTATTCATGTTTTGACTTGTACATTGTACAACAACTATATGACCTTGAAAACACTCCATATGCGATCAGTGGGATAATTCTGTGAAAGATGAATAGTTAATCAATTTATGTCCTAGTGTATTATTTAGTAAAAGTCAATTTCTGAAACTTTAAGGTAAAATTGATGTAGGTAAGGGTTATTTTATTTCATTTTGGTTGGCCAATTTCAAGTTTTGACATGAAAAGACTATATTTTCACTACCAAAATTGATTTGAAAAAAGTTGACAAAATTGACACACCCTACTGATACATTGTTAGAAGGTCTGTTATAGGTGGTGGATTTGGAGTGCCATCGTTGGATGATCCTGGGTTGTTGTTGTTGTGGGTCATTGTGGCTATTATATTGTTACAGGGTACCAAAAAAAAAATTAAAATGTGTCAAAAACTTGACAATGTTTCAACAAATATTGTTGAATGCCAATAATGGCTTCAGGTAAGTTTGGTTGAGTATGAGACTCAACTGGAGTTGTGATGAGTGCCAGTAACAAAAAGTAACGTAAATTTTTTATTTTTTTTTATGCTGTAGCCCGATATTAGCAGAAAAATAGTCTGCGTATAGGCTGTTTGCAGAATATAGGTAAATTTGCAAAAAAAAAAAAACTTGGGAAAATGCTGATTTTATAAAAAGGCAAAATAAAAGGAATATATTTTGCAACAGAGGATACACTTCCAGTACAGATGAGTACTTAGTACTAGTGAATTTAACAAAATTATGGATGCGGACTGAAGATGTTGCCAAAAATTGAAAAACAAATTTTAGAACATTTTTGCAGAAATTACGGTGTTCGGTCACTCCCAGAGTGTCACCAATTGTAAGGGTCAAATTTATTATAGACCTTTACGTAGATAATTAATTAAATGCCAGGGTCACCAGCACCCATATACTGGATTGGCATCCGGCACTGTGGCGTAAAAATAGTTTTTAATAAAAGCAAAAAAAAAAAGGAAGGATTATAAAATTGTCAATATGAATTTTGTATTTTATTAACAACAATTAATAAGCTATGTGCAACAATTATTGGTAAATGCAAAAAGGATTTTTACCCGTAACAACTAGGGTTGAATGTATATAAATGCAAAATTAAATAATGGTACTAGTTAGCTAATATATGACAATCTGTAACTAATACAATATGTAACCAATACTAATAGCCACAATGACAACCTCGTCTGCAAAGAGAGACAAGAATACTGTAAGTGATATTCCAGGAAAAATTATACATTTACAATTTGGCTTTTGCATAGAGAGGCCTAGCTTAGTCTAAGATAATTTATAGTATGACTCTTTCAGTACTAATCACAAACAGTATAAGGCTTGACAGATGTCCACAGTATGCGGTATTGCATACAGACATGCAATAGTAAAAAAAATAAACATTATGAACAAGAAACATACCGCGAAGAAAATTTTACTTGCTGGCGCCGTGCTTTTTTTATTGCATATAAAATGTGGAAAACTTGGCGTCCCTTGTGTTGTCATTGCCAATACGTTTTTTTCGCTCAACGATTTTACTAACAAGCCAAAAGAATCCCTAAAAGCAAACTCAAATCTAGTCACACCATGCCTCAAAATTTACATTATTTAAAAGGCACAAAATATATTTCTATATTTGCTTTGAACTTCTTTAATAATTGCACTTTAATTTTTATTTAAATTTCTATTCATTGGATACTTAAGAATTAAAGTTAATCACTGGACATTTAATTTGTATTTATTTATTTAGATTTAAAATATTTCATTCGTGCCAATTTGTGGCAATTTTCATTAATAAAAGATAATCCTGTGGTGCAAGGCACTACAATATCCTTACACATCTCAGCATGATAAGACAATCTTGGAACATTCGGCCGTTATTCGAACCTTAAGTTCCTCCAAGGACCGGGGACGATCACTGTAAACGACGGATTTCAAATGACCCAACAAAAAGAAATCGAGGAGCGTTAAATCTGATGACCTAGGAGGCAATTTAACAGGACCTCGTCGTCAACTCCAACGCTGCCCAAATAATTTGGGTAATGATGAACTCTGAGTGCGAAGTTTGGTGGAGCGCCGTTCTATTAAATAAAAAAAGAGGCTCTTTCGTCGATTCAGCGGAAGGTCGTCAATGAAAGGTTCGACGACTGTTTGAAGCATTTGAGGGTATGTCTCGCCTGTGCACGGGTTCTCCATGGAAACAGGCCCTATTAAAGTATCACCTAACATGCCTGCCCATACCATAACATGTAAAGCATTTTGAACATGACTCGTCGTCGTCTATTCGCGGTTTTCATCGTCGTTTCGTCTGCAAGCGTTATGGCGGTTAAGCCCACTAAGATAAAACATTGCCTCATCAGTGAATATATGACGAATAATGTTATGTTGGCTTGTAACACACTTAGAACTCTAGTCAGCGGTCTGTATCGTCGCCATATAGTTCTTGTATCAGGCATATCTTGGGATGGATGTGATTTGCTTTCAAAATTCGCTTACAAGACGTCCTCGACACGCCCGTTTCTATGGATAACCTTCAGTTTGACTTCTTTAGGCTATTGAACAAATTGCCCAGTACCAGTGTCGTAGTTACATCATCCGGGGGGGGGGGCCGACCAGTACGTGGTCGGTCAAGAACACTCCCGGTGGTTCTAAATCGCTCAGTCACTTTTCTGACAGTTAAGAAACCAGTTTTTTTTCCCCCTTGCTTTGCTGATTAAATTCGTCTGCAACACGTGCTTCCTTCTCTTGCGTATATGAAGACCAAATTCATTCGCTCATCTTTCGCTAATTTCTCATCCATGTCTCACTTGGAAAAGAGAAAACAAACTATTATTATTAATTAATATATATGTATATAGCATGGTTAACTTTGGTTAACCTTGGCTTTGCTTCCGACCGAATTGTTCATTTTGACGAAGGTCAAGCTTGTCAGTCTACCTTAGACCTACAGTTTAACGTGGAATCCAAACCACGCCCCACCAGCAGCCCAGTGTCTTAACCACTAGGATACTCTGGGTACCTATTTATCTACCAACCAATTTTTTTTTATTGTGTGGAATGATGAACAGCTGGGTTTTGCTCCGCGCCGCCTGCCGTCACTGGGTCTCGCTCCTGGAGCCGATGGATTCGTAGTCAGCGACGCTAACCACTTCACCAGTATATATATATATATATATATATATATATATATATAATATATATATATATATATATATATATATATATATATATATGTTACGTGTAATCGGTGAAAATTACATATTTCATGAAATAAGCAGTTATTACTTATTCATGAAGTAAGCCATTTCGCTCTGCTAATTTCATGAAATAGGCAGAGGAAAAACTGAGTTCAACTCAGTTTTTCCTCTGCCTATATTGAAAACAAAATATAAAGCGAAATATACTTAAAGCAAATATACAGGCAAGTACCAAACCTATTTTGATGCGTTTTCACACGTATGGTGTGGGTGGCATGAGCTGTTACAAAGGTTTCCAGCTTTTAGGCAGGATCATCTTTTTGGTCAGACAGCTGGTTCGGCAGTTAGATCAGATCAGGTTAGGTTAGGTTATAAAATGCTTGATATTTTAGTTTAAATTTAATTAAATGGCAAAAACTCCATTTTGAGACTTCTCAAGGACAGGACATCATCTCAACTATAAATATTTTTGTCTCTCTGAGAAAAATTAAACTTTTTAGGGCTATACTTACCGTTGTGAATCTTCAGCAGAAAAGAAAACAAAAGTGAGGTTAGGTCAGGTCACCTAAGGTCGTGTTTGTTTGTGACAAAATGGAGTTTAGGTTAGATTAGATTAGATTAGATTAGATTACTCTCGCTCTCGCTCTTATTGACAACATAAAGCGAGTCATGGTTACTCTCGCTCTTACTGACGAGGTACAAACAAACAGTTTATTTCAGACTCAACAGGTACAAACATTATACAAGTGGTCCATAGAAGAGTAAGAGATCGAAGGAGGAAATATAAACCCGGTAGTGAAAAGCGTAAGGATAAGAAGCGCAGAGAAGAGTTTCTTGCGACGGTGCCGAAACTGACTAATTGGATTAAATCATCAGCAACTAAGTCAGCCCCTTCAACAGGCCCACCAGCTGCCTCCGCTACTTCAGCAGCTGCGTTTTCAGAAGACGCGTCTACGTCAGTGCGTTCAGCAAGCCCAGCAGCTGCCTCCACTACTTCAGCAGCTGCATTTTCAGGAGACTCGTCTACGTCAACCCCTTCAGCAGGCCCACCAGTTGCCTCCGCTACATCAGCAGCTGTGTCTTCAGAAGACCCGTCTACGTCAGTGCGTTCAGCAGGCCCACCAGTTTCAGGACATGCAATTAATGACATTGGTTTGCAAAGGTGGGCAGTTGCGCCGCAAAAAGTTGCGGCGCAACATTTTTGGTTGCGCTTGCGCTTGCGGCGCAACTTTTTGAAAAGGGTTGCGCTTGCGCGTGCGGCGCAACTATTTCAGCAGAGTTGCGGTTGCGGTTGCGGCGCTACAAAAATCGTTGCGCGTGCCCACCACTGTTGGTTTGTGGCCACAAGTGCTGACCGATGACTTTAGAGAGTTCTGGATAGAGCAGGGAACATCAGATTGCCGAAATTATGACAGCGACTTCAGTAACTCTTCAACTACTGAAAGTGGTACAACACGCCGATGTACGAAGACATTATTTGTTAAGAAACATAGCCTGACGAATGAGAGGATTGAGGTGTCATGGCTGTACTATTCTGAGTCCACAGGCTGTGTTTACTGTTTTATCTGTAAATTAATGTCGAGGGCGGACAGCAAGTTCACAATCGGGTTCAACGACTGGAAGCATGGTAGACAATCGGTCGAAGCACACGGAAAATGTGAGCAACATATGGAGTCAATGAGATATTTGTTGGTTAGAAAGTCTGTCTCCGGCCGTGTTGATTCGAAACTGGTGAACCAGTTTGAAAAGGAGTGCAACTACTGGCAGGAAGTTTTGCAGCGCTGTGTCGACGTTATCAAGTATATCACGTCACGAGGACTAGCAATTCGTGGACACGACCCCCGTTTCGGTTCACCAAACAACGGCAACTATTACGGAATTTTGGAACTTTTAAGTAAGTATGACAGTTTTCTAGCTGCGCATATAAGCGAGCATGCCAACAAAGGTAGCGGACACACCTCGTATCTCTCTCATTTCATTTGCGAGGAACTCATACTGTTGATGACCGATAAAGTACTTCAGACGATTATCCGAGAAATCCAACAGTCAAAATACTGCTCTCTATCCGTCGACTCTACGCCTGTTTCCCACACTGATCAACTGTGCTTCACCGTCCGATATGTGGTTGAGTCTGGGTCCGTCGAGCGATTTCTACAGTTCATACCTATGAACACACATACAGGGAAAGGAATCGCCGACGTGGTCCTCAACTTTCTGGAGACCAGTGGCGGCTCGTGACTTTCAGTTATGGGGGTGCTGCCTCAGAAATTGCGAACAATTGTGTCGATTATATATATATATGAGAGAGAGAGAAAGTCGAATAGATAAATAGATAACTACTCAGTCATAAAAATAAGTAAAATAGTATCATAAAATCAATTATAGGGTACTTACGCTTAACGGGTAATTTCGAATTTGCCAAAAATTTTATTTATAAACAAATTCCATTCTTCTGTTTTTATTCTGAGCGAAAAGGTCTGTTACTTTTTCATTGAAATTCTGTGTACTGTTGATCAAATTTTTCTCTATTGAAATCATTGCAAGAGCATTTAGTCTTTCTTGATTCATAGTGCTCCTTAAGAGCGTCTTTATTCTTTTTAATGTTGAATGGCAGCGTTCGGCCTCGGATGTAGTCATGGGGATGGTCAAAAGAATTTTTATGAGCTTAGCTAGTTCTCCAAGAACATCTACTAGATTATTTTCAGTGATAAATTTCAGCAGATCAATTAACCTGTCGTAATTGTGCATATCAGGTCTACTGTAGAAAACTTGTAGTTCAGTAAGAAACTTTTCTTTTTCAATCATGGGATATGCCTCAGTGGTCACCGTTACCTCTTCCATAAGCATTTTCATATTATAGCTATCGAAGTTTTCCTTGGTAAACAGCTTAGCAGCTAATAATTGTTTGGTAAATGAATACCTCTCAGCTATGTCAACACATACGCAGTTACACACTTCCTTTGCTTCAATCATGAGTGTTTTTGAAGGATTTTCACAGTACTCCGAATTTCTTATTTTTAAAATGGCATTGTTGAAGTTTGCTATATATTCTTGTACTTTACATGAGTCAGTAGCTCGAGATTGCATTTGATTGTAAATGACTTCTACGTGAGGCATTATCTGCTGAAAAAATTTCAACCAAAAGATGAAGTTTTCTTTATTCAAAACGTGCAAAATTCCTGTTGCTTCTGAAATGGTTTGATCTGCGTTTGCTGTCGACTGTATTTCTTCAAGGCATTTTCTTAAGGGTTCGAAATTTTCATAGATGCGGTTTACGGTGCGTATATGAAAATTCCATCTAGTAGGGGATGGACGAGGAATGCGGCTGGCCATATGTTTGCTTAAGATAGAGAGACGAAGTGGTGACCTGGAGAAAAATGTTGGTATAGCCAAGAGGTTAGAAAAGAATATTCTTAAATTTCGGGTAGTACTTGCTGCATTTTTCATAATCAGATTCAGTTGGTGGGCATAACAGTGAATGAAGTGTGCATTATTGTAAACTTCTTTAATTTTAGCCCGAACTCCCCCTTTTTTTCCTTTCATGACATTTGCGCCATCAAATGTCTGAGCAATTAGTTTCTGCTTGTTTCCTTCGAGAAGAATATCTAGCTGATCTAGAATGCACTTAGATAGTCCTTCTGCCGTTTGATTTTCCGGAGTAAAGAAACCCCAGAAGCGCTCAAAGACTTCCTCATTCAGCTCGTATCTCAGAACAATAACCATTTGAGTGTGTTCAGAAACATCAGTTGTATCATCAGCCATGACCGCCACAAACGAAGCTTCTTTAATTTCTTTTTTATTTGATTGCGGGATACCTGCAGCACACAGTCAAGAATATCATTCTGAATGGTTTTGGAAACGCCCTTGAAGACTGTGTTGCTTTCTAAATGTTTTTTCAAATCGGGATCTAATTTTGATGCGAAATTAATTAATCCCCTGAATACACCTGGATTTGCCGAATCATCTTTTTCATCATGTCCACGTAAAGAAATTTCAAAATTTCCGCAGAATTTAATGCAGTCTATTATTTTCGACAATATTTCACGATTTTTGGTAACTTTGTTATTATGTTCGATAATCGAGAGTTTGTAAGCCTCACTAAGTTTTTCTTTGATATTTACCGTTCCTAAAAGTGACAGGGAAATCACATTATCAATATGCTTCTTTGAACGCTCATGCTTTTCAGTTTTTTCTTTCATTTTGTTTATATATGTAAAACCACTTTTTGTCCACGTCAAGTTACCACCGAGTAGTAGACACGGGAAACAAACTAATGCATTTTTAACTTTACAACCACAAAGCCAACTTTTTCTTTGGTACCATTCTGAATTAAAACTACGAATATATTTCTTATTGTTACTTATTCCGGGCTGAGATATTTGAATTTCTGGTGTAGGGCGTCCTTCAGTTTTAATAGCTATTTTTTCTTGGAGATAACTGTGAAAAATTACGAGACTGAATTTTACTCACTGTCACCCGACTCACTTCTGGGGCTAGCGCAGCCATGATAATAGAATAGGCGCCTAGTTAAAATTTCAAAAAACAAAAAGTCACTTGCGAAAAAAATAGTCTAAGAAATGAAAGCTATATATTGTAAATAATCCAATTATTATATAATTAACTTCAATCTCACGACAAAAAATAAATGATAACGAATCATTGATAAATGCAATTAGGAAATTAAATTTCGAATTAGCAAACGATACAGCAACACAACTACCACGTCAAACAAACAAATCGGCACTGCTCTGTCCACAGTGCTTTGGATCCTCTTAAACCCGCGATTCTGACTCGCTCTTCGTACGTCCGCCACCGAGGTTTCAAGCGTTTCGAACAAAATCTGGAACTGTTAAGTACGCAGTTCCACGGGAAGGCTGAAGCTACTTTCGTGATTCATTCGTTCGGCATTGAAATAGTTTAAGGAAAAAAGGATATAATCTGATTTAAAAACTCAAAGTTCATTGAAAAAAATAATCAGAGAGGCTATTTTAAATATTTAAATATAAAGATCATAAGATCATGGGGGTGCTGCAGTTCCACAGTGCCTACCTGCGAGCCGCTCCTGCTGGAGACGCATGGCATTCGAATTGGAGACTGCAGAGGACAGTTTTATGATAACGCAAGCAATATGGTAGGGAAATACAATGGTGTAGAGCCACATCAAGTCAAAATCTCCGTATGCTGAATTTGTGCCATGCATGTGCCACTCACTAAATCTTGTGGGTAAATAAAGCAGTGGACAGTTGCACAGCAGTCGTTGAATTGTTTATGCTTATTCAGAATGTCTACACGTTTCTCGTCTCCTCGACATACCGATGGCGTCGACATGTAGAGGTTCTTGATAGTAGTTCCCATAGTGAGAAACTAAAGGTCGACAAAGGTCTCTCCGATACCCGCTGGTCAGCCAGATCAGATGCCGTCCAATCTTTAACCGAAGGCTACGCCAAGAATATCGTGGTACTGGATAAGCTAGCAGCAGATACCAGCCAAACTGCGGAAGCCAGGATCGAAGCCAGGGGATTGTCTAAACAGCTTCAACAACTCGAAACAGCCATTTTATTGGTTTTATGGAACACTATTCTCGAACGATTTCAAAAAACGAATGCATCTCTGCAAAAACAAGGAATGTCGTTAGACTCAGCCACCCTCTTGCTGAAATCACTACTGCAATTTGTTGAAGATCTCAGATCAACATTTGACGAATTCGAGGACCAGGGCATCGGAAAGTGTGGTCATCGAGTATACAAGAAATCGACTCAAGAAGAGAAAGCGCCATCATGACGAAATCGGAACTGCCGAAGATACAAACCTGACACCAAGAGATTCATTTCGGACCACTGCATTTCTATCGATAATTAATTGATAAACTGTGTATCACTCTGAACACTCGGTCTAGAAGCGTACGTTGTCCTGCAGAAAAGATTTGGATTTTTGTATTTCCTTCTAGTCCTGGACATCGACAGTCTTCGACAGTCAGCTGAACATCTAGTAGAATGCTATCAGGCTGATCTGGAGAAAGAGCTGGTAACAGAAGTTGTGCAGTTCGCTGCCCTAATGAAACTCACCGAAAGTGAAACAGAATCCCAGACGAAACGTGAAGACATGTGCAACAGATTTTATCGGCATATGAACACAAACGAACTGAAAGGAACATTCCCAAACATGGAAATAGCAATGAGAATATACCTGTGTATGTTTGTCACGAACTGTTCTGGTGAACGTTCATTCTCGAAAATCAAACTGATCAAAAATTACCTTCGCTCCACAATGGGCCAGGAGCGCCTTTCGTCCGTGGCGCTTTTGAGTATAGAGCATGAGGTGTTGCAGTCGGTGAGTTTCGAGTACACAATCACGCAGTTTTCCAAACAAAAAGCCAGGAAGCGTCCTATGTAATATTCATCACAAATCTACACTCTATCTACAGTACAGTAAGCTGTACAGTTTAGCTGTTTATTAAGTGCATTACAACTGTGTAGCTGTTTATTAAGTGTATTACAATAACTGTGTAGATGTTTATTAAGTGCATTACAACTGTGTAGCCTACTACTGTAGCTGTATACACTGTATGTGTACATAGTTAAGTTAGTCTTTAATATCACATTAATAAGCCGAAT
The DNA here is from genome assembly GCA_023014485.1 of Bathynomus jamesi. NCBI lineage: Eukaryota > Metazoa > Arthropoda > Malacostraca > Isopoda > Cirolanidae > Bathynomus > Bathynomus jamesi. Next base: position 752,335 of record JAJOZX010000240.1, on the reverse strand, counting down.
GGCTTCCGCATGTGTGTTTTGTGTGTGTTAAAAAAATATATCTGTTATGTGCATTACAAAATATTGTCATTCATTAACACACTAAAATAATACATCCCGAGAAATAGTTTTCCCAAGGCCCCGCACACTGTAAATGTGCCCCTGCAGTTGGAGTTCTTAATAAACTCCTAAAAATATTATTACTGTATATGCAACATATAATTTTCTCAAATTATACATCCTCTAATTCCATCACAAATGAGCTGTATCCATTGGAGTACAAAAAGTTTTGAACAAAATCAACTTCACATCTAATGTACACATATGAAATTTTCTAACCGAAGTATTTCCCTGAGCATATAATTGTCTACATTGCCTTAGAATATCACAGTCATTTGAAAGACTATCAGTTAATATGTGGCCAAGATACTTAGTCTGAATTACTTCTGACAGCACCATACCTGTGAAAAACTATATAGGGCATTGGGTTGATTGCCTGTTACCCTCATCCGTTGGAAATGTCCAGCAGATTTCAGTGGAGAGTGAACGACAAAAGCCCTATATATTTTCGTTAGAGAGTTATGAATATGTAGGTCTTTAAAGGACCTCTTTATATTTAATTGTTTATGGTAATTTTAGCGTCGGGATTTTAGACGCCCTAGAATGAAAATGAAATTGCCTCACCTTAATTTTGATGGATCTTAGTTTACTTCGATGCAGGGCGTTACGATCTTCTTCGGTGTAGGGCCGCCACGATGAAGTTACACGACGAATTAACACTTTGTTACTAATATAGGCAATCACTTATTAACCCCTGAAGGAATAGGCCTACCCTTTTATAGTCATTAGGTTTTATATTATAAGGAATTCACACAGAACTTTAGGGAGGACTTTAGACATCCTCCCTGTTTAAAGCGTTTACTGTAACATAAACAGCCCTGAGGCTATTCCTTTAATATATCTTCATATTTCTTGTCTAAATTGCTGATTTGGCAAAGGTTGTTGACTCTTTCTCCCTTGTATTTTGCATGGGTTAGCAAAGGGAAAATTTCGTTTCACGTGAAATAAATGAAGGTTTCACGTGGTTATGCAGACCGACGCCTACATACGGTTTCTATGTATGTATGGCAATCATTTCATTCCCATTAGGCTATGTCAACAATCCCGAGCCAATTTTGTATAGATAATTAATTCAATTAATTAATAATTTATATGTAATTATGAAATAAAGGTATCACATACGATACCATGTTGTGGTTTTTCCATATACTGGGGGGGGCCGGAGAAAAATTTGTGTTATAGATCAAATTTTTTGATAAACTGTGTGTTTTAAACCATGTGAAATGGATTGAAAAGAATGAAATAGGAATTTAGGAAGAGAAAGGTTACTCAAGACCTATTTAAATATAAAAGTTCAAGAGGTTAGCTTCTCAAGTTTGGTTAAAGTTATTTCAATCAGTTCGACTCCCTTAGGTATAGGAAATTTATGTTATTAAAGTAAAGTTATTAACTTTTGCTCATTATTTATCTGTGTAAATTTTATGTCACCAATTTTTAAATGCTGGTTTACTAATGTTGTTTTGGAGTTTCGTCATGTTTTGTTTTGTTAATGATTTATGTTTTAATTAAAATGACTTCTACGTTGGTGAGTTAATTGAAATGTACTGTACTTCCATGTTATGTTGTTTGGTTGAAAGAGTTTGTACTGTATTCAAACCTCCTACCACTTCAGACTAGTCAATACCCGTAGTTTTAGTGGAGTAAATTTTACTCCTCCACAGGTAGATCTGGAGGGCTTGGGGCTTTGAATCCTGTACTGTTTTTATATTGTTTGGTCTCTGGCCATGAGAGGCCATAAAACCCTTGTAATAGTTTGGGCTGTGGCCAAGGGGAGGCCACAAAACCCTTGTAATAGTTTGGGTTGTGGCCAAGGTAGGCCACAAAACCCTTGTAATAGTTTGGGTTGTGGCCAAGGGAGGCCACAAAACCCTTGTAATAGTTTTGTCTGTGGCCATGGAAGGCCACAAGAACCTTGTTATAGTTTCGGTTGTGGCCATGGTAGGCCAAAAACCCTTGTAATAGTTTGGGCTGTGGCCAAGGGGAGGCCACAAAACCCTTGTAATAGTTTGGGCTGTGGCCAAGGGGAGGCCACAAAACCCTTGTAATCGTTTGGGTTGTGGCCAACGGAAGGCCACAAAACCCTTGTAATCGTTTGGGCTGTGGCCAAGGGGAGGCCACAAAACCCATCTTAGATTACCTATAATTAATTTGCGTTTTATTTGTTATTCCATTTTTGTTTTTCCTCACTTTTTAATATAAAAGGTGTAGCATTTTATAAAGTCCTCACTCTTTCCAAAATGAAAGGGTGTTGCAATTTAATTTATTTTCCATAGGAAATATTACAATGTTTTGTATATATTTATATACTGTATGTATAATTTTAATTTTGTGATGTTACAGTTATGCACTTAATTTTTGTGATGTTACAGTTATGCACTTAATTTTTGTGATGTTACAGTTATGCACTTAATTTTTGTGATGTTACAGTTATGCACTTAATTTTTGTGATGTTACAGTTATGCACTTAATTTTTGATGTTACAGTTATGCACTTAATTTTTGTGATGTTAATGAGTCTTATAAGTTATGCTGAAATAAATTTTATAACCTACACGACAGGTTGAATTATAAATTTAGTGTTTTTAGTTAGAATAGGCCTTGAGTGTAAAGAGTAGGGTCTACTTTGTGAGGTAGGCTTCGTAATTTATTATTATTTATATGTAATGAAAAAGCCAAACATGGAATAAATTCTGTTCAGATGTCAAAATGTTAATTTTATTATTATTTGTTTGTTTTAATTCTGTTTTTGTTATTTTATTCAAGGTTAAGGTTTTCACAGCAAATAACCCTTCCCCACATACGGGCCACCATGTGAAAAACTATATAGGGCATTGGGTTGATTGCCTGTTACCCTCATCCGTTGGAAATGTCCAGCAGATTTCAGTGGAGAGTGAACGACAAAAGCCCTATATATTTTCGTTAGAGAGTTATGAATATGTAGGTCTTTAAAGGACCTCTTTATATTTAATTGTTTATGGTAATTTTAGCGTCGGGATTTTAGACGCCCTAGAATGAAAATGAAATTGCCTCACCTTAATTTTGATGGATCTTAGTTTACTTCGATGCAGGGCGTTACGATCTTCTTCGGTGTAGGGCCGCCACGATGAAGTTACACGACGAATTAACACTTTGTTACTAATATAGGCAATCACTTATTAACCCCTGAAGGAATAGGCCTACCCTTTTATAGTCATTAGGTTTTATATTATAAGGAATTCACACAGAACTTTAGGGAGGACTTTAGACATCCTCCCTGTTTAAAGCGTTTACTGTAACATAAACAGCCCTGAGGCTATTCCTTTAATATATCTTCATATTTCTGTCTAAATTGCTGATTTGGCAAAGGTTGTTGACTCTTTCTCCCTTGTATTTTGCATGGGTTAGCAAAGGGAAAATTTCGTTTCACGTGAAATAAATGAAGGTTTCACGTGGTTATGCAGACCGACGCCTACATACGGTTTCTATGTATGTATGGCAATCATTTCATTCCCATTAGGCTATGTCAACAATCCCGAGCCAATTTTGTATAGATAATTAATTCAATTAATTAATAATTTATATGTAATTATGAAATAAAGGTATCACATACGATACCATGTTGTGGTTTTTCCATATACTGGGGGGGGCCGGAGAAAAATTTGTGTTATAGATCAAATTTTTTGATAAACTGTGTGTTTTAAACCATGTGAAATGGATTGAAAAGAATGAAATAGGAATTTAGGAAGAGAAAGGTTACTCAAGACCTATTTAAATATAAAAGTTCAAGAGGTTAGCTTCTCAAGTTTGGTTAAAGTTATTTCAATCAGTTCGACTCCCCTTAGGTATAGGAAATTTATGTTATTAAAGTAAAGTTATTAACTTTTGCTCATTATTTATCTGTGTAAATTTTATGTCACCAATTTTTAAATGCTGGTTTACTAATGTTGTTTTGGAGTTTCGTCATGTTTTGTTTTGTTAATGATTTATGTTTTAATTAAAATGACTTCTACGTTGGTGAGTTAATTGAAATGTACTGTACTTCCATGTTATGTTGTTTGGTTGAAAGAGTTTGTACTGTATTCAAACCTCCTACCACTTCAGACTAGTCAATACCCGTAGTTTTAGTGGAGTAAATTTTACTCCTCCACAGGTAGATCTGGAGGGCTTGGGGCTTTGAATCCTGTACTGTTTTTATATTGTTTGGTCTCTGGCCATGAGAGGCCATAAAACCCTTGTAATAGTTTGGGCTGTGGCCAAGGGGAGGCCACAAAACCCTTGTAATAGTTTGGGTTGTGGCCAAGGTAGGCCACAAAACCCTTGTAATAGTTTGGGTTGTGGCCAAGGGAGGCCACAAAACCCTTGTAATAGTTTTGTCTGTGGCCATGGAAGGCCACAAGAACCTTGTTATAGTTTCGGTTGTGGCCATGGTAGGCCAAAAACCCTTGTAATAGTTTGGGCTGTGGCCAAGGGGAGGCCACAAAACCCTTGTAATAGTTTGGGCTGTGGCCAAGGGGAGGCCACAAAACCCTTGTAATCGTTTGGGTTGTGGCCAACGGAAGGCCACAAAACCCTTGTAATCGTTTGGGCTGTGGCCAAGGGGAGGCCACAAAACCCATCTTAGATTACCTATAATTAATTTGCGTTTTATTTGTTATTCCATTTTTGTTTTTCCTCACTTTTTAATATAAAAGGTGTAGCATTTTATAAAGTCCTCACTCTTTCCAAAATGAAAGGGTGTTGCAATTTAATTTATTTTCCATAGGAAATATTACAATGTTTTGTATATATTTATATACTGTATGTATAATTTTAATTTTGTGATGTTACAGTTATGCACTTAATTTTTGTGATGTTACAGTTATGCACTTAATTTTTGTGATGTTACAGTTATGCACTTAATTTTTGTGATGTTACAGTTATGCACTTAATTTTTGTGATGTTACAGTTATGCACTTAATTTTTGTGATGTTACAGTTATGCACTTAATTTTTGTGATGTTAATGAGTCTTATAAGTTATATGCTGAAATAAATTTTATAACCTACACGACAGGTTGAATTATAAATTTAGTGTTTTTAGTTAGAATAGGCCTTGAGTGTAAAGAGTAGGGTCTACTTTGTGAGGTAGGCTTCGTAATTTATTATTATTTATATGTAATGAAAAAGCCAAACATGGAATAAATTCTGTTCAGATGTCAAAATGTTAATTTTATTATTATTTGTTTGTTTTAATTCTGTTTTTGTTATTTTATTCAAGGTTAAGGTTTTCACAGCAAATAACCCTTCCCCACATACGGGCCACCATGTGAAAAACTATATAGGGCATTGGGTTGATTGCCTGTTACCCTCATCCGTTGGAAATGTCCAGCAGATTTCAGTGGAGAGTGAACGACAAAAGCCCTATATATTTTCGTTAGAGAGTTATGAATATGTAGGTCTTTAAAGGACCTCTTTATATTTAATTGTTTATGGTAATTTTAGCGTCGGGATTTTAGACGCCCTAGAATGAAAATGAAATTGCCTCACCTTAATTTTGATGGATCTTAGTTTACTTCGATGCAGGGCGTTACGATCTTCTTCGGTGTAGGGCCGCCACGATGAAGTTACACGACGAATTAACACTTTGTTACTAATATAGGCAATCACTTATTAACCCCTGAAGGAATAGGCCTACCCTTTTATAGTCATTAGGTTTTATATTATAAGGAATTCACACAGAACTTTAGGGAGGACTTTAGACATCCTCCCTGTTTAAAGCGTTTACTGTAACATAAACAGCCCTGAGGCTATTCCTTTAATATATCTTCATATTTCTGTCTAAATTGCTGATTTGGCAAAGGTTGTTGACTCTTTCTCCTTTGTATTTTGCATGGGTTAGCAAAGGGAAAATTTCGTTTCACGTGAAATAAATGAAGGTTTCACGTGGTTATGCAGACCGACGCCTACATACGGTTTCTATGTATGTATGGCAATCATTTCATTCCCATTAGGCTATGTCAACAATCCCGAGCCAATTTTGTATAGATAATTAATTCAATTAATTAATAATTTATATTTAATTATGAAATAAAGGTATCACATACGATACCATGTTGTGGTTTTTCCATAATACCATTCAATTGAAATTCAGGAAATTTTATATACTCGTAGGCCTTGGTTCTCATAATCATAACGTGACTTTTATCAGGATTACATTTTATGTCGTTATCTTTCTCATACCTTTCACACACCTTCAGAAGTGTGCTGAGCCCTTTTACAGATGGAGAAATAAGAACTAGATCATCTGCATACATCAGATGATTAACAATCATTGTACCAATACAGCAGCCTATTTTACAGGTGTTCAGCACAACAGACAGATTATCCATATAAACATTGAATAAGTAGGGGGATAATATCCTTCCCTGCCTGACACTGGTCACAGAGAATGGCTCTGAATTAACCCCACCCTATCTTACAATCATTGTCGGGTGAATGGTGATTATACCAAAATATTAATATACGAACCAAGTAACCAAGTACATTACAATTTACAAGTTTCATGAATAATTTGTCATGATTAACACGATAAAATGTAAGTGAGGATGTTAAAAGTTTCTACAACCATTTGCGAGTGAATAAGAAAACGTTCGATGATCTGCTTTCAAAACTTCATGATCGCGTACAGCGTTCAAATACGAATATGAGGAACGCCATACCTGTAGAAGTCAAATTACAAGTCACATTGCGGTACTTAGCCACCGGGAACTCTTTTAGCTCACTGGAGTACTTATACCGAGTACCAAACTCAACGATATCTTCATTCATACCTGATCAATTAACAAATAAAATAACATAACGTTGCATTTACAAGTTCTTTCAATAACACATTTCAGGCTCCCTGTGGATCACGTCTACTAATCCAGTTTCGCACCCCAAAGCCTCTTCTTACGTCTATTCCTCAGGACCTTCATTAATTCAGTTCTTAAAAGGTCTTTTATTACTATTGCTGCGTTAAATAATAACTTACGTTTCGCTCGCTTCATGATGCTCATCTTTCCACAAACTCTCGAGAGCACTAGTGAGCTCGCCAGCACTAGGCTACTAGCAAAGTGTGAACAAGAAAGCACACAAATTCACTCGTACGAGTACTGGCATGCTGTGGCTCGGCCGAGCTGACTGGCATGTGTGTACCCAGCTTTAATGATGAGGACGCAGGTCCAAGTAAAGTTAGGTCTGATGAACGGCATATAGTCAAAGGTCAGGCAAGGAATAGATTAAATTTTCGTTTCGCGACCTCCTGCTTTCCATTCCATAGTGGGTCATAGCGCCGGGTCGCCATTTTGAATTTTATTTTTGTAGCAAAGTGATCATGGGTTGTACCGGCTGTAATTTTTCAACTAGATGTTTTGCAGATGACTTTCAAAAGTTAATGAAATATTTGCAGGACCATGGGATTATTTTACGTTAAAAAATATGTGAAAACTGTGGCTCTGAGTGCATTATAGATTATAATAAAAGAGCTTTTCCATGCCAAAAGATAATAATTGGCCCAAGAAAAAACGATGAGGATTTACACAAACTATTTTCAAACATACTTTTATTGGAAGTGAAGTCCACTTATCTGCCGAAAATGTTATTGCTTTTGTCAATTATTTTATTAGAGAATACTATTCAGTTAAACTCATTCAAACTGAATTACAATGGGCCTCAGTATTGAAAAATTTATTATTTAGAATTTATTATTTAGCTTGGGAGAGATTATTTTTATTTAGGTGTAATATTAAGGTTAAGTTTACTTTAAATAGACACAGTAATTATAGAAATAATAATGGCCTATTTAGACACTGTCAACATAGCTACAGACTTTTTCACTGTAGGTTGCAGTGGTTTTCAGGTTAAAATTTGGTCAGCAGCCAGATTACTAACTATGGTGAAGCTAAATTCATTAAAATTAATTTAGACTTACCAAAATGAAGTTGCCAGTTGAACGTTACCCTTTCTGTTTCTAACTAATCCATAAGTTTCATTTAGTTTCCAGGTTTGAATTTTATTTGTTAAGTTTTAAGTTATTATTTAACACACTGCTAGGTTATTTATTTGTAGGGGCTATTTCCCAGACCTAGGTTTTGCAGGTTAAGTTAGGCTAGGGCTGTATTGCCCTTGTTTTTGGTTTTAAAGGTTTAAGGTTTAAGGTTTTGAAGGTTTTACTCAAGTTAAGTTAGGGCTATATTGCCTTTAGGTTTTAATAGGGGCTATAACAGCCATTTAATTATTGAGTTAGGGCAGTTGTAGCCCGGTTCGAGTTTCTTCTAGGTACCTAGTTTTTCTCTTACCTTAGTTATTTTCTTTAATTAACTTACTTACACCTAGTTCTGATAGGCCTCTATTTAGTTAAACAGGGTTTTTGTTTAATTGCAGTGGTTATTAAGGTTAAGATTTAAAAGTTGTGAGGTTTAAAGGTTGACTTTAAGTTGCCCGGTTAGTTGGGGAACCACGAGAATTTTACTTTATGAAAAAACTAGCCCGCTTCATGCGGTCAAAATTTTTCAAGCATGGACAAAGCTCTCTTTTACTTTATCTCGGAAACTTTTTTTCTTTCTTCTTTTTGTTAATTAGGGAAACCCAACTTCACTAGTTGGTTAGAAACGAGGGTTGTTATTTTTATTCTATATTTATTTTGTTTATATTTTATTTGGAAATATATGCGGTTATTTCTAACCACTTTTTTTAACATTCCCCCCAAGGGGAAAAAATTTACCCAGAATTATATTCTTGGGAAATTTTATTTATTTATTTTTTTTGATAATTGAAAATGACATGCTCTACAGAAAAGTTCCTTTTAGGTGAAATATGAAAATGAAAGAGTCTTTTCTGTAGAACGTTAGTTCTAAGTTATAGCTATTTACAATTATTTACAATTTTCAATTTGTGGTCTTCACAAAGATCCACTCTGTATTTTCCTTTGCAGTTCTTCCCGAAATCTAACTGCAGCTTGTCTTTGTGGTCGGGGTTGAGTAGCGGCAGTAGTAGTGTCAGGAGAATCTACAGTTCCTGATTCTGTAGAAGAATTTTCCAGTTCTTCCAGGTCAATATTCGGTTTATCAGTTATTTCCAGTGGGTATAACCGATATATGTGTCTTCTGGAGAGATGACCATTGGGTGTTTTTACAGTTACATGCCTGATTATGCCATCTTCATCTGGGTGTAATTGTTAGAAAATCTAGAAGAGGAAGAACCATTGTTGTCCCAAGGCGATATGATGACTAAGCTGATTGATGCAGCATTGCTTGTATATATTAAGTTAAGGTGTATATATATCCATCTCATAATTGTAAGGTTAGTGAAAAATTCACTTAATTTAGAGCTAGCATTTTTGGGCTCTTGTGGCATCAGTGTTTGGGACGCTGGTGGCATCATTTTGGGGCGCTGCGCGTCTTTTCTACTCGTTTGTGGGATGTCGTACGTACAGGGTGTGGTATGATAGAGAGCTCTCTTGCAATTCAGTTTGGTTGTTTAGATACAAGATTGTTGCATCGTGCAATAGTCCAGGTTGCGTTGTTGTTGCAAGGTTGAGAAAGAAGACCATAAATAGTACCCCTTTTGTGTTTAGATTAAATTCATGTAACTAAGGTCTAAGGTAGGCCCGCATCGAGTCAGCAACCCTGAGGTAGTACCTAATAGGATCTCAAATCCGTAAGTTTTAATTTTAGCCTAACTTGGGCTGTAGGTAGAACTGGCCCTTTAGAATTTGGCCGTTCACGGCTCAGCTGGGATTTTGAACCCAACAAATAAATAAAATAACATGGTCCTTCGAGCCGGATTCTACCCCAAGACAGAGTCAGTGACTATTTTTCGGCAAAGTTCTGATTGTGCAAATTGTAGCCCAAGTTAGGCCTAGACGGGTTGAGTATTATTGAGTTAAGGTCCCAGGGTAGAAAGTTTGGTCGCCCAATTGCGAAACTTGGCCAGTCGTCTGTCGTTGTTTTTGGCCTACATTTTACCGGTTTGGTTAATTTTCGGTTATTATTGAATTAAGGTCCCAGGGTAGAAAGTTTGGTCGCCCAATTGCGAAACTTTGCCAGTCGTCTGTCGTCGTTTTTGGCCTACATTTTACCGGTTTGGTTAATTTTGGGTTATTATTGAATTAAGGTCCCAGGGTAGAAAGTTTGGTTGCCCAATTGCGAAACTTGGCCAGTCGTCTGTCGTTGTTTTTGGCCTACATTTTACCGGTTTGGTTAAATTTGGGTTATTATTGAATTAAGGTCCCAGGGTAGAAAGTTTGGTCGCCCAATTGCTAAACTTGGCCAGTCGTCTGTCGTTGGTTTGGCCTACATTTTACCGGTTTGGTTAATTTTGGGTTATTATTGAATTAAGGTCCTGGGGTGGAAAATTTGGTATTCCATACTGGTGTTTGGTTAGTACCCCATCCAGCAATTCAGTTTATTTGAAAGTAAAATTTGCGTTTGATCAGTTTGGTTAAGTATTTCTGCCAATTCAGCTCATTTGGCATTGAGCCCAATTGTTGTTTGCATTGAAGATGAGTGCATCTGAATTGAACAAATTTATAAAAAGGAGAAGCGCCTACAAAGGTCTAATTACAAAGGTCATTGCCACTATAGATTCTGCCATAGAGCAAGAGGATTTACGCTTAGTGACTGCGCAGCTTTCCATATTAGAAACTAAAAAGGTTGCTCTAAGTGAGGTAAATGTAAAATTGAGGCTCTCATAGAAGAGGATGAAATAGAAAATAACATAATTTACTTTGAAGAGATTATTGATGATATAATTAAAGTAGGCCTCCGAGCAAAAGAGTTTAGCAGCTCAGTACAGTTAGAGACCAGGTCTAATAATGAAACACAACACTCAACAAATGATGTTTGTGAAGTTAAGGTTAACAGATCTGTAGTTCAGTTACCGAGGCTTGTACTCAAACCATTTTCTGGGAGTATTCAGGAATGGCAAGGATGGGCAGACAGTTTTCAATCAGCAGTTCATTCTAGTCAAGTGTTAAGTGCCGTGGAGAAGTTTAATTATTTGCAGTCCCTCTTGGAAGGGGAGGCAGCAAACACTATAGCAGGATTAGCATTAACAGAGGCTAATTATAATGTGGCTTGGGATATATTAAAGAAACGGTTTGGTAAGCCAGAGATCTTAATTAAAAGCCACCTCCGTGCACTTTTAGCTATACCTCCTGTTAATAATCCTAATAGTGTCAAGGAGTTACGGCAGTTATATGATGAATTTGAAATTAGAACTAGGTCCCTGGATAACTTGGGTGTAGGAATGGAAAGGTATGGTATAATGTTGGTTCCTACACTGGAGTCTAAATTGCCTAGCTCAATTTTGCTTGAATTAAGTAGGGGACACTCTACAGAACATGTGTACATCCCCCTTCAGCAGATGTTAAGTCTTTTAGGCACAGAATTAGCAAGACGAGAGGGAATTGAGTTTGCACAGTGGGATGGTAAACAAGGGGACAAAGGCAGGCACAGCACCAAAGTTTTCACAAAAAGGAATAACCCAGGTACAGTGTCAGCTCTACATGCATCCTCTGAGAATAAATTAAAGGGAATCAAGGAATGCATATTTTGCGAAGGCAACCACAAGTCATATAAATGTGAGGTGGCTGAGGCATTACCCTTTGAGGAGAGAAAGGACAGGGTAACTAAGTCCACAGCATGTTTTAAATGTTTTTTGAAAGGTCACAGAGCAAGGTTTTGTAAGTTTAAAATTTTGTGCAAAAAATGTCATGGTAGGCATCAGCCATTATTGTGTGAACACACTCCTAGTAGGCCTACCCCAGAAGTAGAGACATCAGTGGCACATGCCACTGCTATGCAAGGGAGTAAAAGTAAAGGGGGATTATTGCAAACAACTGCAGCCTTATTAATTGGGAATGAGGGAGAAGCTACTGTAAGAGTGTTGTTTGATAGTGGTAGCCAGTGTAGTTTTATTAAGACCAGAATTTCCAGAAAATTGAAGTTTAAAGAACTTAAGAGGGAAAATTTAAGAATTTCTGGGTTTGGGGGTTCCGTTCAAAACCGAACCAAATTTAAGAAGGTAGAAGTTCTGGTTAAAGGGTTGTTACCGCAAAGTCCCACTATCAAGGTCCAAGCTGTAGAGATTGAGGAACTTTGTGCTCCAGTCACTACTTGTTTAGATATGGCATGTGTCCAAGAATTGCAAGTTAGAGGAATTAATTTGGGCAATAATAAGTTTGAAGGAACAGAAGATATTAGTCTTTTGATTGGAGCTGACTATTATTGGGACTTCATCACTGGTAATATTGTCCGCACATCTCGAGGCCCGGTAGCTATTGAAAGTAAGCTAGGCTGGATGCTACATGGTAGTTATTGCAATGAAATGGAAGTTAAGGCTCGTTTTGTTAAGATTGAGGAGAACAGCCATGGTCTGGAAAGGCATTTGAAAGCGTTCTGGGAACTTGAATCTATTGGCATAAAGGACAAACAGGCAAGTACAGTGAACAATGATGTTTTAGAGCAATTTGAAAAAGGGATTGGGTTTAGAGATGGTTGCTATGAAGTTGGCCTACCATGGAAGGATTCTTGCAAACCCGGTTCAAACCTTCAGCTAGCTAATCGGAGGTTGGAGACTTCATTGTACAGGCTAAGAAAGAATGAGGAGTTGTTAATTGAATACAATGAGGCCATCCTAAGTTATGTAAGGGAGGGCTATGCTGAAAGGGTGCAAGGTGAGCTGGTGAGCCAGGAGGCACATTATCTGCCACACCATGCAGTGGTACGGCGAGACAAAACTACCACCAAACTGAGAGTAGTTTTTGATGGCTCAGCCAAGGACAAAGGTGGTGTGTCCTTGAATGACTGTTTGGATGCTGGGCCAAATTTAAATGCAGATTTATTTTCCTTGTTACTGAGATTCAGGTTTGGTAGAGTAGCATTGACTGCAGATGTGAAGCAAGCCTTTTTGCGGATAAAGTTAAAACCAGAGGACAGAGATGCAGTAAGGTATCTGTGGGTGGATACGAAAGACTTGTTGGAAAATGAACCTAAGGTTCAAGCATATAGAATGAAGTCAGTGTTGTTTGGCCTCAGCTCTAGTCCATTTCTGTTGGCAGCTACTATGCAGTACCATTTTAAGAAATATTCTGAAGTCTATCCTAACACTATTGAACACATAAGGAAAAATTTTTATGTTGATGATTTGCTGTGTTCCGTGGATAATACAGAAATGGCTAAACAGATATTCATGGAGGCTAGAGCTATAATGAGGGAGGCTGGCATGAAGCTTAGAAAATGGCAGACCAATCATTCGCAATTACAAGAGTTTATGAGTCATTCCTGTGTAGTACCTGATGCAGCAGAAAGTATTGAGGATTCTGGTATTAAGGAGTTGTGGGCAATAGACGCAAAGGTGCTAGGCATTGTTTAGCAGCAAGATGATGATTTGTTTACCTTCAATGGGAAATCTTTAGTAGAGCTGGCTGAGAATGAGACAAGGTGGACAAAACGTACAGCTCTTAGTTTGGCTTCAAAGGTCTTTGATCCTCTTGGATTCCTGGCTCCATTTGTGATAAAGTCAAAAATTTGGTTTCAGAGCCTCTGGGAAATTGGACTTGGTTGGGACCAAGAGTTATCTGATCATATGGTGTTAAGGTGGAAATATTGGTTCAAAGAATTGGCACATCTTGGAGACATTGAAATCCCAAGATGGTACTTTGGAGAGTTGAACCAGAGTCCAGACAATTTGGAGCTGCACATCTTTTGTGATGCAAGTGAGGAAGCCTATGCAACTTGTATTTATATTAGAGGCACATTGCAAGAGGAAGTAAGTTGCAGGTTGGTTGCTGCAAAGAGCAGAGTAGCACCTTTGAAAAGGCTTTCTATTCCAAGGTTGGAATTGATGGGTGCCGTTATTGCTAGTCGGCTTGCAGTTACAGTGCAAAAGTCTTTGGCCCTCTATGAAATTCCAAGCTATTATTGGACAGACTCCACTATAGTTTGGCACTGGTTAAGAAGTCAGGCAAGGAAATGGAAACCATTTGTTGCCAATAGGGTGGAGGAAATTCAAGCGCACACAGATCCCAAGCAATGGAAGCATTGTCCAGGCATCCAAAACCCCGCTGATTTACCAACACGAGGAATTTCAGTGAAAGATCTTTCACAGTCAAGTTTGTGGTGGAATGGGCCAGAGTGGCTAAAACTTGGAAGTGAAAACTGGCCTTCTAATCAGCCTATTGTAGGAGAATGACAGGCTGAAGAAGCATGGGTGAGTGAGGTGAGAAAATGCGCTGTGAACAGTTGTCAAGTTATGCAGCAGGACCCCATATTGAGGCTTGAGGACATTAGCAGTCTGAAAAGATTGTTAAGAGTGACAGCATGGGTATATAGATTTACCAACAACATTAAGGGAGAAACAAGAAGGGAAGGAATTCTGAGCAGTAATGAGATTCAGCAAGCCAGAAAATACTGGGTGGTATATGTGCAGAAGAAAAAATTTGGTGAAGAGAGGGAATTGCTCACCAGCCATCCATTACAGGTTCTACCAACACATTCTGCTCTCAAGGGTTTGGATGTGTTTTTAGATCAGGATTTATTGAGAGTAGGAGGTACACTACAGTTTTCTGGGCTTCCAGAGGAGAAAAGACATCCAATCTTGCTACCTTCTGGGGGGGCACTTTGTGGACCTTTTGATCCTGGATACTCATCATAAGCTGTTACATGCTGGAGTTAGAGAAGTGATAATAGAGATCAGACAACAGTTTTGGATTCCCAAAATTAGACAAGTAGTAAAAAAGGTCTTGCATAAATGTGTGGTTTGCAAGCGTTGGAGTGCAAAGCCTTATTATGAAAAGGTGGCTCCACTTCCAAGAGAATGGTGTGTCTATACTGCCCCATTTGATGTAGTGGGAATAGACTTTGCAGGTCCAGTCTATGTGTATGAGCAAGGGGAGTCTAACAAAGGTTATATATGTCTTTTCACATGTGCTACCACCAGAGCAATCCATTTGGAGTTGGTAAGCAATTTAAGTAGTGATGTATTTCTTTTGGCCTTTAAAAGGTTCGTGAACAGAAGGGGTTTCCCAAATAAAATCATATCGGATAATGCAAAAACCTTCAAAAAGGCTGCAAAGGAACTCCAAGAAGTTTGGTCCTTGCTAAAAGAGGAAGGATTCCAATCCTACTTTTCACACCAAGGGGTACAGTGGGAGTTTATTGTTGAGAGAGCACCATGGTGGGGTGGATTTTGGGAAAGGCTAGTGAGAAGTGTAAAGTGTCCATTAAAGAAACTTTTAGCTAATGCTCATTTGAGCAAAGAAGAATTCTCTACTGTTTTATGTGAAGTAGAAGCAATGGTGAACAGTAGGCCTATCACTTTTGTTTACAACAGTATGCAGGATGCAGAGCCATTGACACCAAATCATTTTCTTTGTGGTAAACGATTAACATCAAGCCCCAGTGTGCCAGAAGACTTGCAGCCCATCCAGAGCACTCAAGGAGAGTTAACCAGACGGTTCAGGTACCTTGAAGAGCTACAAGATCAGTTATGGAAGAGGTGGCAGATGGAATACTTGCCAAAACTCAATTATTACCCATCAGGCAAGGTAAAGGGCTCCAATGCAAATTGTATCAAGGTGGGAGAAGTGGTAATGATTGGGGATGAAAGACCAAGGCAATGCTGGAAGCTTGGCATAATTGAAGAGTTGTTTGTTGGCAAAGACAATTTAGTTAGGTCTGCACTGGTAAAGACTTCAGGAGGAAAGTTAAAGAGACCTATACAAAAACTCTATGCTTTAGAAATCAGCAAAAACACAGATAGTCAAGATGAAACATTTGAGTTACAGCCTCATGGAGAAGGCTTGGCTAACCTTGCAGAAGGTAACGACAACAATGCCTCTTCGGTGGGGAGTGTTAGAAAATCTAGAAGAGGAAGAACCATTGTTGTCCCAAGGCGATATGATGACTAAGCTGATTGATGCAGCATTGCTTGTATATATTAAGTTAAGGTGTATATATATCCATCTCATAATTGTAAGGTTAGTGAAAAATTCGCTTAATTTAGAGCTAGCATTTTTGGGCTCTTGTGGCATCAGTGTTTGGGACGCTGGTGGCATCATTTTGGGGCGCTGCGCGTCTTTTCTACTCGTTTGTGGGATGTCGTACGTACAGGGTGTGGTATGATAGAGAGCTCTCTTGCAATTCAGTTTGGTTGTTTAGATACAAGATTGTTGCATCGTGCAATAGTCCAGGTTGCGTTGTTTTTGCAAGGTTGAGAAAGAAGACCATAAATAGTACCCCTTTTGTGTTTAGATTAAATTCATGTAACTAAGGTCTAAGGTAGGCCCGCATCGAGTCAGCAACCCTGAGGTAGGACCTAATAGGATCTCAAATCCGTAAGTTTTAATTTTAGCCTAACTTGGGCTGTAGGTAGAACTGGCCCTTTAGAATTTGTCCGTTCACGGCTCAGCTGGGATTTTGAACCCAACAAATAAATAAAATAACAGTAATGTTTCAATTACAGCAATCTTCCAGAAGTATTTGGGATTCATAGAATTTTCATCTAAGAGACATAGTTCTCCTACTTTAGGTTCTTTACTTACTGGTTGTTTGTGTTGTTGGTATTCTTTTTCCTTTTCAGGGTAGTAATCTGAAGGGAAACCCAATAAAAGTATTCCATAGGGACATTTATAACAAGAGGCAGTATGAATCTGATGAGTGCTGAGGGCAAAAAGGTTGTGGGTTGCAGCCCCAAAAATTAACATGAAGTCGACCACTTCATCAGCTTCAAAGTGATCTGCAAGCTGATAATTTAAGGATTTTAAATAAGTTGGAAGTTTCAGTAATCCCGGAACTTCATATTTAATATTAATATCATCAATTATCATGGCTTCTATTTCTTGGTAGTTTCCAGGGTTTCTAGAATCCTCCAATTTAATTATAGCTACTTCATAATTTGGTTGTTTCTTGTTGGCTATAAATCCTGTTATGGTTATGGATTCCTCGTAGTGTTTAGTTGGAAGATTTAATTTTTTCACAAGTTCCTTGGTAATGTAGCTGGCTTGACTACAATTATCCAAAAGTGCTCTGCATTTAATTGATTTTTCTGAGTTTCTTATTCTCATCTGCATGGAAGGAATTAATGCTACTTCTTGATCAGTGTTTTTTAAACTTAATAAGTTAGTAACTTGTTTCCCTTGTTTTGAGTTTTCTTTTTGGGTAGCTACTTCCGTACTGGTTTTGATTTTCTTATCTTCCTCTGGTTTTCCTTTTTGTTTGGTACAAAGGAAGGATAAATGGTTAGAAAACCTACAAAATGAACAGGGTTGGAAAGAAATGGGGCATTCTTTGGCTTGGTGTTTAGATGAGGTACATTTAGTACAATAATTTAATTTAGCAAGTTTTTTCAGTTTATCCCAACTTTCAGGGAAAGAATCACATTTTGAGATTCTGTGTGAGTTTTTCTTACACAATTTGCAGTAAAGTTCTCTCTGGTCAGTATGTTGAGCTCTTCTTGAGGATTGTCTTTGAGTAGAAACTGCCAGAGCAGCTGTAGTTTGGCCAGAATACCATGGTTTTCTGGCTGGTTCTGGAGAGAAGTTTATTTTTTGTTTAGGTATCAAGGTAGTTAACTCACTTTGTTCCAGATCAAAATTAACATTAGCTAAGGTTTTGGTAGCTTCAGCAATTGCTTCTTTAAACTTATCAAAGTGGTCATAGAGTTTAAAACCACAAGTTCTTAAAAATTCCTGAGTTTCTTGACTTAGTTTATTATAATATACATACAGGAGTATATCTTCTAATTCTAATTTTTGAGTTTGCATTAAATTTATGGTAGAGTGCATATCTGCTTGAAAGTCATGAAGTGATTTAAAATTTTTGGTTATTATGGATTTGGTTAAAAGTGATTTTATTATGGAGAATTTAATTTGGCCTGGTGTTGCATAACAGCCCTCCAACTGCTGCCATGCTTCTTCATAAGATGTTTTACTTTCTTGCATGCAGTTTATTTGAATGGCAGGGTTTCCACTCAAATGTTGTTTTAGGTAGGCAAATTTCTCTTCTTCGGAAAGACCTATGTTATCATAAATGTTTCTGAATGAAGTCTTAAAGTTTTGAAATTTAGAGGGATTTTCATCAAATGGTAATATTTGAAGCTCAGGAATTTTAGTACTTATTCTTGGTTTAGGTTTGGCTTCGGCATTATTTTCTTTTTG
This sequence comes from Bathynomus jamesi, assembly GCA_023014485.1. Lineage (NCBI taxonomy): Eukaryota > Metazoa > Arthropoda > Malacostraca > Isopoda > Cirolanidae > Bathynomus > Bathynomus jamesi. Next base: position 734,085 of record JAJOZX010000240.1, on the reverse strand, counting down.
TTGTTAATGCTTGTATCATTTGACCTATTTCAATGTGGTAATAACTATTTTTTTCATCTAGTTTTTCTTGTTTAGCCTCTGAGAAGCCTTCGGAACAAACATACATTTTAAGGATTTCATCATCTAAATTTTGTAACTTGTCCAGTTGTGAGGACAAAAGCTGAGCATATAAATTTTTTTGTTCCTCAGTCCAATCATCCAATCTCTCTTTGATTGTAGCTAAAAGTTTAGTAACTGAGGTTCTGATTGCTCCCCTCCTTTTTACCAATTTACTAGTTTCAAGTGCTTCCACATCACTTCCCAACCATGTCTCCATACTTTTTCCTGGAGTGGCTTCAGTTTCATTAGCCATTTTTTAGGTTTAATATTATAAATGATATTATCAATGATATTTATAATTAAATTTTCAGATTATGTAAAAAATTTAATTCACTGGATTTAAAACTATTGTATCAGAAATAAAACAAAAAAGGGTAACTAACTTCTCGACTGCCCACCCGGGGGCGCCATATTGAAAAATTTATTATTTAGAATTTATTATTTAGCTTGGGAGAGATTATTTTTATTTAGGTGTAATATTAAGGTTAAGTTTACTTTAAATAGACACAGTAATTATAGAAATAATAATGGCCTATTTAGACACTGTCAACATAGCTACAGACTTTTTCACTGTAGGTTGCAGTGGTTTTCAGGTTAAAATTTGGTCAGCAGCCAGATTACTAACTATGGTGAAGCTAAATTCATTAAAATTAATTTAGACTTACCAAAATGAAGTTGCCAGTTGAACGTTACCCTTTCTGTTTCTAACTAATCCATAAGTTTCATTTAGTTTCCAGGTTTGAATTTTATTTGTTAAGTTTTAAGTTATTATTTAACACACTGCTAGGTTATTTATTTGTAGGGGCTATTTCCCAGACCTAGGTTTTGCAGGTTAAGTTAGGCTAGGGCTGTATTGCCCTTGTTTTTGGTTTTAAAGGTTTAAGGTTTTGAAGGTTTTACTCAAGTTAAGTTAGGGCTATATTGCCTTTAGGTTTTAATAGGGGCTATAACAGCCATTTAATTATTGAGTTAGGGCAGTTGTAGCCCGGTTCGAGTTTCTTCTAGGTACCTAATTTTTCTCTTACCTTAGTTATTTTCTTTAATTAACTTACTTACACCTAGTTCTGATAGGCCTCTATTTAGTTAAACAGGGTTTTTGTTTAATTGCAGTGGTTATTAAGGTTAAGATTTAAAAGTTGTGAGGTTTAAAGGTTGACTTTAAGTTGCCCGGTTAGTTGGGGAACCACGAGAATTTTACTTTACGAAAAAACTAGCCCGCTTCATGCAGTCAAAATTTTTCAAGCATGGACAAAGCTCTCTTTTACTTTATCTCGGAAACTTTTTTCTTTCTTCTTTTTGTTAATTAGGGAAACCCAACTTCACTAGTTGGTTAGAAACGAGGGTTGTTATTTTTATTCTATATTTATTTTGTTTATATTTTATTTGGAAATATATGCGGTTATTTCTAACCACTTTTTTTAACATTCAGAAGCAATAACAAATTGGGCAAGTTATTGCAGAGAAGTTTGCTTAGATTTTTGCTTGGATTTTTGCTTGGAACGCAACAATCACAGCATCAACTTTGCAGATCCTGAAACAGGTAAGGAATTGGGTAGGCCTATGTAAAATTTATCAAAGGAGTTAGGGGTAAATCTCGCGGAAATGTTGGTTAAATGTTGGTTAATATTGGTTATTTCGGTAAAACTTTACAAGACACCCGCATTGCCATGAAACATGCCGAATTTTTTTTGAGAAATGAGCGGTTCAGAAGTTATGTTTGTTATTGTAATTTTGTATGTGATATAAGCCCGTTTAGGTTAATTGAATACCCGGTTAGGTCACCTGTATGCCCTTGACGATTGGTTAGGTTAAGTTGTGATATTTTTGTTAAAACTAACGAAAATATCACGACTTAACCCAACCAATCATCAAGGGCGTACAGTTGACCTAACTGGGCATTCAGTTGACCTAACCGGGCATTCATTTAACCTACATTAAATGGTAATTATGTCGCAAATGACATGACCTGAAGTTGAAATAAAAAATACATTTTTCTAGTGTATTTTGGTGTGCTCTGTTCAAATACAACCTTCATTTCTTGTGCAAATGAACAGAAATACGTGTTTGGGCCATGCAATGACAACTGTATTTCTGTTCATTTGCACAAGAAATGAAGGTCATATTCGAACAAAGCACACCAAAATACACTTGAAAAATGTATTTTTGACTACATTTTATACAATAAAGCACAAGCTAACATGTTCATGTTACGAGATCTCGTAAACGACGCATTACCACAGGAAACGTGCAAAACACCTCAAAATTAATCAGAAAAGTTTGCTCTTGTCAGTTTCGTTTACACTAATGAAAATATCACGACTTAACCTCACCAATCATCAAGGGCGTATAGTTGACCTAACCGGGCATAGAATTAACCTACCCAGGCATTCAATTGACCTAACTGGGCATTCAGTTTGCCTAACTGGGCGTTCAATTAACCTAACCGGGCATTTAATTAATCATCTAGGGCACATGACGAATCAAGTTCTCAAAGTCGAAATCACACGAACGGCACATCATAATTCTATCACAAACACCACCAAACTGAATCCAATTAGAAAAAAAAATAGCCAAACTAATTAAGTCGCGCAGAGTAACATGTCCTGCAGAAGCTTTGGGTTGTAGGAATCCCTCCTGTGATGATGTAAAACTTATAGATCTCTTAAATAAGTATTACGGTGAGTTTGAACATGTCATTAAGGCTGCGAGTGGAAGTAGCTTTAAGAATAAAAAATGGGGAAAACTAAATGTCAATCCACGTTGGGCAGAATACTATGCTGATTTGTATGATGTAGCAAAAAATGTATTCGTGGAATGGGTTGCTATGGGGAAACCTAGGCAGGGGGAACTCTTCCAATTGAAAAACAGAACTCGTGTTAGGTTCAAGGGTGCTCTTAGATTTATAAGGAAAAATGAAGAGAATCTCTAGCCAGAAAATTAGGCAATAGCAATACTTCCAGTAGGGAATTCTGGAAGGAGGTTAATAAAATTAACAATAATAATCTTACCTTGCCAAATGTAATAGAGGGTGTACATGGTGCAAAAAACATTGCAGAACTGTGAAAAAATCATTATGAAACTATTTAATTGCGTTTGGAGGGAGGGGAGTAGACTAAATATATACCTAAATGTAGAACGCTCTGAGGAGCTACTAATTAATGACTGAAATCTGGCAGGCTATTCATAAGTTAGATGATAACAAAAGTTGTGGCCTAGATTGCATACAAGCAGAACATTAAAAATGTTGTAGCCATCGTATAATACCTTTGCTTGCAATGTGTTTCACAAGCTGTATGATACATGGGTACTTGCCACAGTCCATTTTTTACAGTTGTAGTGTTGCCAGTTGTTAAAAATAAGGGTGCTAGTATCTGTGATAAGAATAATTTCGGCCAATAGCACTTGCCAGTATACTTTCTAAAGTGTTAGAATATGTCATTTATAATAGGATAAGTACTTACTTGCAGACTTATGACAATCAGTTTGGCTTTTGAGTGAAACATGGTACTGACATGTGTATTTATATACAATGTATAATTGTATATTCCCGTTTTTTTGGATGCATCAAAAGCATTTGATAGAGTTAACCATCACAAACTTTTTAAGAAACTCTTGTGTCGAGGGGTACCTAAATATTAAGGTAGGTTGATTTTCCGCATTTTTTTAGATATCGACTTTGGACTAGTCGAGATAGTCAGGGCTTAATATGATAATAACTGACAAAAACTTTCAGATCCCTAGCTTTAACCGTTTTTTGAGGAAACCGTTTCAAAAATCGTCAAAAAATCGTACCGAAAAATACCGCATTTTTGCAATTTTCGGCCGAAAAAAACATGCTATTTTCATAAAAAAAATCCTGAAAAAAGTTACAATTTTATTGAAAAAAAGTAAAAAAAACATGTACAGAGTCAAATAGACACATTTAGATCCCAAGATCATCATAATTTTCACTGTAAGAGCCCTTAGAAGCAAAGGAAGGCCTCATCTGGCGGCTTAGGGCTTTGGCCAGAATGTGTTTGTGCCTTGATTCGAGTCCATAAACAGTATGGGAAGCTTCAGATGTCAGCTTGACGGCCCTTTCAACACTCTGAGAATGTGAAGGCAGATCAGGCAGCTCCAGTTTGGTGCCATTCAGCAATGCTTCTTGAAGCTCCTGGCCAGAAAAGTCCCTTTCCTTTCTTCAGCTTAGTCTCCCTATTTTCATCCTTAACTTCTCTGTACAGCAAAGTGTCCTTGTCAACTTTCCCATCAACCCCAATACAGACTAACTTTTCCAGACCCTCATTGTGCTTTTCATCACTTTTCACTTTCATTCTAGCTTTTTCCCTGTCCATTTTCGATTTATCAACTATTATCTGTTTCACATCAAGGCCAGGCTTAAGCAGGTCCATAGCTTGTAAGTCCAGGAGGAAGGCATTAGCAAGACTTGCCCCAAGATTGGAAGAAACATCACCTCTGATCAGTTCTATGGCATATCTGGGGGTTTTCAAAAAGCTGTAACCTACACTTGGGTGCCTCCTTGGCTTGAACTCTTCAGCTTCACCACCAGATTGCTGAAATGAAAATAAAAATAAATTACTAAAGCGAAAATGGGGGAAAATAGGGGAAAAAGTAGGGAAAAATATGGGTAAAAATCGACGAAAATGGGCGGAAATAAGAATAAATTACTTAAACGAAAGTGGGGGGAAAAAAGTGGGAAAATAGGGGGAAAAAATGGGTAAAAAATTCAGGTAAAAAGTCGGCGAAAATGGGCGAAAAAAAGAATAAATTACTAAAGCGAAAATGGGGGGAAATAGGGACAAAAAGTAGGGATAAATTTGGATAAAAATGGGATAAGATACAAGAAAAAAAATATATTACCTCTCCTGATTCTCCTGAGCTGGATTCAAAAGAATTATCTTGTGAAGGTGTGGAGGCAAAAGTGGCCAAATCCACTTCCTGCTGCTGTTGAATCTGGCTCTGTAATCTTTCTGCTTCAACTGCAGCTCTCTGGTCTCTCTTCACAGCAGCTTTATCCACAGAACCCAGCTGGAAAGAGCCCTTGGGTCCTATTTTGGCCCTCTGATCTCTCAAGTATTCCCTCTCCTCTACTTGAACCTGAAATATTAAAGTATATTAAATAGCGGATCTAAAATAAGAGATAAAATCCTGAAAAAAAATTGATTATTAATTTCTATTACCAGGGGGGAGGGAAAAGAAAATTACAGGAGGAAAATGGGGATATTTTTCAATTACAAGCATTGAATTTCCTTCCATTTAAAAGGCACCTAATCGCACTAAGTTAGGCCAGTTAAAAGTTAAAAAAATAATAGCATTACCTTCTTACTGGGAGGACAAGTGCAGATTATGTGCTGTGTTTGACAATTTTCTTTCTTGCACTTCACAGCATTGTCATCACAGGGACGAACATGTAGCTTACAGGTGCAAGCAGAAATGTCAAAAAGTTTATCTAGCTTTTCCTCCAGATTCTGCTCCTGGACTGTAGAAAGAGATTTCCTGTTTATCTCTTTTGCTTTCTTGAAGCACACTTTATCCACCAATTTCACTACATAATATTCCTCATACAGGGGCAGCCGCGGGTTCACTGCCTGCCAGATCTCAATCACATCCTTTGCTATCATTTTAGCAATATCACAGTCTTTCAAGTCCGGGTGGCTGTTTTGGAGAAAATAACTGTACTGAATAACTTGGCGGAGGGTAGGAGGCTCTGTTTTATCCAAAGGGGAAGGCTGGCCACTGAATTTTTTGGCACTATCACTTCGAGTTAACACTGCAGACTTCCGTTTTTTACCCATTTTTATGAAATATCTGAAAATAAACACAATTAAATGAACGCATCATAAAATAACTTAATTTAATACACATTTTCTAGGTAAATATCATTAAAAAATACAAAATAATACACTAATAAACATCTATAATGCATTTACAATAAGTTTCAAGCATCGTTTTGTTAAAAAAGCCGAATTTTAATTGATTATTTTGATGAAATAAGGTCCGATATTTTGTTTGTTTACATTGCGCGAATGCCGCGCGCGCGATTTTACGCGTAAAATTCGGCAATTTTACAACTTAAAAATAAACAATCCTCAAAAAATACAATCATTTTCACAAATATGAGTTGGTGCAACGTTTTTTATACATTAATACCTTTCTATCTAGACTAGTCCAAGATCACAGTTCCAAAATCAACCTACCCTACTAAATATATACTTAGGATACCTGCTTTCTGGTATACAGAGCAGACCATGTTTGTAAGATGAAAAAGCACTGTATCACCAAGTTTTAAGGTAACTAATGGTGTTAGGCAAGGAGGTATATTATCACCCTATCTTTTCTGTATATACATGGATGACCTTACCAATGAATTAAAAACTGCACGTACTGGAAAGGAAAAAATTAATCATTTAATATATGCTGATGAGCTTGTTCTTCTGTCACCCTCTCCCCATGGGCTGAGAGTACTATTAGAGATATGTAAACAATATTGTAATAGCTTGGGGTTAGTGACCCCGCTAAGTTACTAGGTTTCTAAACAACAAACAAAGGCACTTACCGGTGCGTTGAATTATATATTCTTTAGGGCCTACCATAGATTTCCTGCGTCCCACAAAGCAGTCTACCTAAACTCTCTAGCTTTACTATTTAGAAGCTACAGACATTACCCCTAACTATTACACTGGGGAACAAATTTCAACTTTTTGTCTATTGAATTAGATTTGACAGTTAGTTCTAGGTAATTTGGGTGCGCTGAGCACGAATTTTTACTCGGTTTTGCTCTATCAGGTCCTGATTTTGCTCAACACCCCTCCTCTTTCGTCGTATTCATAAAAAGTTTTTTTTCTCAATACTCGCTAAGTCTTTTTGCAGTTACACATTATGCAACTAGGTTTTTATCTAGGTATTTGTACCTATTGTTATGGTATTGTTGTATTATGTATATTTTTATATGTAACACCCTAAAAATACTTTTAATTTTGTCATTTTTAACCCATTTTAATATTAGTAAATTAAGCTAAAAATATCATAGAATTCTAAAATTTTCTCGAGCGTTCCTGTTCTCTGTAGAGTATTCTAGAGGGACAACTAAATATATAAAAGCGACTCGTTTCCAGAGTTAATCAGTCAATTCAATCAGTCAGTCAGTCAGTCAGTCAGTTGAGTTAGTTAATTAAGTTTGGGCATTAACATAATTTTGAATTGGCATATGATTTAGTGAGTAATTTTGTCATCGTGATTTAATATAGTTGATTTAATTAGACGTAATTTATATTGTACCTACTCATCCGTGTTTCTAGTTTAATTTCATAGATTGTAAGTACCTATTTCATAATAAGTACCTATTTAAACTAATTTTTGTGTTTATATTTCAGATTTTCTTAAATTTATATGAATTAAGGGCTTTAAATACCTTTACAAATTGGCAGAACAATCAAGCAATATGTCATCAAGCACTAGAAAGTTCAAATGCAAAAACAACCCTGATTCCTTCTGTTATATATGTGGAAATTTTACACTTCCACATCAACGAGCAAATATAACTGACTTCGTAAAAAGAGCTTACTTAGCTTATTTTGGCATAAAACTGGGGGACCAAGATAAATCGTGGGCTCCACATAAAGCCTGCACTATATGCATTGAAAGACTGCGACATTGGACGAAGGGTTCGGATTCAAAAATACCTTTTGGAGTTCCGATGGTAAGTTTATGATTTCATAAAACTACGTAATTTAATCACTAGTATACTGTAACTTACCTAAATGTAATTGTAACTTAGGTACATAAACAAAAATTTACAGAAAATGTTTATAAGAATCTCAAATATTGCATAAGGTTGAAACACATAGAAATGTTAAATGTTTGGGTGATAACTTTTGATAAAATTCATAAAAACAAGTCTCTCGTCGCTTTTGTTAACGCTTTACAATTTTTTTTCCATATCAGGTGTGGCGAGAGCCTACTAACCACGAGACCGATTGCTACCTTTGCTTTGTCAAGACTTCGGGCTTCACTAAGAAAAATAAACATTGTATCGAGTACCCAAATTTCGACACCGCGATACGACCTGTGCTACATTCAAATGAGATCCCCATTCCAAAATTTAAGGGTCTGCCAACTCAAGAATTAGTTGAAGATGTTCCTGAAAATATTGTTATGCACTTTGAGGAGTCAGACACTGATTTTGACCCCAGCGTATTTGAAAGTCAAAACGATCCGCAAAAGTTTAACCAGGCCGAGTTGAATGATCTTGTAAGGGATCTAAATTTGCCAAAAAGGCTGCGGAAATTTTAGCTTCAAGACTTAAAGAGAAAAACTTGCTTACTTCAAACACATACATTTCATTTTACAGAAAAAGAGAAGAACTTGTTAAATATTTTAGAACAGAGGATAGTTTAGTATATTGCTGCGACATAGTTGGTTTGTTAAAGAAGATGGGGGTTGAGTCTTACGATGCAAATGATTGGCGCTTGTTTTTAGACAGTTCGAAAAGAAGTCTTAAGTGTATGTTGTTGCATAATGGCAATCTATACGGCTCGATACCGATTGGGCACTCAACAAAATTAAAAGAAAAGTATGAACATATAGAAAAGGTTTTAAATCTTATCAAATATAGGGAGCACGAGTGGATCATATGTGTTGACTTAAAAATGGTTAATTTTCTGCTAGGACAACAAGGAGGGTATACTAAATATCCCTGCTTCCTTTGCTTATGGGACAGCAGAGCCAAGGAAGAACATTATTTCAAACAAATCTGGCCAGCACGAACATCACTTACTGTCGGAGAAAAAAACGTAATTAATCCACCTTTAGTGAGCAGAGATAAAATCATATTTCCTCCTCTGCATATAAAACTAGGCCTCATTAAACAATATGTAAAAGCTTTAGATACGAACGGCGAGTGTTTCAAATACATAACTTCAAAATTTCCAAGTTTAAGTTATGAAAAAATCAAGGCGGGAATTTTCGACGGTCCACAAATAAGAACAATGATTAAAGACAGCAATTTTCCTAATGTCATGAATGAACGCGAAAAAAATGGCTGGTTCTCATTCGTGGACTTGATAGAAAACTTTTTAGGCAATTATAGGGCAGATAACTACGAAGAAATCGTAAAAAAAACTTTTAAGGGACTACAAAGAGTTAGGTTGCAATATGAGCATAAAAATGCATTTTTTGAATAGCCATCTTGACCAATTTCCAAGTAATTTAGGTGATGTAAGTGACGAACAAGGGGAGAGATTCCACCAAGATATAAAAATTATGGAGGAACGGTACCAAGGCCGCTGGGATTCCCACATGATGGCTGATTACTGCTGGTGCTTGAAAAGAGACCTGCCATCAACAAGCAAATACGCTAGAAAGTCTTACAAAAGAAAATTTTTGCCACAGTGAAAGCTTCATATCTGTTTGTTTTTTTATTTTAAGTCATTTCTATCGTTATAATGTAATTTTACTGTAGTTTGAACTGCTTGTATTCATGAAACTTGAAAAAAAAATTAACACATGACTTAATTTTTTAGTCCTAATTTGAAAAATCTGGAAAATGGCACATAGGCTGTCGACAAGAATCAGGACCTGATAGAGCCAAACCGAGTTGAAATTCGTATTCAGCGCACCCAAATTACCTAGAATCAAGTGTCAGATATCATTCAATAAAATACGTGTTGCCCAGTGTTATTATTAACTGACGACTTTCTACCCCATTTGTCACCTTAGAAAGTTAGAAACATCACCAAATTAAACTTAGCACCAATGATTTAGTCAGATATGAATAACCATGCTCTAGTCCAGCTAAAACCAAAACGAACAGCCGCGTTGCTCTGTTTATCCATTCGTGTTTCCATTCAGCTTTCTTTTAGTGATTTTTCCCTTTAGTGACTTTAAACTATATACATATATATATACACGCGTCACCTCACTCCTCCCCTACAAGTTTAGTCTGTCAGGGGGTGAGAGACCCTAGACGACCTGCGGAGCGGGGTTGATGTAGTAGGAATAGGTGCAACATGCATAGGCGGGCGAATTGAACCATTTTCCAGAGGATCGGTTCTTTCTTCCGGAAGACTCCGGTCATTCTGCAATTCACGTTCCCATATCTGGTACTGATGGCGTTTAATAGAACGACCATCTTCTAGTTAGCACTTGAAGGAAACAGGACCCGTTCTCTCCTGCACGGTTGCAGGAACCCATTTTGGTCCAGCCCCATAGTTGCGAATCATAACTGGATCATTAGGTTGCGCTTCTATAACTCTCCCTTTTTTAGTGTCGTGGTACAACTTCTGTTTTTCCTGATGGCGTAAAACTCGTCGTTGTAACGTTTCGCTTGGACGTAACAAATCGAAAACTGAACGAATTCCCCGGCCAATCATAAGTTTAGAAGGAGACACCCCCGTCGTTGTGTGTGTTAGTCGATATTTAAACAAAAATTTATCCAACACCACTTGCATTTCCTCCCAACGAGAATGACGCAAGGCCGACTTGAAAGTACGGACCATGTTTTCCGCGAGACCGTTAGTAGACGGGTGAAAAACATTAGACCGGATATGTCTAATGCCATTTAGGTGGACAAAAGAACGAAATTCCTCACTGGTGAAACAAGTACCATTGTCGGAAACCAGGACTACGGGTAGACCCCATCGAGCGAAACACGAACGGAGTAAGCGAATAGTAACACCCGAAGTCGTGGAAGTGGTTGGAAAAATTTCCACCCACTTAGAGTAGGCGTCCACAATGACTAGGAAATAGGTACTATTAATAGGACCTGCATAGTCAACATGGATCCTATGCCAAGGTATAGTAGGCCATTCCCAAGGATGAAGTGGACTTTTCCTTGGGAGATCTCTGTTCTCTAGACAGCTTTGACGGGAACGAATCAATGATTCGAGTTCTCCATCTAAACCGGGCCACCAGAAATAAGCTTTCGCCAGCTCTTTCAATTTTGTTGCACCCATGTGTTCAGCGTGAAGTTCCTTCACTAAATTCGACCTGCCTTCATTCGGAATTATCACTCTGTGGCCCCATAAGAGACAGCCATTTTGGATCGAGAGCCCAGACTGACGTTGATAAAAAGGCTGTAATTCACTCTCAACTTTAGTAGGCCAACCAACTGAGCAGTAATGGATGACCCTAGACAGAATAGGGTCTGATTTTGTCCACTGCTCTATTTGTACCGCAGATACTAGAGTGGGTTCCAAGAACTCCACCAAGTGAACCCATTCTGTAGGTACAGGTACACATTCATTTGGATTTTCTAAAGGCAACCTACTTAGCGCATCAGCCGTACCTAAAAGTTTGCCTAACCGATGTACTAAGTCAAATTTATAGGATTGTAGAATCAGTGCTTATCGTTGAATCCTACCTGAGGCCATAACTGGAATATTTTTATTAGGTGAAAATAAACCTAAAAGAGGCTTATAGTCAGTAATTATGATAGTTTAAATTCATGACCCCATAGAAATTAAATTTTTTTCATTGCAAATACTGAGGCTAAGGCTTCACGTTCAAGTTGTGCATATCGTCTTTCAGTCTCAATTAGTGTTCTAGAAGCAAAACAGATAGGCCTATCTACACCTTCAATGTGGTGAGATAACACTGCCTCAATTCCATAAGAACTGCTATCTGCTGAAACTATGAGAGGAAGTTTAGGATCATAATGCACTAGGAGAGTGGACTTTAGTAGTACGTCCTTGGAAGCCTCAAATGCTTCCTTTTGGGTTTTCTCCCATCTCCACTGTTCCCCAGATCGTAATAGCTTATTTAGGAGTTCAAGGAAAGTTGATGCATTAGGCAAAAATTTCCTATAAAAGTTTAGGAGACTTAAATAAGCTTGTAACTGTGTGATGTTTTGTGGAGGTGGTGCTTTTTTTATTGCTTCTAGTTTATCCACCGTTGGATGAATGCCTGAGGCATCTATGCGGAACCCTAAATATGAAACCTCTTTAGTGACCCACGAACACTTTTCTTTCTTTAGCTTAAGTCTGGCATCCCGGAGTCTTTTTAGAACTGTGGTTAATCTAGTTAGGTGTTCTTTTTTAGACGAACCTGAAATGAGGACATCATCTACAAAACAAAGTACCCCCGGAATGTGACCTTGAACTTGGTCCATTGTCCTCTGAAAAATACCGGAGCCGATGCTATTCCATAGCATAGCCTATTGTACTTATATAGGCCTCGGTGCGTATTTATGATAGTTAGTTCTTTAGAATTTTCATCTAAACTTAGTTGAGCATAGGCTTGGGACATATCTAGTTTTGTGAAATATTTACCCCCAGCAAGAGAGCTAAATAATTCATCAGGCTTGGGTATAGGGTAGCAATCTAGAAGGATTGCTCTATTTGCTGTTAAACGGTAATCCCCACATAACCGCACGGACTTGTCAGGTTTTAGTACAGGAACTACTGGGGCAGCCCACTTCGCGTGTGTGACTGGTTCGATAATTTTATCTTTGAGCAGCCTGTCAATTTCTAAATCTACCTTCTCCCGCAGTGCATGCGCAATTGAATGAGCCTTACAAAATTTCGGTTACATTAGGATCTACTTCTATAGAGACCTGATGGCCTTTTAGGTTGCCTACTTCAGGCCCCAAAGCAGAAGAAAACTCCCTTAACAATGAGTCTATGTCAGACGGATATGAGAGTGTATGCACATCTGCCTGACCCTTTGGCAAAATTTTGTCAATAGGCATTTTCAAAGCATCAATCCAATCACGGCCTAGTAGAGTAGGCCCTTGCTCATCCACCACTAAAAGAGTTAAGGGATGAGACAAAGTTTTCTTGTTGAGTGTAACTGTGATGGATGCTTCTTCACAAATAGGTATTTGTATGTCCCCATATTTTTTGTATTGTTTTAGATGCATGTAGTTTAGGTGTATTTTTGAGTTTTGTCAAAAACTGTTTCGGACATGACAGTTCGGGCAGCACCTGTATCTAGTTCTAGAGGAACTGTAATTCCATTTAGGCCTACCTCTACAATATATAGGCCTGTATTATCACCACTTTGCTGCTCATAAAATAGGTACTCCATTCCAATGTTCGAAGTATTTCTCTTCTAAGGATTTACACTAGAAATGTTATTATTAGAATTTTCACCCCTTGTTTTCTTTGAAAAACAAACTTTAACTATGTGGCCTATTTTACTACAGTTTCGGCAAACTGCTTCTTTAAAAGGGCAGTCTTTCTTCCAATGGTGTTTTCCACACCCAGTACATGGGTTGTAAGGCTTTTCCTCCTGTTTAGCGTTTGAATTAGTAGGTTTAGTCGTATTTGCCGCATACCTTTTATTTGTCTGTCTAGTAGACTCATTAGGTCTGCCAGGCCTAGAAGATTTAAAGCTATTTACGTGTTGGCCTTTACTACTGTGACTGCCGAAAGCTCTAACATCTTTAGCATCTGCTTCTCTAACCGCAGCTATTTCTACAGCCTGACTAAAAGTTAGGTCCTGTATAGCTAATAGGGCTCTCTGGGTAGACTCCTCTTTGAGACCCATTACAAACCTATCTCTTAGCATTTCGTCTAATTTGTTCCCAAATTTACAAGTACGGCTATAGGCTTTTATTCCTGCAACAAACTCTGCAATGCTTTCATTCATCGTCTGATGCCTCGAATAAAATTTGAAACGTTCATAGATGAAAAACACTCGGGGTTTGTAGTGATAGGTTAGGGCCTCTACCAATTCCTATAGGTGCAAGTTTCCGGTGCTTTAGGAACAACTAGGTCCATAACTAAGCCAAACGTTTTAGGGCCTATTATAGTTAAAAAGGTAGGTACTTTCTTAGCATCAGGAATGGAATTTGCCTCGAAAAACAACCTCACCCTAGTGGCATAAGCTTCGAAGTCCTCCCCAGAGTCTTCGTAGGGGCTTATATGGACAATCACCGACATGCTAGAACAAAACCGATTTAGGCCAAATAACGTGAAGTAAGTTAGATTTAGTTTAAATTTGATCTAGTTACTCCCCAGTTAGGGCTGAATATTAAATTGTATTGGAGTTAGGGCTGGGTAGGAATTAGTATTAGAGTTAGGGCTGGGTAGGAATTAGTATTAGAGTTAGGGCTGGGTAGGAATTAGTATTAGAGTTAGGGCTGGGTAGGAATTAGTATTAGAGTTAGGGCTGGGTAGGAATTAGTATTAGAGTTAGGGCTGAGTAGGAATTAGTATTAGAGTTAGGCCGGCGGGATCCAAGCTATAGTACGGTAGCTTACCCACACAAACCAACCAAATCGGACGACCCACTAGGCTAGGCTACATCCAATTTTCCAAACAACCAAATTGAACCCAATAAGCCAAATTAAATCTAATGAGCCAAATTAAATCCAATGAGCCAAATTAAATCCAATGAACCAAATTTAATCCAATGAAGCAAATTTAATCCAATGAGCCAAATTTATTCCAATGAGCTAAATTTATTCCAATGAGCCAAATTGAATCCCATGAGCCAAATTGAATCCCATCCTCGTCGCCAAATGTAATAGCTTGGGATTAGTGACCCCACTAAGTTACTAGGTTTCTAAACAACAAACCTAAATTAGATATTCTTTAGGGCCTGCCATAGATTTCCTGCGTCCCACAAAGCAGTCTACCTAAACTCTCTAACTTTACTGTTTAGAAGCTATAGACATTACCCCTAACTATTATTATTTACTGACAACTTTCTACCCCATTTGTCACCTTAGGAAGTTAGAAACATCACCAAATTAAACTTGGCACCAACGATTTAGTCAGATATGAATAACCATGCTCTAGTCCAGCCAAAACCAAAACGAACAGCCGCGTTGCTCTGTTTATCCATTCGTGTTTCCATTCAGCTTTCTTTTAGTGATTTTTCCCTTTATTGACTTTAGACTATATACATATACAGTGGTGGGCACCGTTAACCAAAAAGTTAACTTCGATAACGATAATCCGTTAACCCCAATTTTTAACTCCGATAACGATAATCCGATAATTTTACTACAAAGTTAACGGAAGTTAACGATAATCCGTTAACTATAACTATTTCTTTACTAACATTTAAAAAAATCAAGGAAAAAGGCTTTAAAACCCATAGAAAATGTTTATTTATGCAAAATCCAACAATAAATAGGTATTTAACTGTATTTTTATAAAATTTTGCAACTTTTTTGCTTAATAACTTTTTTTTTATTTTTAATAAAAAATGTACTGATTACATGTTTTGAAACCCTTGTAACCACTAACCATTAACTAAATTTTAATTTACCAGAGAATTATTATGGCGGGAACTGAAAGGTAAAATTAAATTTTAGGCACATTTATTAAAGACTATGACGCAATGTGCTGGTTGCCCTTCAGAAAGACCAACTTCTCAAAGTTAGGCCCAACTGCCAGTCTTGACCTCTTGGGCCTCAGGATGTCCTTGCCAGAGAGAAGAGCCGTTCCACTGCGGCAGAGGACGGAATTGGCAGACTGAAGTTATGGCGGTTTGAATTCATTCGCTGAGCGGTGATCTTCCGTGAATGACTCCTCACAGTTAACGTGTTAACGGACTTTAACAGACTAAATATCGAGTTATCGGAAGTTAACTGGTCCGATAACGATAAATGGAAATTAACTTCCGTTAATAGTCCGTTAAAAAAGTTAACTTCGTTAATTAACTCTTATCGGATTAACGCTTTAGTGCCCAACACTGTACATATATATATACACACGTCACCTCAAATATGGTATAGAAAATGACATCACCTATCATGGGGCAAAGTGTGGTATTTTGATTATTAGGTGTAATCTACTGAAACATGTTTCGTGTGGGTCTTTTGAAATGAATGGTCAGACTATACCTGTCAAAGACACCTGTGAATACTTAGGCCATGTAATTACTCACGAGCTGTGAGATGAACTCGATATTAAGAGGCAACGTAAAAAGCTGTATGTACAGGGTATCATGCTAGTAAGGAAATTTGGTGTGTTCAGAATCAGTTAGAACTTATCTTTTTAGAACTTACTGTACCGCACTGTATACATCGCAGCTATGGTGGAACTATACAAAAACTGCTATGAATAAACTCTCTGTTGCTTATAATATTTTTCTATATAATTTCATTACTAGGGTCCAAAACAGCTCTGTGTTATTGAAAAATGTCCTGTCTTCAGATACTGTGTACCTCTCACCTATATGGCAGTCTTGGTTCAGACAACTGCTGGTTTATAATACCTTATTTTTGTAATGTAGCAAAGATTATATATTCATATTAAGTTGTGTTATACCTCCCTGTGCCACCTTGTCGTGGTGGGTGGGCTCCCGTGTTGACCCAGTGGGCTACGTCGCCGGGGCTTAGCCCCCGGAAGGGTCACCCATGCCGGACAGGCTACTGGGGAGACCGGGCTAAGTGCCACTAAAGTCTTTGGCTCCCAGTACGGGTCTCCCGGCCTGTCTGCCGGAGGTGACGCCCTTAGAGCGTCACTGTTTGGATGGATTGGGTGTCCGGGCCGATGGGATTGTGGGGCTGGGGTTTTTGCGCCGTTTGGAGGCAAACTTTCGTAACACGGGGCCTAAACCGACGGTGTGTCCCCTGGGGACGAGGTACCCCGCCCCCGGCGATTTGCGTTCGGCCTCTCTCACCGGTTGGCAGTTTCGTGCGGCCCCTGGAGCCGTTTTTCTATAACTAATAACGTATGGATACTTTTACTTGTCCTAGAACTCGGGTGGTGGGCGGCCAGGCCCCCCGAGTCCTCTACCACTGGAAGACCACGTCGTGAGGGGATCGGCCCTCCTATGGCTACGGAACACTCGCATTCTCCTCCCTCGTTATCGACCGCAACCAGTACCTCGAGCAAGCCTTTGGACACACCTCTAGAGTAGGGGTTCCACCCCAACTCCCTTCAGCCAGCTACGGGCAAGCCAACAAGGTCCACGAAGACTCGCCCCGAAAACCAGGCCTCTCGCTCTCTTCGTATGCCCCTCTCACCCGCCGTCGACCTGCCTCTCCACGGAGAGAACCCCATGACGGACGGGGAAGTTGGCGCCCACATCCGTCCTATCGACCACTAGATGTCCCAATCCACCTCGAACCAACAGCTTCCCTATCCCTACTCAGTATTCACAAATTTTTAGTTATCCGCCCTACATCTGGGTCCCTACCGTCAAACTCTGAAAGGACATTTCAGGCGATCCGCACGCGCAGCAACTCTAGCCGTTATGGCGTCCGACCACAAAAGAACGGTTCTCTCCTTATAAAATCGCGAACAGCGGCAGAAACGAATGCCCTCCTCTCCCTCACAGAAGTCCTCGGATGCTCCGTGTCCGTTTCCCCTCACTCTCGCCTGAACCAGAATCAGGGCACTATTTTCGCTACCCGTTTATTGTTGATAGCCGAGAGCGAGTTATTAGAAGACCTCACACTACAGGGTATCATTAAGGTTCATAGATTCACATCTCGTCAAGGAGGTACCCCCTCCCCCACCCCGCGCCGCCTCCTCACGTTCAACACCCTAGTCCCTCCCTGTCGTATTGTGTGCTTTAAGTGCAATAAGTTTGGGCACGTCAGTTCAGTATGTCGACAGCCACAACAACTGTGCGTACGTTGCGGGGATATCACCCACCCAGAACGATGTCCCAACTCACCTAAATGCTCAAATTGCGCCGGCACACATCATCCTTCGTCTCGCAAATGTATCTTTTTTAAGTTTGAGAAGGAGGTCCGGGCCCTGCGGGTGGCGGACTTTATCAGCCTCTGAAAGGCGCGAGACAGGGTGCGGAGTCGGGAGGTGAGGCCGGGGGTCTTTTATGCTGCAGCTCTCGACTCGCCGTCCGGATCCGCCACTCAAACCCCCATCGACTATTACTCCCCCTTCCCGATCGGGACCCCATACCGGAACCAGCAGCCACCTGTCCCCCTACCATGCCTCTCCACCATGAATCTCCAAAGTTACAAACTTCCCAGACCTCTGGAATCGGGAATATCGGTTCCCATCTCCCAGGAACCCCGCTCTTACTGCACTCTAAGAACACACCCAAACATAGCGGCCGGGCTAAATCAGCGAGGCGAAGATGCCGGAGTGAGTCTCCGGACTCGCCGACCATCTAACAAGCCTCTCTCTCTTCTCCTAAATCCAAAAAAAGGACTTGAGCACCTACACCCTTAACCTCGCCTAAAATGACCCTCTCACCCCCGCACTCACCCCTGAAAAGTTGATAGTCATTGCTGACGTGCACGAGCCGCTGCCTAGGGCGAGACACGGGGCAGATAACTCTACATCCGAGGATCCAGTGGACGCGGCACTGGCACGCCTACATGGTGTGACCAGAGTACCTTCGGTCGCACCCACGAGCCTCCTACATCTACCCTTACCCCTTGGTGCCATCTTCACCCCACCACGAGAACACAGGGGATACCAGTAAAACCGGGCGGGTGGGGGAGAGGACACTGTCTGAGTGGCCGATGAGAGAAGAGCCGGAAGTATGAGAGGGGCCAGTTCAATTGGGGTACAGGGGGATATAAGCAATGCAACGAGTCTTTTGTTTATATTGAGGTTCTGGATATAGTAGACTAGGTGTAGCTGTAATCCCCTAGATCCTGTCCTAAAGCTGGATTCTATCTGTTTTGCAGATAGGTGGTGAGGGAAGCTATATTTTTGGGACCTCTTTGCGAGTGACCCGTTGCCCACGTCGGGCTAGCATCATGAAAAAGAAAAAACTATAGTATTTGTCATTTACCATTACTTAATCGGACTATAGTGGATTTAATTTTCCCAGAAGAGTTCCTTGTTCCAGGCACGGTCTGTGTGTATCATAAAAAACCTCAGGGAACCAATCTGAGTTCATTCTCATATATATATATATATATATATATATATATATATATATATATATATATATATATGATGAATAAAACCACGAAGGAAAGGAAACACAGAGTGGTGCTCAGGCGCTTTCGTCTAATGACATCCTCAGGAACACTGAAGTACATAATAAGTTCAAGACTATATATAGGTTACAAAAAAAAAATATATATATATATATATATATTTTTTTTTTTGTAACCTATATATAGTCTTTAACTCTTTATGTACTTCAGTGTTCCTGAGGATGTCTGGACGAAAGCGCTTGAGCACCACTCTCTGTTTCCTTTCCTTCGTGGTTTTATTCATCATAAATATTTTTCACGTGTTACTTTCGTGAAATAATTTTCATATATATATATATATATATATATATATATATATATATATACACACACAATTTTTTTTCCCCTGTGGAATTGACCGCCGTTTCAAACCTAGACAGGTTCATATCACGGCGAGACTAAGTTAGAGGCGGGACAGGAGCCGTGACAGTCGAAGAAAATCAAATATGGGGCCGACAGAGAAAGAGGCACCCTCTGCAAGAATGGACCGAAGACGCGTCGAGGTCGGATGGGAATATAACTTCGGGAAACACTGTAAACGGAAGGTTAAGTAAAGAGGGCAAAAAATAAACACATGCTCCATCAGTGAGAAGAACATGACTGCAGGCAAGACTCGGGGGATTTCTAGACATTAGGTGGCCATGGGTCAAACGGGTGTGACCAATTCTCAGACGAGCCAACAGAACTTCCTTATGCCGGGATTTATGATATGAAGAAGACCAATGACGAAGAACAGGCTTGAGACGGTGGAGTTTGTTCACGCCGATGCCATCCCATCCCAGTCGCGCTGCCACAGCGACCTGAAATGGCGGCGGAGGGAAGGAATGAAATCTGAGAAGGGCAAGGATTTAGGGGTAATAGGAAGAGAGCAAGCTCGCCTGGCCAAAAGGTCCACCACCTCGTTACCGGCAATACCCACATGAGAGGGGACCCAACAGAAAGAAATACACCGCGCGGAATAAGCACTGAGAAAATGGATTAATTGTTGTATTCTTTGGATCAGAGGGTTTTTAGGGTCAAAAGATTCTAAGGACATCAGAGCACTGCGGGAATCCGAAAAAATCACAAACGAACTCGGAGGAAGAGCACCAATATGGGTTTAGAACTTCCAAAACAACAAAGAGCTCCGCTGAGTAAATGGAAGTGTCGTAAGGGAAATGAATACTCCGAATAGTCTTACAAGGGAGATAGAAAACCGACGAAACGGCTATGCTTAACGAAGAATGGGAGCCATCTGTATAGATATGAATGGAGGAAAAGTGACAAGCGAGGTGTTCACGGAACAAGGACAACAGAATAGTACTAGGAGGTGGACTCTTTATCAAAGAGAGACAAATCTTTGCAGTAGGAGTGTGGATCTGAAACGAGACTGGGAGGATCTGAGGTGGCGGAAGAGCATGATGGGAAAGGAAGGCATGGATAGTTGAAGTGAGGTGCCAAGAGTCGTCTAGAGGAAGAGTTGTATCAAGGGTAGTACAGAGAAGGGAGGAAGGAATCCTATGAGCACGGTAATACCTTTTTGTTTGAAGGTATGCACGACGGTACCGAAGGGGAGGGGGTTCACACTCCGCCTGAAGACTAGCTACCGGTGGGCTCCGGTAGCCAGGCGGAGACCCCAATTATGAAGAGGGTCCAGGATTCGTAATCGAGAGACAGAAGCGGAGCCGTAGATCTCGCATCCATAGTCAATTCTCGATTGAACTAGAAAGGTGTACAGGCAGGAGAGTGTACGCCTATCAGTGCCCCAAGGCATATGGGAGAGATGGTCTTAAAGTGTGAGGTTACGCCGGATGGAGAGTCTCAAATTCCTCAAATGAGGTACCCAAGATGGGAGTCGAAAGCGAGGCCTAAAAATTTAAATGTGTACCTTACTGGAATGGGATTACCGGCTAAAAACTGCGAGAGATGGGGGACAGAAGTTGTCCTACGTCTATGAAAGGACATACACACAGACGTTGCCCATCTTTCGACGGCATTAACTGCAAGTTGCATCTGTCTTGCGGCCACTCGTGGAGAACTGTCTGCACCATAAATGGCAAGATCATCTGCGGAGAGAGAACACTTTATGGAAGTTGGTAAAAAATGGACAACCGAGTTCATAACCAGAGAGAAACAGAGAACACTGAGGATAGATCCCTGTGGGACAACTTCCTCTTGTGTGGTTAAATCGGAGAAAGAGCTACCAACTCGAACTCGAAAAATTCGGTTTCTTAAAAAATTACTAATAAAAAGAGGGAGAAAGCCCATAAAATCCATAGAATGGAGAAGTTGGAGGACATAATACCTCCACGTCGTGTCATAGGCTTTGTGGATGTCGAAAAAGACAGCCACAGTAATTTGTTTACAAGAAAACGCGGTTTGGAGATCATGACTAAGGAGAAGTAGAGGGTCTAAGGTGCTGCGAAATTAACAGAAACCAGACTGAGATGGGGGAAGGAGTCCTCGTCACTCTAGGATGAAGGACAGTCGGGAAGCGACAGTCTTTTCCATAATTTACAAATCCAACTGGTTAAGGTTATTGGGCGAAGGTTTTGAGGAAAGGAGGCCTCCTTGTCAGGCTTCGGGATAGGAACAACTATGGCCTCCCGCCATCGAGAGGGAAACACACCCTCAATCAAATACGGATAAAAACAGTAAGTAAAAAGTATAAAGCCGAATTATGCATGGACTGTAGCATTTTGTAATTGATAGTATCCAGGCCAGGCGCTGAGTTTCTCGGGGAGAATATGTCAGATTTAAGTCGCGCATCGTCATCAATCGGTTATAAGGTTCATTGTTCGGGCGGTTGAAATGGAGATCCTCTCTCTCCATTGCATCTTTCCGTAAATGGTAAATCGGAGAATATCCGGCGACACTTGAAGCTGCGGCAAACGAATTAGCCAGAGTATTCGCTACTTCTTTTGAGTAAAAAATGTCCCTGCCATCGACTTGGAGGACTGGGGAACGAGAGGGAGTGAACTTTCGGGAGATGCGACGGACCCGGTTCCAGACCGTGGCAATCGGGGCCGAAGATGTGATACCGGAGACGTATTGTTGCCAGGAGTCCCTCGGGGCTTGTTTAAGTACTCGACGAGCCACTGCCAGAGCCCTTTGCATAGCAATGCGGTTATCTGGAGATTTATGGCGGTAGAACCGACGAGTAGCAGTCTTCTTATTCCGAACAGCCTCCGCACACTTCTGAGACCACGAAGGGACTCGGGTCACATGAGAGGAATGTTGTGTGCTGGGAATTGTCTTCTCAGACGCATTCAAAATTCTCGAACCCAGGAAATCTAAACATCCGTCCACCGACGAAAAATCGTGGACTGTACAGGACACGTAGGTAAGGCTACGATAGGACTCCCAGTCGGCTCTAGAAAAAAGCCAATGGGAGGAAGGTGGCAGATTAATGTCTGGAGCAATAAACAACAGCTGCACCAGGAAATGGTCACTCCCGTAGTCATTGTTATTTTTATTTATTTTGATTGGGTTCAGAATCCCAGCTGAGCCTTGAACGGCCAAGCTCTGAGGGGCTACTTCAACCTACAGCCGAAGTTAAGCTAGTCCGAAACAAACTTACGGACTTGGAGGTCCTATTAGGTCCTACGATGCAACAATCTTTTATCTAATCAACCAAACTGAATTGCAAGAGAGCTCTCTATAAGACCATGTCCTGTAAAAGCCGCATCCTCAAAAAGGCTTGTTTCACATCTGCAGTCAATGCTACTCTACCAAACCTGAATCTCAGTGTAATAGTTTGGGGTTAGTGACCCCACTAAGTTACTAGGTTTCTAAACAACAAACAAAGGCACTTACCGGTGCGTTGGGTTGGATATTCTTTAGAGCATACCATAGATTTCCTGCGTCCCACAAAGCAGTCTACCTAAACTCTCTAACTTTACTAATTTAGAAGCTATAGACATTACCCCTAACTATTATTATTTACTGACAACTTTCTACCCCATTTGTCACCTTAGAAAGTTAGAAACATCACCAAATTAAACTTGGCACCAACAATTTAGTCAGATATGAATAACCATGCTCTAGTCCAGCCAAAACCCAACGAACAGCCGCGTTGCTCTGTTTATCCCTTCGTTTTGCCATTCAGCTTTCTTTTAGTGATTTTTCCCTTTAGTGACTTTAGACTATATACATATATATACACACACGTCACCTCACTCAGTAACAAGGAAAATAAATCTGCATTTAAATTTGGCCCAGCATCCAAACAGTCATTCAAGGACACACCACCTTTGTCCTTGGCTGAGCCATCAAAAACTACCCTCAGTTTGGTGGAAGTTTTGTCTCGCCGCACCACTGCATGGTGTGGCAGATAATGTGCCTCCTGGCTCACCAGCTCACCAGCTCACCTTGCACCCTTCCAGCATAGCCCTCCTTTACATAGCTTAGGATGGCCTCATCGTATTTATTTAACAATTCATTTTTCCTTAGCCTGTGCAATGAAGTCTCCAACTTTCTATTGGCTAGCTGAAGGTTTGAGCTGGGTTTGCAAGAATCCTTCCAAGGGAGGCCAACTTCATAGCAACCATCTCTAAACCCAATACCTTCTTCAAATTGCTCTAAAACATTACTGTTCACTGTACTTGCCTGCTTGACCCGTTTGTCCTTTATGCCAATGGATTCAAGTTCCCTAAAGGCTTTCAAATGCCTTTCCAAATCATGGCTGTTCTCCTCAATCTTAACAAAAAGAGCTTTAACCTCCATTTCATTGCAATAGCTACCATGTTAGCATCCAGCCTAGCTTATTTCAATAGCTACAGGACCTTGAGAAGTGCGGACAATGTTACCAGTGATGAAGTCCCAATAATAGTCAGCTCCAATTAAAAGACTAATATCTTCTGTTCCTTCAAACTTATTATTGCCCAAATTAATTCCTTTAACTTGCAATTCTTAAACACATGTCATATGTAAACAAGTAGTGACTGGAGCACAAAGTTCCTCAATCTCTACAGCTTGGATCTTGATAGTTGGACTTTGTGGTAACAACCCCTTAACCAGAACTTCTACCTTCTTAACTTTGGCTCGGTTTTGAACGGAACCTCCAAACCCAGAAATTCTTAAATTTTCCCTCTTAAGTTCTTTAAACTTCAAATTTCTGAAAATTCTGGTCTTAATAAAGCTACCACTATCAAACAACACTTTTGCAGTAGTTTCTCCATCATTCCCAATTAATAATGCTGCAGCTGTTTGCAATAATTCCTCTTTACTTTTACTCCCTTTCATAGCAGTGGCAGTGTGCAGTGGTTAGCATTACTGACTACGAATCCATCGGTGACAGCAGGCGCCGCGCAGCAAAACCCAGCTGGTCATCCTTCCGCACAATAAAAAGATTTGTTGGTAGAAAAATGGGTACTTTTCCGTTATTTGCCCCCTAATAAAAGCAAAGGCCATCAGATGAAGATAACCTATAGAGCTCGAATTCGACGGAGGTGCATGTTAAAAGGATGTAAGAACAATGAAGAGAAGAGCTTGTTGTTATTCATTTATTTATTGAGTTCAAAATCCCAGCTGAGCCGTGAACGGCCAAGTTCTAAAGGGCCAGTTCAACCTACAGCCCAAGTTAAGCTAAAATTAAAAACTTACGGACTTGAGGTCCTATTAGGTCCTACCTCAGGGTTGCTGACTCGATGTGGGCTTACCTTAGGCCTCAGTTGCATGAATTTAAGATAAAAACAAAAGGGGCACTATTTATGGTCTTCTTTCTCAACCTTGCAACAACAACACAACCTGCACTATTGCACGATGCAACAATCTTGTATCTAAACAACCAAACTGAATTGCAAGAGAGCTCTCTATAAGACCACACCCTGTAAGTA
Organism: Bathynomus jamesi; assembly: GCA_023014485.1. Lineage (NCBI taxonomy): Eukaryota > Metazoa > Arthropoda > Malacostraca > Isopoda > Cirolanidae > Bathynomus > Bathynomus jamesi. The sequence continues at coordinate 709,311 of JAJOZX010000240.1, read as the reverse complement.
CGGCATTCCACAAACGAGTAGAAAAGACGCGCAGCGCCCCAAAATGATGCCACAAGAGTGCTCAAACAATGATGCCACAAGAGCCCAAAAATGCTAGCTCTAAATTAAGTGAATTTTTCACTAACCTTACAATTATGAGATGGATATATATACACCTTAACTTAATATATACAAGCAATGCTGCATCAATCAGTTTAGTCATCATATCGCCTTGGGACAACAATGGTTCTTCCTCTTCTAGATTTTCTAACACTCCCCACCGAAGAGGCAGTGTTGTCATTACCTTCTGCAAGGTTAGCCAAGCCTTCTCCATGAGGCTGTAACTCAAATGTTTCATCTTGACTATCTGTGTTTTTGCTGATTTCTAAAGTATAGAGTTTTTGTATAGGTCTCTAACTTTCCTCCTGAAGTCTTTACCAGTGCAGACCTAACTAAATTGTCTTTGCCAACAAACAACTCTTCAATTATGCCAAGCTTCCAGCATTGCCTTGGTCTTTCATCCCCAATCATTACCACTTCTCCCACCTTGATACAATTTGCATTGGAGCCCTTTACCTTGCCTGATGGGTAATAATTGAGTTCTGGCAAGTATTCCATCTGCCACCTCTTCCATAACTGATCTTGTAGCTCTTCAAGGTACCTGAACCGTCTGGTTAACTCTCCTTGAGTGCTCTGGATAGGCTGCAAGTCTTCTGGCACACTGGAGCTTGATGTTAATCGTTTACCACAAAGAAAATGATTTGGTGTCAATGGCTCTGCATCCTGCATACTGTTATAAACAAAAGTGATAGGCCTACTGTTCACCATTGCTTCTACTTCACATAAAACAGTGCAGAATTCTTCTTTGCTCAAATGAGCATTAGCTAAAAGTTTCTTTAATGGACACTTTACACTTCTCACTAGCCTTTCCCAAAATCCTCCCCACCATGGTGCTCTCTCAACAATAAACTCCCACTGTACCCTTGGTGTGAAAAGTAGAATTGGAATCCTTCCTCTTTTAGCAAGGACCAAACTTCTTGGAGTTCCTTTGCAGCCTTTTTGAAGGTTTTTGCATTATCCGATATGATTTTATTTGGGAAACCCCTTCTGTTCACGAACCTTTTAAAGGCCAAAAGAAATACATCACTACTTAAGTTGCTTACCAACTCCAAATGGATTGCTCTGGTGGTAGCACATGTGAAAAGACATACAGTGCCCGCGAAAAGTATCCGATCACTCAAGAAAATACAATATTTTCCCTTGATATTCAGAGACACGTAATTCACTTTCTATTTGTTCTAGCGACATCTGGTAACTTTGAGGTTGCTCGCTGATATGAGAGCTATCCAACGCATTCTCAAATTAGTGTTCTGGTAGCCTTCGTTGCGGGTGGCTGTGTCTCAAATTTGTCAGATTTCACTGTTTGTGTAAATTTCTTGATATTTTTTTTTTTTTTACAGAAAGTGGTGTAAATAAAATTTATATATAATGTGTGCTAAAAAACAACTTAAGAGTGATTGTCGAGGTGCTATTGTTGCTTTGCATGCATGTGGGAAATCACAGAGACAGATAGCTAAGGAATTAAACATATCCCAAAGTACCGTTAATTTATGGGTTTCACGGGCTAAGAACAATGGTGGCCTAACCACGCCAGTCCCTAAAAAACGATCTGGCAGACCGAGAAAAACAAATTCGCGAACAGACAAACTTATGAAACGTTTAGTATTGAAAAACCCAACAATAACTGCGAAAGAAATAAAATTTAATATGAATAATTTGTTATCTGGTGTTTCTGAACGAACTATCCAGGAGCGGCTCCAAAAAGAAGTCGGATTACCATCTCGCCATGCTGCCAAGAAACCGTTCATTAATGAAAAAATGCGTAAAAAACGTGTCGCATTTTGTAAAAAATACATTCATTGGACTGTTGATGACTGGAAGAAGGTTTTATTTAGCGATGAGTCGACATTTTTGACATTCAGAAGTTGTCCAAAAAAGGTTCGCCGGCCTATTGGCTCAAATAGGATGGACCCTAAATACACCCTAAAGACAATGAAACACCCTCCAAGTGTGATGGTTTGGGGTTGTTTCGGTTACTATGGGCGTGGAAACTTATATTTTCTTCCGAAGAACACAACTATGAATGGTGCACGGTATTTAGCAATGCTTCAGGATAAACTTCCAATGGCAATGGCAATCCAAAGGACAAAAACATACATGCATGATGGTGCACCATGTCACAGGGCCAAAATAGTGACAAAATGGATTACTGACAATAAATTTGATATTTTGGATTGGCCTGGTAATAGTCCAGATCTCAATCCGATAGAAAATCTGTGGCTAATAAAAAAATAAGGTTGAATGCCACGACACTGGCTCAGTCGAAAAATTACAAGAGGCCATCAAAAAGGTATGGTGCAAGGAAATATCAGTGGAAGTTTGTCAAAACTTGATTAAATCCATGCCAAAACGTCTAGAACAAGTCATCCAAACCAAAGGACAGATGACAAAATACTAATATAAGGTTAGTATACATTTAAACATTGTTTTTTATGTAAAAAATACAAATTTCAAGGGTGATCGGATACTTTTCGCGGGCACTGTATATAACCTTTGTTAGACTCCCCTTGCTCATACACATAGACTGGACCTGCGAAGTCTACTCCCACTACATCAAATGGGGCAGTATAGACACATCGTTCACTTGGAAGTGGAGCCACCTTTTCATAATAAGGCTTTGCACTCCAACGCTTGCAAACCACACATTTATGCAAGACCTTTTTTACTACTTGTCTAATTTTGGGAATCCAAAACTGTTGTCTGATCTCTATTATCACTTCTCTAACTCCAGCATGTAACAGCTTATGATGAGTATCCAGGATCAAAAGGTCCACAAAGTGTCTCCCAGAAGGTAGCAAAATTGGATGTCTTTTCTCCTTTGGAAGCCCAGAAAACTGTAGTCTACCTCCTACTCTCAATAAATCCTGATCCAAAAACACATCCAAACCCTTGAGAGCAGAATGTGTTGGTAGAACCTGTAATGGACGGCTGGTGAGCAATTCCCTCTCTTCACCAAATTTTTCCTTCTGCACATATACCACCCAGTATTTTCTGGCTTGCTGAATCTCCTTACTATTCAAAATTCCTTCCCTTCTTGTTTCTCCCTTAATATTGTTGGTAAATCTATATACCCATGCTGTCACTCTTAACAACCTTTTCAGACTGCTAATGTCCTCAAGCCTCAATATGGGGTCCTGCTGCATAACTTGACAACTGTTCACAGTGCATTTTCTCACTTCACTCACCCATGCTTCTTTAGCCTGTCATTCTCCTACAATAGGCTGATTAGAAGGCCAGTTTTCACTTCCAAGTTTTAGCCACTCTGGCCCATTCCACCACAAACTTGACTGTGCAAGATCTTTCACTGAAATTCCTCGTGTTGGTAAATCAGCTGGGTTTTGGGTGCCTGGACAATGCTTCCATTGCTTAGGATCTGTGTGCGCTTGAATTTCCTCCACCCTATTGGCAACAAATGGTTTCCATTTCCTTGCCTGGCTTCTTAACCAGTGCCAAACTATAGTGGAGTCTGTCCAACAATAGCTTGGAATTTCATAAAGGGCCAAAGACTTTTGCACTGTAACTGCAAGCCGACTAGCAATAACTGCACCCATCAATTCCAACCTTGGAACAGAAAGCCTTTTCAAAGGTGCTACTCTGCTCTTTGCAGCAACCAACCTGCAACTTACTTCCTCTTGCAATGCGCCTCTTATATAAATACAAGTTGCATAGGCTTCCTCACTTGCATCACAAAAGATGTGCAGCTCCAAATTGTCTGGACTATTGTTCAACTCTCCAAAGTACCATCTTGGGATTTCAATGTCTCCAAGATGTGCCAATTCTTTGAACCAATATTTCCACCTTACCACCATATGATCAGATAACTCTTGGTCCCAACCAAGTCCAATTTCCCAGAGGCTCTGAAACCAAATTTTTGACTTTATCACAAATGGAGCCAGGAATCCAAGAGGATCAAAGACCTTTGAAGCCAAACTAAGAGCTGTACGTTTTGTCCACCTTGTCTCATTCTCAGCCAGCTCTACTAAAGATTTCCCATTGAAGGTAAACAAATCATCATCTTGCTGCTAAACAATGCCTAGCACCTTTGCGTCTATTGCCCACAACTCCTTAATACCAGAATCCTCAATACTTTCTGCTGCATCAGGTACTACACAGGAATGACTCATAAACTCTTGTAATTGCGAATGATTGGTCTGCCATTTTCTAAGCTTCATGCCAGCCTCCCTCATTATAGCTCTAGCCTCCATGAATATCTGTTTAGCCATTTCTGTATTATCCACGGAACACAGCAAATCATCAACATAAAAATTTTTCCTTATGTGTTCAATAGTGTTAGGATAGACTTCAGAATATTTCTTAAAATGGTACTGCATAGTAGCTGCCAACAGAAATGGACTAGAGCTGAGGCCAAACAACACTGACTTCATTCTATATGCTTGAACCTTAGGTTCATTTTCCAACAAGTCTTTCGTATCCACCCACAGATACCTTACTGCATCTCTGTCCTCTGGTTTTAACTTTATCCGCAAAAAGGCTTGCTTCACATCTGCAGTCAATGCTACTCTACCAAACCTGAATCTCAGTAACAAGGAAAATACCTCTGCATTTAAATTTGGCCCAGCATCCAAACAGTCATTCAAGGACACACCACCTTTGTCCTTGGCTGAGCCATCAAAAACTACCCTCAGTTTGGTGGTAGTTTTGTCTCGCCGTACCACTGCATGGTGTGGCAGATAATGTGCCTCCTGGCTCACCAGCTCACCTTGCACCCTTTCAGCATAGCTCTCCCTTACATAGCTTAGGATGGCCTCATTGTATTCAATTAACAACTCCTCATTTTTTCTTAGCCTGTATAATGAAGTCTCCAACCTCCGATTAGCTAGCTGAAGGTTTGAACCGGGTTTGCAAGAATCCTTCCAAGGGAGGCCAACTTCATAGCAACCATCTCTAAACCCAATCCCTTTTTCAAATTGCTCTAAAACATTCAAGTTCCCAAAACGCTTTCAAATGCCTTTCCAAACCATGGCTGTTCTCCTCAATCTTAACAAAAAGAGCCTTAACTTCCATTTCATTGCAATAGCTACCATGTAGCATCCAGCCTAGCTTACTTTCAATAGCTACCTGGCCTTGAGATGTGCGGACAATATTACCAGTGATGAAGTCCCAATAATAGTCAGCTCCAATCAAAAGACTAATATCTTCTGTTCCTTCAAACTTATTATTGCCCAAATTAATTCCTTTAACTTGCAATTCTTGGACACATGCCATATCTAAACAAGTAGTGACTGGAGCACAAAGTTCCTCAATCTCTACATCTTGGACCTTGATAGTGGGACTTTGCGGTAACAACCCCTTAACCAGAACTTCTACCTTCTTAAATTTGGTTCGGTTTTGAACGGAACCCCCAAACCCAGAAATTCTTAAATTTTCCCTCTTAAGTTCTTTAAACTTCAATTTTCTAGAAATTCTGGTCTTAATAAAGCTACACTGGCTACCACTATCAAACAACACGCTTAAAGTAGCTTCTCCATCATTCCCAATTAATAAGGCTGCAGTTGTTTGCAATAATCCCCCTTTACTTTTACTCCCTCTCATAGCAGTGGCATATGCCACTGATGTCTCTACTGCTGGGGTAGGCCTGTAAGAGTCAGGTTTATTATTATAGACCTTTACAAGTTTACGTAGATAATTAACTAAATGCCAGGGTCACCAGCGCCCAAATACTAGATTGGCATCCAGCACTGCGGCGCAAAATTAATTTTAATAAAAGAAGGGAAGGACGGATTATAAAATCATCAATATGAATTTTGTATTTTATTGACAACAATTAATAAATTATATGCAACAATTATTTATAAATGCAAAGGGGAATTTTACCCGTAACAACTTTGACATATAATGGAGAATTAAATAGTGGCACCGTTTAGCTAACATATAACAGTCTGCAACTAATACTGATAAACAACTAATGGAACTAATATTAATATACAAATAATTATCGTGCAAATAATATACAAATAATATTAATATATAAATAATGTAACACTAATAATAATAAACTAATAATAATAGTAAACTAATAATAATACTAATAATAGCCACAATGACAACCTTGTCTGCAAAGAGAGAGAGACAAGAATACTGTAAGTAATATTCTAGACCAAAAATGGTAAAAATTGATAATTAAAATATATATGCTATATAGGCCCAGTAACCTGTGGATGATAAATTACAGTTGATTCTCATTATGGGATTGTGTTAAGTTGAATGGGAAAACTAAGGAAGTATGTAGGCCACCTGCTACGAAAATACATGAAACATAATAGGCTTATATTATAAAGTAAAATATACTAAGAAAATTAATAGGCAGGCCTATGCCTCTTCAATTCAATTTGGCTTTTGTAGGCCACCTGCTAAGAAAATACGTGAAACATAATAGGCTTATATTATAAAGTAAAATATACTAAGAAAATTAATAGGCAGGCCTATGCCTCTTCAATATAATAGAGCTGAGGTTAATCTAAAACAAAGGCTACGGTAGGCCTCAGCTAGGCTAGAGTTACAATTTGGCTTTTGCCTAGATAGACCTAACTTAGCCTAAGGTAATTTATTGTATGAATTGTACAGTAATATTTATAGTATGAATCTTACAGTACTAATCACAAACACTATAAGGCTTGTTAATCTCTGCAGTATGCGGTATTGCATACAGATATGCAATAGTAAAGAATATAAACATTATAAATAGGAACTTACCACGAAGAACCTTTGCTTGCTGGCGCCGTGTTTTCAAATAAATAAAATGTGTGAACGCGCGTCCTTTGTGTTGTTGTACATAAGCTTGTTTTTACTATACAATTTTACCAACAAGCCAAAATAATCCTTAAAAGCCAATTCATGTCTAGTCACACCACACTGAATGCTTAAGAATTAAATTTGATCACTGGACATGTTTAACTTGTATTTATTTATTTATTTAGATTTAAATATTTCACTCATGCCAATTTGTGGCAGTTTTCACTAATAAAAAATAATCTTGTGGTGCAAGGCACTACAAGTACTGCCCCCCAAAAACATGGTTGTCAGGGGTAAAAAAAAAAACACTTAAATGTCAAAGCGCACTGGCTTACGAATGACTCTTCCAGAACGAGTCATTGTTTGCTTTTGGACGGCAATATCCTGCAGCACTGGTTCTGAAGGCATGGATGGTGCTACAGGTGCAGTAGGGACATTGGGGGAAGGGGATTCTTGGTGCCTGTGCAATGGGGCCACTGGCTGGTTCAAAGACAGTTGGTTGCGATAATGAAGGAGAATTGGAAGAGGGATGATAGATTGTTGTACCCTCGGATGAGGTGGTGGTACATAGGATTTAGGAAGGGTAGATTGCTGTACCTGTATATGAGATGAAGGTACAGAAGATTGAGGAGGGATAGGTTGCTGTACCTGTATTTGAGGTGGAGGTACAGAAGATTGAGGGAGGATAGGATCTTTTGTTGGAGAAAAATCAAGGTATGCTGGTTTCAAGCGGTCCACAGAAACGGTTTCACGCTTGCCCACCTTGTCAATGATGAAAGTTTTGGGTCTACGGTCTAGCACAAGGAAGGGACCATCATAGGGACAGTGAAGAGGGTAGCGGTGAGCATCATGTCTCAAGAAAACATGTGTGCAAGTTTGTAAATCAGGGGAAACGAAGGTAGTTTGTGAAGTGGAAGTTCTAGGTGCTGTGGGACGAATTTGCTTCATAACAGAGCGTAATGTCTTGACATACGAAGCAGGATCACATGTGGGGTTAATGGGTGTAGGTGTGAAAAATTCTCCGGGTAACCGGAGTGTGGTACCGTAAACTAATTCTGCTGCAGAGCATGCAAGATCAGTCTTCAGAGCAGTACGAATTCCGAGTAGGATTAGGGGTAGCCTGTCCACCCATGTAGTAGATGGATCAGTGGCTCGCAAGGAACTTTTAAGTTGACGATGGAAGCGTTCTACCACCCCATTGGATTGCGGGTGATAGCTTGTTGTTCTGATGCGCTCAGTCCCAAGAAGGAGCATGAGTTCCTTCCATAAGGCCGATTCAAACTGGGCACCTCTGTCTGTGCAAATGGTTGCAGGTATTCCAAAACGGGAAACCCAACATGAAACAAAGGCATGAGCTACTGCAGAAGCAGTACAAGAAGTCAAAGGAACAGCTTCTGGCCATCTTGTGAACCTATCAATGACAGTGAGAAGATAGGTATAACCTCGAGAAGAATAGAGGGGGCCGACTATGTCTAGATGTATGGCCTCAAAACGAGCCTTCGGCAAAGGAAAGGTACCAATTTCTGACTTTGTGTGTCGGTGAACTTTGGCACGCTGACATTGAAGGCAAGATCGAGTCCAATTGCGGATATCTTTGTTCATACTTGGCCATACAAACCTAGCTGCAATTAATTTTTGGGTGGCCTTAATTCCCGGGTGAGAAAGGGAATGGAGTTTAGCAAAAACAGCTCTTCGCAGCCCTTGTGGGACCAACGGTCGAATATGCTCAGTCGAGACGTCACACAAAATTTGTAAGTCTGACTTGGGTTCAACTGGTAAAGAGCGGACTTGCAACGAAGTGGGTGAATTAATAAGAGCTTGGAGGTCTGTATCCGTGGACTGAGCCTTAGCCATCTCTGAAAGGTTGATGTGAGAGTGTCCAGGGTCAGAAATTGCTGAGATGCGAGACAGCGCATCCGGCACAACATTCAAAGAACCTGAAATGTGTCGAATGTCTGAAGTAAATTGAAGAATAAAATCAAGGTATCTTCTCTCAGTAGGAGCATGAGAGTCTGATTGAGAATGGAGAGCAAATATTAACGGACGATGATCCGTAAAAATGCTAAAGTCACGTCCTTCCAGGAATGACCTGAAATGACGGATGGAGAGGTATATCGCCAGCAACTCTCGACCGAAAGTGCTGTACCTCATTTGTGAAGGTGAGAGCTTGCGTGAAAAGAATGCGAGAGGTTCCCAAACGCCTGAAACAAGCTGCTGGAGCACTCCTGACACGGCAACGTCAGAGGCATCAGTGGCTAAGTTCAGAGGAGCGTCTGGTTGAGGGTGAACAAGGCATGTAGCTTGTGCTATAGCCTCTTTTGCTTGTGAAAAAGCATTGGTAGCTTCGGGGTTCCACAAAACTACAGTGGATCTGCCCCTTTTTGATTGGCGAAGAAGAGAGGTTATGGGTGCAAGAATGTTTGCACACTGAGGAATGAAGCGATGGTAGAAGTTTACCATCCCTAAGAAGCGGCGAAGTTGCTTTTGAGTTTGCGGTTGTGGGAAAGACCTTATCACAGATACTTTATTTTCGAGAGGAGAGATGCCCTTCGAAGTAACCTTGTGTCCTAAGAAGGTGAGTTCATCTACAGCAAAGACACATTTTTCAGGGTTTAGCAATACACCATATTCTGCCAACCGAGAAAAAACTAAGCGTAAATGTTGAATATGTTCTGAGGGAGAAGAACTTGCGATGAGAATGTCATCGACATATGTGAAAGTGAAGGAGAGACCTCTCAACACTTCATCAATGAAGCGTTGAAAAGTTTGGGCCGCATTACGCAGTCCGTATGGCATTTTTGTCATTTCAAATAACCCAAAAGGGGTTGTTATAGCAGTTTTATGTATGTCTTCAGGGTGTACAGGAATTTGATGAAAGGCTCGCACCAAGTCAAGGCGTGAAAATACTGTGGTGCCATGGAGAGCAGAAGTAAAATCGTGTAAGTGAGGAAGGGGATAGCGATCTGGAATCGTGTTGTCATTCAAAGCACGATAATCTCCACATGGACGCCAGTCTCCAGGTGTAGGTTTTGGGACCATGTGTAAAGCAGAGGCATACGGGCTACTTGAAGGCCGTATAATACCGAGTTCGAGCATGTGTTCAAACTCTCGTCTCACAATTGCAAGACGATCTGGAGCTAAGCGACGTGGGCGGGTGAAAACAGGTGAGCCTACCGTATCAATACGGTGGACAACAGAGTGTTTAATAGGGGTATCCTTAGAACAGGGTTGAGTAAGGGAAGAAAATTCATTTAGGAGCTGCTCTATAGCAGGTGAGCACTGTGGCAGAGAACTTGCCAATAATGAAGAGGGGTGCGCGGTAGGAGAACCAATTACTGAAAGATGTGTGGCATTATCAATTAATTGTGCTCTACGAACATCAACTAATAAATCATTAGCAGAAAGAAAATCAGAGCCTAACATTGGGGTATATACATCCGCGACAAGAAATATCCAGCGGAAAACACGTCTAAGTCCAAGAGAAACTGAAATAGAACGACGTCCATAAGTGTGAATAGATGAAGAATTAGCTGCACGTAAAATGAAAGGAGAAGGTCCGTTTGCACGGTCTGCGGCTGTTGCAGGAATAACACTGTATTGAGCTCCAGTGTCAATAAGGAATGCATAGCCTGAAAGTGGATCATGCAAGGTGAACGTTGGACCAGGTGGTGCAGTAGTTTGTGAATCATTAAATTTTTGTGGAGGAAGGTTAGTATTGCTGTGGGAAGGAGTTTGTGTTGTATTTGAAGGATTAGTTGTAGGTATTAAATTAGTTGTGGTTGAATAAGTAGGTTGCAATTCTTTAACTTTACTTGCATACGTATGTGTTGGTTTGACAGTGTTAAATGAGGTAGTTGAGTGCGTAGTAATAGGTTGTTGATTATTTGTGGTAAAGGTTGGGTTGGTTGAGCTAGAGTAATACTTAGTTAAAATTGAGGTAGAATTAGATGGAGTAGTGGTAGGGTTAGTTGAAGAAAGGATAGGTTGAGAGGCTTGAGAGGCTGTAGCGTCAGACGCCTGTGACACCAGCCTAGTTAGTTTAAAGGAGGATTAGGAGTCCATGGACAAGGTGTGAGACAGCGCGTTGCACGATCTTTAAACTTTTCATGATACCAGCAAGGGGGGTATGACAGTAGACTGAGGTAAGGAAATAGGTTGAGAATGAGGCTGAGTAGTGGGGATTGAGGATTGAGGATGAGGTAAGGCTAATAGATTTGAATTAGGAGCAACCAACTGACCTGTTTGCGGTGGCTGTGGTTGTAGTAGAACGAGGCGTTGTCCAGGTTCATATTGGGAGGCTCTATTTGGACCAGAGGGTCGTCCTCGTCTTGAAGAACTTCTCTCTCGTTCCCTGTTGTTAGCTAGCTCTATTCGGAGAGCTTTAAATTCATCTTTAATTGTTTGTAGAATTTCGTTGGATACTTTAAGACATTGTGCGGCCAGACTCTGAGTGTCGTCCTGCGTGGCACAGATTTGGGGGTGATGGGTGTGGTTATCTACTTGGCCAAGGTGGATTTCAATCATCATCTTATCAGCTGTTTTGGCCATAGTGAGGAGGTCTGTATCTGGCATACAACGGAGCATTGGTCGTAGGGCAGTGGGGAGACCATTGAGGAAGCGGCGTCGCATTAAGGGTGAGTTTTTATCGTCTTCATTGGTCTGTCCAGCCAGGTCTTGCAGATGCCTCAGGAAGGCTGTTGGCGTTTGATCCCCAAGAACTTGGTCCTTGAGTAGAGCATTGAGTCGCTCTTCTTCTGATTGGCCGAGTCTCCTGACTAACTCGCTGAGGAGGCTCTCAAAAGCTTGGTCAGACGGAGGCAATAGAGTCACATCCCGCACTACTTTGTATACTAGTGTAGGCAGGAGGTTCTTTGTGATAAGGAACTTGGTTCGTGGGTCCGTAATTCCTTTTATCGCGAAATAATCCCGCAGTTGACTCACAAAGATTCCAGGCTCTTCAGCGGTGAATTGTGGAGTGGTAGGCTGATACATTGTTAGAAGGTCTGTTATAGGTGGTGAATTTGGAGTACCACCGTTGGATGATCCTAGGTTGTTGTTGTTGTGGGTCATTGTGGCTATTATTTGTTACAAGGTACTAAAAAAATTAAAATGTGTCAAAAACTGACAAGATTTCAACAAATGTTGTTGAATGTAAATAATGGCTTCAGGTAAGCTTGGTTGAGTATGAGACTCAATTGGAGTTATGAATGCCAATAACAAAAAGTTACGTAAAAAATTTTTTTTATGATGTAGCCCAATATTAGCAGAAAAATAGTCTGCGTATAGGCTGTTTGCAAAATATAAGTAAATTTGCACAAAAAAACTTTAGAAAACGCTGATTTTATAAAAAGGCAAATTAAAAGGAATATATTTTGCAATAGAATACACTTCCAGTACAGGTGAGTGCTTAGTACTAGTGAATTTAATAAAATTATAGATGCAGACTGAATATATTGACAAAAATTGAGAAAAACTTTTAGAAATTTTTTTTGCATAAATTACGGTGTTTGGTCACTCCGGGAGGGTCACCAATTGGAAGAGTCAGGTTTATTATTATAGACCTTTACAAGTTTACGTAGATAATTAACTAAATGCCAGGGTCACCAGCGCCAAATACTAGATTGGCATCCAGCACTGCGGCGCAAAATTAATTTTAATAAAAGAAGGGAAGGACAGATTAAAATCATCAATATGAATTTTGTATTTTATTGACAACAATTAATAAATTATATGCAACAATTATTTATAAATGCAAAGGGGAATTTTACCCGTAACAACTTTGACATATAATGGAGAATTAAATAGTGGCGTACTAGGAGTGTTTTCACACAATAATGGCTGATGCCTGCCATGACATTTTTCGCACAAAATTTTAAACTTACAAAACCTTGCTCTGTGACCTTTCAAAAAACATTTAAAACATGCTGTGGACTTAGTTACCCTGTCCTTTCTCTCTTCAAAAGGTAAAGCCTCAGCCACCTCACATTTATATGACTTGTGGTTGCCTTCGCAAAATATGCATTCCTTGATTCCCTTTAATTTATTCTCAGAGGATGCATGTAGAGCTGACACTGTACCTGGGCTATTCCTTTTTGTAGAAACTTTGGTGCTGTGCCTGCCTTTGTCCCCTTGTTTAACATCCCACTGTGCAAACTCAATTCCCTCTCGTCTTGCTAATTCTGTGCCTAAAAGACTTAACATCTGCTGAAGGGGGATGTACACATGTTCTGTAGAGTGTCCCCTACTTAATTCAAGCAAAATTGAGCTAGGCAATTTAGACTCCAGTATAGTAACCAACATTATACCATACCTTTCCATTCCTACACCCAAGTTGTCCAGGGACCTAGTTCTAACTTCAAATTCATCATATAACTGCCGTAACTCCTTGACACTATTAGGATTATTAACAGGAGGTATAGCTAAAAGTTCACGGAGGTGGCTTTTAATTAAGATCTCTGGCTTACCAAACCGTTTCTCTAATATATCCCAAGCCACATTATAATTAGCCTCTGTTAATGCTAATCCTGCTATTGTCTTTGCTGCCTCCCCTTCCAAGAGGGACTGCCAGTGGTGTAGTGCTAAATAAAGAAGTGAGGGAACGCATTTTGAAAGTGTTACTCAGATGCGGGGGGGACAATGGCGAGCGCGGCGAGCCCATACAGCTGGGGGTCCGGGGGCACTGTAAGCCCCCAAGAAATCTTTTGAAATCTGACCAATTTCAGGGATATTTTGAGATCATATGCACTGGATATTAGCAGAGATGGGCAAGATCACCAACTTTGGTGATCTTGAAGATCAAGATCAGATCACCAGAAAAATGTGATCTTGAAGATCAAGATCAGATCACCAGAAAAATGTGATCTTGAAGATCCAGATCAAGATCGTGATCTTGAAGATCACTTTTCAAGATCACTTTTTAAGATCACTTTTATATGAATTGAAAAAAGTTGTACTCTTGTAGAGTAAACAAAAACAAATTATTTTGTTAATCACTCCTGAAAAGTATCACTCCTAATACTCCCCTGAGGGCTGAGGCAATACAAGCATCGCATCCTACCCATGTCACCTGATCTACCACGGGGATTGACGATTCCCCTTTCAGTTTTTCAGGTGGTAAACTTAAAACTTAATATTATCATAACTTATCAGCAAAGAAAAAACTATTAAATGACCTACATATAGTTTTTAGTTCTATTTTTCTCAATTCTCATTTCACCAGGTCCATAACCCATATCAATGAATGGTCAGCATATATAAGTAAACATTTTTTACATAGAATTTAATTTTACAGTTTTACTGCAGTACGCAATTACTGACAATATAAGGGTAAAAACCGCAAGTTAAGAGTGTTAATTTAATGTTCAACCGCTGTAAACATTTGCTTTCAGCAAAACCAATTGTTCAAAGTTACCATCCGAGAGACGACTTCGTTTGGGGCTATGAACCATGCCAGCAAACGAAAACAACCGTTCCACTGGTGCAGAGGAAGGTAGCGTGGTGTTATACCTCTTGAAGATCTTCTTTATAGCAGGATACCTATCTAAAGAGTCGAGTGCCTTACTGGTGTCCTGCAAATAATTGAGGACTTCCAAGTCTTCCTTGTTGTTAGGAGCAGAGAATGAGCCGTCCATAGTTCTGAAGAAATCGTCTTCAGATGATGAGTCTGAGTTCACCGAACTATTACCACTGCTGTCAGAATTACAATTTCTTACAGCCATTTGCAGCTTGTCTTTTACTTGAGACTTGATTGCTTCATGATCGCCGAAATTAGGCCCTTGCAACAATGATATCCATCTAAGTTTGAAATACGGATGAGATACTGAGGCCAAAACGGCATCAGTTACCTCGGGGCTCAACGACAAAAAATGACCAAATCTGGCATTGAAGCCAGAGACGACTGCTGCCAGTAATGGCATGCAGTGTCTCAAGCGCAGGTCGTTTGGTTGGATAGGCTCCAATCTTACGAGGGCATCTTGAGTCACTAGGACTGTTGGAAGAAGACAACCGTAGTAGCATTCTTTCTCTGCCTGTAATTTGTTGAGGGCTGCTGCAATTGGTTTTAGAACAGACAAATATTCTGAAATAAATTCCAATTCATTGTCTTTGAGGATGGGTAGATTCACGTCGTTCTTATGTTTATATATTTGGCTTAATGAGTCGTACATTGAGTTCCATCGGGTGACGCACGGGTACCTAAATTGGACGCCAGTTATTTCCTGTATTTTTTCTGCTGACTTGGGTTTACCAGCAGCATTCCACAGCGCCGAACATTTTCCCATTGCAGAATGCTTTATCTTCTTTAGTCCAGGTGAATTCAGTCCTTTATCTGCATCAGTTGTTGCTACCAAGTTCAATGTGTGGGAGGCACATCGAATATGGGATGATAGTTTCACTGACTCCTCTCCATGCTCTCCTGAATGTTCAGGAAAGTTGCTGATGATAACCTCTTCATCTGAATCTTTTTCATCATCATCTTCATCTGCATCATCTTCATCAATGTCGTCAGTACGATTCTGAACACGAACACCGAACTCTTTAAAGCATTTCACCATGTTCGATGCATTGTCGGTGACTGTAGATACAACTTTTCTATAAGATAAACCATGCTCCGAGTTGATCCTGTCCAATATTCCAGCATGCTTAGTGTTGACTGCTTGGCAATTTTGGCACGGCCAGCATTGCTGCCGCTGGCATCTTCTTCTTTAGCTGGACGCTTGCGAGATTTCTTCTCCGATTCATATTCACCCAAAAGATCCGAATGTAGTTTCTGCACAAGAAAATAAATTATTATCATGCGGAGAGACTTCTTGAACACCCTGTATAATATTTATCAGAGTATCAAACTTCTAGTTGAAATTAATACTTAACAAGATTCTAAAATTTTGTTATCTTTAACTAAAATTATTTTCACCATGATCAGTGCATTTTTATCCTATGTTAAATTGAAAGCCGAATTTCGTCCTTCAATAACTAAATAGGAGAAATTACAGACATGGATCAGACAGAGAGAAAGACAGATACACCTGGCGTTTTATTATAGTTGGATATCGGCAGTTTTTAATGTAGTTACTAGTCCATAATCTATTAATATCTGAAGTGCACAATATATTCAAATGGACGTCTATGTAAATGTAGCATTAGTCTTGTATGGCACCAGTCACTTAAAATATGACTTGAACCATTATGTTAATGTTGCTACTTACTACTTAGTTACTAAGTAGTACTAACCCTGAGGTGCCTCAGAAGATTGCTTGTTGAGTCGAGGCCAGCAGACAGAATTGTAGTTTTCTTTGTACACTGCCTACAAATAACTTTGATACTGTTTCCAGTTTTTTCGACAATTTGAAAATATTTTCCGTTCAATAGCACAGATTGATCCTTATTACCAACATTGTTATCTAAATATATTGAATACTGTTCTGGTGACAACCTAGAATATTTGGTTCCCTTGGGAGCCTGTTGAAGTTGTAAAATTGCACTCATTATTAAAAAATTCAATCTGTAAATAAAATATGTTTAGAATTAATTTATTATGAATACGGACCTATAGGCTATATTTTATGCCTATATATAATAATATATAAATAGAACACTTTTAACATAATTGCACAGTAAATTACACTTTTTACGAGCCTAAATTCCACAGCAACTACACCTTCCATGAGCCCACGCATGACGCAAGTCACCCAACTAACAGAAAACATAAACAGTCGGTGTTGAACAAAGTTGCCACCAGATGTCGCTTGGACAAAAAACAAATGACATTCGCATAGCGGCATATTTAAGAATCTGAAATTAAAAGTGATCTTGAAGTCTAAAGTGATCTTCAAGATCAAGATCACAAGAAATAAAGTGATCTTAGATCAAGATCAAGATCACCATAATAAAAGTGATCTTCAAGATCAAGATCAGATCACGATCTTGATCTTCAAGATCACGATCTGATCTTGAAGATCAAGATCGTGCCCATCTCTGGATATTAGGATATATTCCAAGGTTGAAGATGCAGTATTTCCAGTGTCATTAGATATACGACATCCAGTACGATCAATAAAAATAGCTAACAACTGGAATGATTAACTAAAAAAAAGTTAACAACTGGTACGCCGTGGTGACTGTTTCACCAGATCTTTATAGGCTAGCATTGCCTCAGTCGAAGCTAAAAGAAATGAAGCAGTTAATGATTCTTTCTCATATTTCTTCTAGGGGTGGGAATTAAAATTTCATGACATTAGAGATTTGTAAGTTCAAATTTATTTGAAATAGTGAGGGAACGTCGTTCCGTCTACCAAAAAAAGTAAGGGAACGCCGTTCCCACGCGTTCCCACAGCACTACACCACTGGGGACTGCAAATAATTAAACTTCTCCACCGCACTTAACACTTGACTAGAATGAACTGCTGATTGAAAACTGTCTGCCCATCCTTGCCATTCCTGAATACTCCCAGAAAATGTTTTGAGTACAAGCCTCGGTAATTGAACTGCAGATCTGTTAACCTTAACTTCACAAACACCATTTGTTGAGTGTTGTGTTTCATTATTAGACCTGGTCTCTAACTGTACTGAGCTGCTAAACTCTTTTGCTCGGTGGCCTACTTTAATTATATCATCAATAATCTCTTCAAAGTAAATTGTTATTTTCTATTTCATCCTCTTCTAAAAGAGCCTCAATTTTAACATTTACTTCGCTTAGAGCAACCTTTTTAGTTTCTAATATGGAAAGCTGCGCAGTCACTAAGCTTAAATCCTCTTGCTCTATGGCACAATCTATAGTGGCAATGACCTTTGTAATTAGACCTTTGTAGGCGCTTCTCCTTTTTTTAAACTTGTTCAATTCAGATGCACTCATCTTCAATGCAAACAACAATTGGGCTCAATGCCAAATGAGCTGAATTGGCAGAAATACTTAACCAAACTGATCAAACGCAAATTTTGCCTTTTTCAAATAAACTGAATTGCTGGGTGGGGTACTAACCAACCACCAGTATGGAATACCAAATTTTCCACCCAAGTAACTGGCGCACCGAAGTCTGCAACCTTCGCCTACGAATAATAAACCAAAATTAACCAAACCGTAAAAATGTAGGCCAAAAACAACGACAGACAAGTGGCCAAGTTTCGCAATTGGGCGACCAAACTTTCTACCCTGGGGCTTTAATTCAATAATAAGCCAAAATTAACCAAACCGGTAAAATGTAGGCCAAAAACAACGACAAACAAGTGACCAAGTTTCGCAATTGGGCGACCAAACTTTCTACCCTGGGACCTTAATTCAATAATAAACCAAAATTAACCAAACCGGTAAAAATGTAGGCCAAAAACAACGACAGACGAGTGGCCAAGTTTCGCAATTGGGCGACCTTAACTCAATAATGCTCAACCCGTCTAGGCCTAACTTGGGCTACAATTTGCACAATCAGAACTTTGCCGAAAAATAGTCACTGACTCAGTCTTGGGCTAGAATCCGGTTCTGAAGGACCATGTTATTTATTTATTTTTTGGGTTCAAAATCCCAGCTGAGCCGTGAACGGCCAAGTTCTAAAGGGCCAGTTCAACCTACAGCCCAAGTTAAGCTAAAATTAAAAACTTACGGACTTGAGGTCCTATTAGGTCCTACCTCAGGGTTGCTGACTCGATGTGGGCCTACCTTAGGCCTCAGTTGCATGAATTTAAGATAAAAACAAAAGGGGCACTATTTATGGTCTTCTTTCTCAACCTTGCAACAACAACACAACCTGCACTATTGCACGATGCAACAATCTTGTATCTAAACAACCAAACTGAATTGCAAGAGAGCTCTCTATAAGACCACACCCTGTAAGTACGGCATTCCACAAACGAGTAGAAAAGACGCGCAGCGCCCCAAAATGATGCCACAAGAGTGCCCAAACAATGATGCCACAAGAGCCCAAAAATGCTAGCTCTAAATTAAGTGAATTTTTCACTAACCTTACAATTATGAGATGGATATATATACACACCTTAACTACTTAATATATACAAGCAATGCTGCATCAATCAGCTTAGTCATCATATCGCCTTGGAACAACAATGGTTCTTCCTCTTCTAGATTTTCTAACACTTGTACACCAACAACTGGTTCGCAAATTCGAGCCTACCTCTGCACGATGCAGTCTTATTTATCTTTAGTTGGGCGCACGAAATGACGTCCATCAAATTCTGAACTAATTTCATCGATCCGAATACTGGGTATTGAATTAAAATTTTTTAATAAAATTTATATGAATACAATGCATATAATTTTAGGTAAAAGTTGCTTAAAATTAATCGAAACCCACGGGAAAATTATTGAATGCCCGGTTAGGTCAACTGTACACCTTTGACGATTAGTTAGGTTAAGTCGTGATATTTTCGTTAGTTTTAATGGAAATATCACGACGGGTGCCAGGGAAAAATTCCTACACCCTCATACAGTGTGCAAGATTCGGTCTAACCTTTTCTTCAACTGATCCACAACTTCTGAAGGTTCCACGTGTCACAGATCTTATAGGTAAAGTATTTCCACATACACTAGTGCTAAACTGTTTCAAATCCAACTTCCAACCATTGTTGCGAGTTAGGTTATCATTTAAACTAAACATGCTTCTAAAATCGACATCGTCGAACCCGTGTAAGAGCTTGAAAACCTCGATGAGTTGATCGCGCAGCCTCCGAGTTTCCAGCGAAAACAAATTCAGGGCGTGTAAGCGTCCATTGTAGCCCATATGCCTAACGGAAGGGATTAACTTTGTGGCCCTCGTCTTGACTCGCTCCAGCCTGTCAATATCTTTCCTGAGGGTGGGCGACCAGAACTGCACAGCATACTCCAGGTGCCGCCGAACCAGGGAATTGTATGGAGACAGTGGCGAAACTAGGTTGTTGTGGGCCCTGGTGCAAAATATTCACATGGGCCCCCCCCTAAAACAAACACGTCACAATGCGTGTTGATAAATATTTACAAAACTTTAGACGCAATATATCTACTCACCGTTTATTTAAAGTCAACTTTTATACAATTTTTATATATTAAACAAATCTATGATGGGCCCCCAAGGCTGTGGTCCCCGGTGCATTGCACCGCCTGCACCCTCGGTAGTTTCGCCACTGTACAGAGAGAGCACAATCTCCTTGTTCCGAAATCGAAATTGCATCCTGATATAACCCAACAGCTTCTGGGCTTTTTTTTCCACCTCTACGCACTGTTTGGTAAACTTAAGGTCGCTGCTAATTAGCACACCCAAATCCTTTTCCAAATCAGTGGCCTCGATATTACTCCCCAACATGGAGTAGTCCGACTTTGGATTGGCGTAGCCAATGTGCATCACCTTGCATTTACCGAAGTTGAACGGCATTTGCCATTTTTCGGACCACTCTCCTATCCTACGTAAGCCCGCACGCAGTTGCTCGATCGCTTCGGGCGTCCCAACATTGGCCCCAAGCTTCGTGTCATCATCGAATTTAGCGATCCTATCCGCTATTATCCCCTCTAATAATTTACCTACAACCGAAGTGAGACTAATGGGACGATAGTTTCCTGGACTCTCGTGATCCCTTTTGTTGAAGACTGTAGCCAGATGGGGAACCACCTGGTCGCGCACTTCCCCGCAAGACTCTGGGGAGGAACTGGTCTGGCCCAGGAGCCTTAAACGCTTTCAGTTTGTCTATTCTATGGGCAACGTCTGTCGCGGTACACCGAACACTATCCAAGAGAACACCGTCGTGCCTGACGACTGGCTCGGGGACGACACGGGTGTCCTCCTTGGTGAACACTCCCGCAAAGTACTCATTCAGCACATTAGCGATGTCCGCGTCGGAGGTCCGCAGAGCGCTGCTGGAGTCATTTAACGGGTCTATCATGCTTCTAATGGGCTTTTTACTCTTAACATAACTGAAGAATTCCTTAGGGTTCGTCTTGCACAGGCTTGCCACCTGGAGAGTTCTTCGTTACATTTGGCTAGCCTAACCTTCGCCTTCACTTCCCTGCACAGGCGGACATACGCCTCAGTGTTCTCATGGGAACGATTGAGACAGACAGAGAGAGAGAGACGAGACAGACAGAGAGATACATTTCCTTGTGGCCAACTTTAAATTCAGCTTCGCCCTCAAAAGGAGGGACAAGACAGTAATGATTCCCCTGCTAAGAACACTGATCATACCAGAACTTGAATACTGATCAGTTTTAACGTCCACATATAAAAAGGAAGAAATTAATAAACTAGAAGAATCGCAGAGACATTTCACAGCTAAGATTGATGGCTGCAAAGAACTCAACTACTGGGAAAGACTACGTAAACTAAATCTGTACTCCCTGGAAAGAAGAAGAGAGGTACACCATAATCTCATATGGAAAATGATCGAAAAACTTGTACCAAACCTCAAACTAAACCCAATTACCATCCGAACAACGCTAGAAAATAGGAAAGGCAGAATGTGTAGTGTTCCCAAATTAAAGGCCCGACAAGGGACTTTCTCAACACTGGAGGAAAATAGCTTGGTTGACAGTAGGCCAAGACTTTTTAACCACTTCCAAAGGACTTCAAAAACGTTACAGGGGTCAAAGTTGCAAGTCTTCAAGAGAAGACTAGATGCCTGGCTTAGGACGGTACCAGATGAGTCGGGTGTACCTGGCTATGTACGGTGGAGAGCGCAAGAAAGCAACTCACTCTTCCACCAAGCCAGGACTGGAGGCGGGGCCACCAGCTTGACCTTCGTGTGGAGAGAGACCGACGCACGGAACCCAAACGAGATTAACGAGGTAATACGTTATATTATAGCATGGCTAAGCCTGTGACGTAGTGGCTTGAAAAACATATATTAGTCACGGAAAAGGTGCCAAATTTGTCCAGTCGGAAATTTATAACATTTTCCCGCCCCGCCCCGAAAAAAGACCATGCTACGTCACTGACCCGGCTCCAGGTTCTAGGAGGGTTCTCACAAGGACGGGAGAGTCCTTTGGTCTGCTGGTTTTTTGAAACTTGCTCTTGGGACAAAGCAGGTAATAATGTAATATTTTTGGACTGGTTATTTTTTAAATACAATAATTCTATAATAGCAAACAAATTGTATTTTGCTGTATTCATTTTAATCTCATTGTAATAAACAAAAAGTGCATCAACATTTTCTGTATCAACCTCGAACTAACCTGAGAGCTAACCTGAGAGTAACTAATTAATGTGAAAATATCAAACTTTCTGAAAAAGTTATAAATATAAAAAATATCACCCTCTGCACTCCTTTAACCACTTGACCAGTTTTGAACATTGGTGTTAGATGTGGGGTTGGTCAAACCCTCACCCCACCTCGCAGTGTGCACAAGTAAATATAAACTAAAATACTTTGTCGCAATTGTACTTGGGTTTCCTCTTTATCAAAGTGACGCTGAGAGATGCGACGATCTTCTACCCTTCGTACGAGACGGGGTCTTGTCCCCAAACGGCCAGTAGAACGGATTAAACCTCGAAACGAAGATATCACCAGTGTGAAAAATACTGCTGTAAGGGTCTAATTTATTATTACAGACCTTTACGTAAATAATTAATTAAATGCTAGGGTCACCAGCGCCCAAATACTAGATTGGCATCCAGCACTGCAGTGCAAAAATAATTTTAATAAAAAAGGGAAGGACTGATTATAAAATCATCAACATGAATTTTGTATTTTATTGACAACAATTAATAAACTATGTGCAACAATTATTTATAAATGCAAAGGGGACTTTTACCCGTAACAACTTTGATTGACATATAAATGCGGAATTAAATAATGGCACCGCTCAGCTAATATATAACAGTCTGCAACTAATATTATGTAAATAATAATAATATGTAAATAATATGAATAATATGTAAATAATAATAAATGTAAATAATAATAATAAATGTAAATAATAATAAATGTAAATAATAATAAATAACATGTAAATAATAATAAATGTAAATAATATGAATAATATGTAAATAATAATATGTAAATAATAATAAATGTAAATAATAATAAATGTAAATAATAGCCACAATGACAACCTTGTCTGCAAAGAGAGAGACAAGAATACTGTAAGTAATATTCCAGACAAAAAATGATACATGAAAATGGTAAAAATTGATAATTAAAATATATATGCTATATAGGCCCAGTAACCTGTGGATGGTGAATTACAGTTAATCCTCATTATGGGATTGTGTTAAGTTGAACAGGAAAACTAAGAAAGTATGTAGGCCACAAATGACTAGTAGACCATCTGCTAAGAAAATAACATGAAACATAATAGGCTTATAAAGTAAAGTATATTAAGAAAATTAATGGGCAGGCCTATGCCTCTTCAATATAGTAGAGCTGAGGTTAATTATCTAAAAACAAAGGCTATGGTAGGCCTCAGCTAGGCTAGAGTAATTTACAATTTGGCTTTTGCCTAGATAGACCTAACTTAGCCTAAGGTAATTTATTGTATGAATCTTACAGTACTATTTATAGTATGAATCTTCCAGTACTAATCACAAACAGTATAAGGCTTGTTAATGTCTGCAGTATGCGGTAATGCATACAGATATGCAATAGTAAGAAAATAAACATTATAAATAAGAAACATACCACGAAGAAATTTTGCTTGCTGGCGCCGTCCTTTTAAATCATAAAATGTGGAAAACTTGGCGTCCCTTGTGTTGTCGTTGCAAATAAGTTTGTTTTTACTTCACAATTTTACCAACAAGCCAAAATAATCCTTAAAAGCAAACTCACGTCTGGTCACACCATGCCCCCAAAATTTACATTGTTTAAAAGGCACAAAGTATATTTTTATATTTGCTTTAAACTTCTTTAATGATTGCACTTTAATTTTTAACTAAATTACTATACACTGAATGCTTAAGAATTAAAATTAATCACTGGACATTTAATTTGTATTTATTTATTTAGACTTAAAATATTTCACTCGCGTCAACTTGTGGCAATTTTCACTAATGAAAAATAATCCTGTGGTGCAAGGCACTACACTGCAACATTTGATCCGGGCGCGGAAGTAATCGACGGAAGCAGGGGACCCACCGTAGAAGGTCACTTAACGAACGACCCCCTCCCCTCGCGAAGTGAATTCCGAGAAAGATCACCCAACCTATCCGACTTCCGCGACGAAGTTCATCCATAAGGATAAACCGCCTCTGAAAATCCAGAGACACGAATCTCTCTGTGAACCGATCTTCACGTAAGAGGACAGCACTGAACAGTACCATACAAATTGCAATGACATAAATAACTTTCGTAATAATAATCATGATCTGTGAACATTATAATCAAAATAATAATTATAATTATAAGAATCATAACAATTGTGAATAAATGCACAAGTAGTGGAGAAATAGTGAAAATACTACAAATAATGGACAACAATCGTCACAATGATAATGATAACAGTGACAAAAATATGCAACACTCAACACTCAAGGTTAGGTGTGCGGTACTGTCTCCACAGTTTCTTCCTCCCAACTCAGTTGCTGTATCTGTACAGGGGTCTTGTCCGCCTCTATATGAGTATGCTTCTCACGTGTCGGATAGCTCAACCCACACAGCTCTACTTGACTGAGTCTGAATGGAATCAAAGGTTTTTCGTCTATTCAATTCCCCGCCTCTCGCTGACTGTCTTCATTCCTTCTCTCTTCGCTAGTGTTGCCTCACTCTTTTTACTATCGCTATTATAACGGACACTGCTCTTCCGAACACTCTGATTGCGGGCCTCCTCCTTTAAGGAGGACGCGCAGTACCAGACTTTCGACACACTTTCATTCCTTTTTTGTCCAACTCTCTAATGCAAGGGTCAATTGCTATTCTCAATCTATCATCTACTCTGGAACGACCTTCCTCAATCCATCATCCCCCCCCTATGTATGACCTCCAATCTTTCATACGCAGAGTGTTCAGGTAGCCGATCTCAAAATCTTTGGGTCTTGATTTTGGCGCTCCACTTCTTCTATGGTGGACAGGAACGGAAATTAAAACATTTCTTTTGACGATTGATTTTAATTATTTTTGAGACTTTTAATCATATTAATGATTTTATATAAAATATTAAAATATTCACATAAATTTAAATTATTTTTAAGATTTGAGTTTTTAAATTCGATAAACTTATAAGTAATCGTAATTTGTAGGCTTTTAATCAGGAATAATCAACTTGATGATGACAATAATTGACGTGGATCCTTTATTCGATTTTGGTAAATCGAATACATTCGTCACCGTCACTAATCTTTAATTCTACTTTCATTTCTTCTGAAATAAACAAGAAAAACGTTTGGTTGACCTAATTGCTGCGAGCCATAATAATAATAATAATAATAATAGTAATAATAGTAGTAATAATATATGGCGCCGTTCAAAGTTACGTAACGCTATTTTTGCAAAAACCTGACACCTCCACCTCCCTGTAACGTTCCGTAACGAGTGGGCAGTGGCGTATTAAGGGGAGGGGGCCAGGCCCTAGGGCCCACCTGTTTAAGGGGCCGATGTTTATAATGATATCAATGATAAATTTGGAATGCTCAACAATATTTAGTGATATGAAGCAGCTCAAAAAACTTTTGTATACTGGTGTTGGATGATTTTGTGACCAACTTTGGTAGATTAGTAGTGGACTTGTAGTTGTGTAATTGGTTTGGTGTAATTGTAGCAGCTTGGTATATATATGTAAAACTTGCATTATTTGATTTAGAAATAAATGGTTTTATTAATTTACATGACTCGAAGATTTGTCTTGTTGAGGGACCCCAAAAATATTTTAGCCACAGGGCGCCCGTAGCCTTTAAAAAATTGGACGCACGATTTTTTTAGGTTGAGATTCTGGGGGACGCAGCGCAATAAATAAGTAAAATAACTAGGCCATCTGTGCTCCTATCTCACAGGTTTTCTAAGAAATTAAAATTTGGTGGACGCACAGGGGCGTCCACACGAGGGGGCATTAGGGGGGCCAAGCCCCCTCGTTTTTCAATGGTGCCCCCTCGTTTTTTCGTTTTTTCGTCAACTGCTTACAGATAGATTTTATCATAAACCCAAAATCCAGTCATAATATTTGAAGATAGTAATTGGTTACTATACTGTACATATTATTAATATTGTATAATTTCCCATATTTAAGAATAATAAACTTGTATATCTACCAAGTTATTGTGTATCTGGTTTCACCCTAATATCATGGACATACAAAGGATGTCTAAAAAAATCTTTATTTTTCAGAAGGCAGGAAATGCTGTCCCAGACAACGTAAATTTCAAAAATTTCAAACCCTTCAAATTCAAAAATTTACTCTAATATCATCGACATACAAAGGATGTCTAAAAAAATCCTTATTTTTCAGTATTTGAAGCCCTATAATTTGCTCTCCTAACTGCCTCCAGAAGGCAGGAGATGCTGTCCCAGACAAAGTAAATTTAAAAAATTTTCAGGGGGAGCATGCCCCCGCATCCCCTAGGGCTCGCGCCTCTGGCGGAAATATTTGTGCCCCCCACCTGTATTTGGAAGTGCCCCCTTACTTAATTGATCCTGTGGACGCACGTGCGTCTGTGCGTCCGCCTGTGGGCGCCCCTGATAGAGGGTGTCTAGTCTAGCGTTACAGAACGTTCCTGGGGGATCTGGGGTGTCAAGTTTTAGCGAAAATAACGTTACGTTATTGCCTCTATGATGGAACAGTAGATTTAGAAGAAAACTTTTTTCGGTCTTATTTAAATTTGAAAGATACAAAAGGTTGAACATTAAGTACAAAATGAAGAAAAAATCTCTACTAATTCGATTGTGCACAATTGACAGTAAGAATAATGTGAACAATTTGTAATGGTGATATAAAGCGACGTCAGTAGTATAGCCGCAAAAGGGGAGAGTGCAAGAATGTTGCAAGTGATTACGTAATGTTGCAAAGGGGGGTGGGGGTGTTGCAAAAAAAATTATAAAAATTATTAAAAAATAAAAAAATAAAAAAAAAGGAAAAAAAGAAAAAAATTCCCCCAAAGGGGGGATGCTGCAGGTGCAACAAGGAAAACTTGGAGGCGGCGTTATCCCTCAAGAGAAAGAAGAGAAAGGAGGAGAGGTGTTCACCTGGCAGGAGCCAAGTGCATATTAAGACTTCAGCCGAGTAGGCGTTGTTTTATAGGCTCCTAATCAGCCAGTTGGCTTAGAAGGCGTAAATGGCTTGAGTTGCCAGATAGCGCCATGTATTCATTTAATTCTAATCGATGACTGAGTTGCCAGATACCACTTTTTAGCATTATTATTGTATACACTATTATAGACTCCTAATCAGCCAGTTGGCTTAGAAGGCTTAAATGGCTTGAGTTGCCAGATACCACTTTTTAGCATTATTATTGTATACACTATTATAGACTCCTAATCAGCCAGTTGGCTTAGAAGGCTTAAATGGCTTGAGTTGCCAGATACCACCTTTTAGCGATACCATTGTATACATTATTATATTTCTTAAAAGTTGGTTTAGAATACCGGTAGTAGGTTTAGAAGGCGTAACATGATATAATTAAGTAAAACAACATTGCATCATTCTGTTTATTATAAATATATAGAAAATAAATATACATTTCAATTGAGGAATATGCATATAATCATAACAGTACAGGAAATATATACAAACAATTATGGATATATATAAAATAAATATACATTTCAAATAGAAATAAATATACATTTCAATAATAATAGAAATATGCATATAATCATAACAGTACAGGGGAAATATCACGCAAAATATATATAAATACATTTCAATAATAATAGAAAATATGCATATAATCATAACAGTACAGGGGAAATATCACGCAAAATATATAAATACAATTCAATAATAATAGAAATATGCATATAATCGTACAGGAGAAATATCAAGCAAAATATATAAATACATTTCACTTTTTTTCAAAATACTAAACTCGGTCTTAATCGAGTTTACAATTACATCATTATTGCTCTGCATTACGCAGTATATGCGGCTTAATAATATTTCACCGCTTAAAGTATAGGGAAACCTGTATTCGATATGAAGGGCTTTCATATCGCTCAGTACTATTTTTGTTCCCACTTTACAACCGGTTGGTAAGTCATCTTTAAATACGTCTAGAATACAATCAAAAGCACGCACAAAGAGTTCATCGTTAGCTACATTATTAAATACAGGTTTATAAGCACGCTTTTCCAATCGAGGGTTTATTTCTACCGACTCGAGCTTTTCAATCGTGAACTCACTCAACATAGCGGCAATTGAAATAATCTTCTAAATCGTTACGACAACTGCGCGTTATATAAAGAACTAGTTCTTCAGGGTGAACGGTGTAGGTGAGCTCAGCCTTGTACCGATCAATTGCTTTGTACCAAAG
Organism: Bathynomus jamesi; assembly: GCA_023014485.1. NCBI lineage: Eukaryota > Metazoa > Arthropoda > Malacostraca > Isopoda > Cirolanidae > Bathynomus > Bathynomus jamesi. The sequence goes on along the minus strand of JAJOZX010000240.1, from coordinate 681,097 downwards.
TTCATGGTATTTCAAAGAGTCTAAACTTTTTAAATAAACATCCAGCACTAGACCATTCTCACCAGCCCTACACTCGGTAAACCCATCGAGCAGAGCGGTGTAGGCGTATTCAAGTACTGTATCAAAATAAAGCATGTCCGTAACACGCGCGTCTAATATAGGTTTCAGCTTGCGGAATCCGACGATTTCAAACATTCTGTCGAGGATGAAACGGTTTCGCGTAGGAACAAGAGCGTTATTATCAGAAGCATTCTTCCACATCAGCCGTATATCAATGCACGGCCGATCGTTATTTATACACAACGTACATACAACGGCGTATAAGGGTGCGTCACTAATCTGCTCTCTTCTTGTACCTACGTTAGCAGGTATTTTATAACGATCTTCACTCCACTTCTCAACTATCACGAAGATTCTATTCATCTCCTCGACACTTAAATAAACCCGTTTGTTTGTTTGTCTACATTCCGTTTCCAGTACATAGCTAATGGTACCGGAATTACGCCTGAACACGCGCAACGATTTCGTCACGGACACATCGTACGAGGCGTTGAGAATGCTGCTCAAAGGAAGTTCCATCGTATTCGAGGAGCGCACGTCCACTCGGTTCAAGCTCTGAGATAACTATGAGCCGTGTGAGGCACGCAGGTAGGCAGGAATGGTTCGACGGGCGGCTGACTCGATGATACGTAAATGGGCTTGTTCGTATGATCCGCGAGTCGTACCGAATTGTTGTACATATTTCGGTACAAGAATTAATTTCATCACTACCAGCCTACGCACCAGACATTTACCTCAGGATAAGAACTAGGAACATTTTATGTTTTACTAAACATCTTCACACTCCGGCGCACTATTTGAGAGGAACATATGTTCATATTTTTCCTTTCTGCCCATCAAACGATACTCGTCTCTAAAGTCTGTTAAAAACTCACGCAGGGTACTAGCCACAACCTCACTACGAACCTCATCATGATATACGTTAATATAGTGATAAAAATACTTAAGATTGTCCATGATCACGAGATTCACATTTTCAGTCGTAGGGTATGAGTAATCGACATGGTGTAGCATGACGTAATACCGCTTGTCACACCACCCATCCGCAAGACTCATTATCCATACCTGCTGCTTCTCTTCTGCACGCGTTGTTTCTTTTACTTCACGGTGTATGTGAGACTTTATAAAGTTTAGCTCTGCAGTATACTTCAGCACATCGTCTGTGCAACGAAAGCCTTCAACGATCTCACCAGAACATCCGTACAGTATTTGTTACATCTTGGAACTTCGCACAATCCAATGTGTTTTTAAAAGAGGTATACGAGGAGGAATAGGAAGTTTTTCGGTATCCACCACATCCTGACACTTGCTGAATACCATTTCATAAACGTTGTACAAGCATATTAAAGGTAGCCATTTGAATACACGTCTGATCTGAATACACGTCTGATCTCTCGGGCTTACTGCGGTCGACTGACCACGCAGGGACTCCCAGATAGTAGCATGACCCACGGTCTTACAGTGGGCGGAGCTTAGAACTTTCACCTGCACACACACACACACACACACACACACACACACACACACACACCACAAAGGAGAAAGTGAAACGCTATTTGAAACATGATTTATTTAATAAACGAGATATTCAAGTTATATATATTTACAAATACATTTAATAAAAGATATATTCAAGTTATATATATATATTTACAAACGTGTAATAAATCAATAGATACTTTACAAATACGTTTTAATAAACGAGATATTCAAGTTATATATATATATTTTACAAATACGTGTAATAAATCAATAGATACGATTATATACAAGACAAATACGTGTGAGTTAACATAGAAGCATCAATCGTTTTGGTATCCAAAGGGTACGGTATCATAGGTACCAGGTAACTGGTAACGTTTCCTATAGGTGTTACGGCACACCTTCGTACCCCTAAGTTCCTTCACGCCCCCCAGCTTCTGCGCCCGAAATTGTGGGTGCCTACAATTAGTTGGGAGGTTGTTCGCCCTCATCATCGTCCAACCATACTAGATCCTTCAACGATTCAAAGTTAACAACCCGCCGATTCGCATGGTTGAGCGTATACCCTTTGCCTTCACGATATATTTCATTTCCTCCCCCACCCTGACCCGTACCCCATAAGTCTTAAGTCCTGTTGAGACAAAAGAGTCGGCGTAAGCGTTGTCCCCATACTCGTCCTTGATCTCATCAGTGAGCTCGCCGAGGAACTCCCCAATAGCGGGCATGTATTCACCCTCCCTCTCTGTGAATATCACGCTATCTGTATCGGCATACAATACTCTCCGCCCAGAGAATGCAATAGACCCCAAAGTTTTATACGGGCGTAGGCTGTTGTGAAGCTGGCCACAGGTATGTTGTAACCCTTGAGGTATCTGTGGCAAATTCAGTGTTGTTGTACTTTATTATGTAAGTATTACCTACATTCACGATCTCCATGACCTCTTTATCGGGAGCATTGGCATAATCCCAAACATCGCTATAACTTTGTGCCAAATGAATGCTCCCTCTGCCGGTATTCTGCGCAAATTTTCCCCATAGACTGTTTAGACACAACTTTGCACTAAGCGCTTGCCAGGATTCTTTACAATTTGGACACGATCAAGTTGTATACCTTCGCGGTCGCGGTAACGTTGAATATAGGCAGACTTTTCATCTTCGTATCAACTCCTCGCGGATACCCTGATGCCTCAACCTTATCCTTCAAAAAGGCGTTTATATATGGTGTGAAAAGGTTGGGTAGCTTCTGAAACCTCCACACTCATGTATCTTCAGTATTCTATAACCATGGCGTACGGCTACGGCCAGCTCAGGACTTGTATATACGCCTCTGATCTTACGCTGGTGGGGTATATGGTTACAATCGCCGTTATCCTCTTCCGCGCACTTTCACGCACAGGGGAAACAGAGCTTGTCGTCGATAACGACAGGTAAGATCGGCATCCATAAATTGCGTGGGGGGAGTACGTCTACGAAAGAGAGCCCAAAGTAACGATCATTCAAATTTTTTGAAAATTCATTGATGGAGGGTAGGCTAGGTCCCACCAGTTTCTCAGGAGCGCCCACGGGGTACGGATTGCTCTTCATCACGTATGGGTATAAGAACAGAAATCGTAGTAATGGAGCTTCACGCCCTCCGTAGGTGGAAAGTATAGTCTGAAAGGATTTGTACGTCCTCCAAACAAGCTATCACCACATTTGAGAGGATCCAGCACCATTGAACGCTTGATCGTGTTTATTTCCTCACGGTACACCTCGTCTGTCTCCATCCGTGCATCATATTCATGCTCCCACAAGACTTTGTGAGTGAACTGTGACTAAAGTTGATCGCGGGTGCGGGTCGATGCAAGACAGTCGGCAGGAGACCTACCGTGGATATCTCCGGTGATTCCGCACTCAGGACGGGGGCATCCATGCCACCAGCAACCGTTAAAGGAGTACACAGTCTTCACACCAGTGACACGGTTTTCACTTAACCCATCAACCCAAAAAACACGTCCATTAATCTTAATGGGTACTTCACCCGTGTTGCGGGCGTGCTTTATGTATACACCTGTCTGTTGCTGTAGGTGTATGAGCCAGTAAATAGCCTTGTGCCCGTAACTGCGGGGATTGTTTCGGTGAATAATGGCTAAGGTGTCTTTCGGCATGAAGTTATTCTTGAACACCGTAAAACATAATGATGCGATGGTGGGTGCGACTTGCAATGGATCGCATTTGAAACGGGCTATGTACATCCTTCTAAAGGCCTGGAAAAATACTCTAAGCACGCGCACATCATTCACGCAATAACGCACACATTCATCAGCTATATTATAAGGGTTACTTTCATTAAAACTGTCGTAGTATCGATCAAAGTCTTCACGTTCATCCATACAGTCAAAATAATGTTTGGGGGGTGGTGGGCCTACGTAGTTTAAAGTCTCGCTGGTGAGGAAAGTGTAAGGGAAGTATCCTTTGGAAACTTCAGCTGCTACTCCCATCACCTTGGGTAGCTTTGCTAATTTACAAGGTGTGAAAAATAAAGTATCTTTAAATTGTACATTACCTCTTATCTGCATCTGTATTAATTTGTTGCCTCTTTTCAATGGATCACCTGTAAATATCTCAGAAGATTCGTGTTCAAGCAACTCCTTATAAAGGAACTGCGTGTCAAACTTTGCCCCGTTATGGGCGAGAATATACACAGTCATTTTTTTTAACTTGTCGGCTAACTTGACAATATAGGACACAAATAGTTTCACAGGACTATCGCGGACATTCGTTTTAAAAACGTTTGTCCGTTTACCGCATTTGGGGCACTCGTCACATTCGATACCCATACACTCATCACAGATGGTCTGGCTCACAAGTAAATGTGGAATTACCTCTTTGGTTTCAGCGTTCGTATATGTTTCTATATCGTAGTATTCAGTTATACAAGGGTTATTTTTAGGCTTAGCATCTTTCATATAACACACATGCTTTACTCCATCCGCCTTATATTCCTCCTGGCATGTAGGACAGTGAATTACGTCACACTTGTGCTTAAATTTCCCCCAATTATCCATTGTGTGAAACATACCACATTCACAGATTCATCATTTCCTGCACGTACCAATTGATTTATGGAAATCAAAACAGCTATTATTGAAAAATGTGCGTCTACACACATCACAGTCTCTCTTCTCAGCTTCAACTACACGGCTTTCACATTTGGTGCTTTTACACTGCTCACATACCATGTGACATTCTTTACATGTCTCACTATATCATCCGCAAACTCGAGGCACCCCTTACACAAATCATGATGTCTCCCATATTTTCGACTTTTGTCATAACTCGCATAAAGCCACCTTATATTACGGATGGGGAGATACGTCGTCCCTGACAATCCTAAAATAAGTAGGGGTCTTGTACGATCTCTCACACAGCTTTTAAAAACATACACAGTCCTACGACGATCATCCAACCCAAACACAACTATGCGGACATTCATTTCCTGTTCTACCCTTCTCAGCTCTTCAGGACCCATATTACAGTCAAATTCAAGTTCACAGTCTACAGCTAGTTTACGGGCACGCTCCACGACCGTAGGCAACCAAATTTTTTGAGTCCGTGTATTTTGTACAGTAAACATACGTGCTAAGAGTACTGCTATAAAGCCGCAACCACGATCGACGTTTATATGCTTTCGGTAAATAGTCGGAGAATTGAGGTTAAGAGTGTACGGTATGGCACTATGACCCGCAACACGGAATACACGGTCAATATTTACCGTGAAGTTGTCCATATTGAAGGCTATACTACTTTGAGCGGCTTGCATTATACGTCCTAATATATATTCTACATCTTCAGCCGCCAAACGTCTAAATGGCACTATCACCCAATAATCGTCTACATCACCGTCATCTGACCCGAATCCAAAGGACAGACTCGTCCTGACTTCACGCTCGTCGCGATTCTGAAGAGCAAACTCTATAATAAGCTGTACAACCCGGCGTAGCCCGCGCTCAATTCCATTGCTATACATGGCTCTAGGGTCGACCCTGACTCTATACCGATTTCTAGTCAAGGCTGGGGTGGGAGCTGCGGAGCGCACCAACTCAAACGTTATTTCATCCTCAGCAGAACGGGGGGCGGCGGATGAATTAGGGGATATATTAGCGGAAGGTGCTGCTGGGGGGCCTGTTGCGTAGGAGGTCGAGGGTTGGGGATCTATTATTGTAGACTTAACAGAACGGGGGGCGGCGGATGAATAAGGGGGTATATTAGCGGGAGGTGCTGCTGGGGGGCTTGTTGCGTAAGAGGTTGAGGGTTGGGGACCTATTACTGGTGCAACAGGCGCGTATTTCGGGCGCTTTATACCTGACGTGGGGTTCTCATACCTCCGCTTTGGACGTGCTACCGGTATCGCTGGTGAGGGTTCGTTGGCAGGGGAGGAGATCACAACTACACTGTCGTCGAGGTCGTCATCCGTAATGTCAATGATGGAGTGCTCTACCTCATCGTCATTCACGGTTCTGTGGGAGAAGAAAGCAAAATATAAGGAACAGCACTCAAAATTTGTAATATTTTGTAAATGACCCACTTAGGAGTGTGACGTGTTAGAAATGGACTCTGTAGAAAAATTCAGATTCACGAGCCCATCCACATGTATTATATCTGGACCTACAGGATGTGGTAAAACTGTGTTTATGCTTAAAATCATTAAAGAATAGGGAGAGATGTTCTCGAAATTTGTGCATAAAGTTATATGGTGCTATTCGACGTATCAATCAGTGTTCAACGAGTACCAAGATGATATTTTGTCCCACAAAGGCGTATATGACGTTAATTCGTTAAAGGGAAATGAACATACAATCATTGTAATTGACGATATCATGTTGGAGATGGATAAAACGTTTGCCGAGACATTTACAGTATTCTCCCACCATCTTAACATAAGCGTGTTTTTCATCAATCAGAATCTATTTTTCAAAAATAGATACATGCGCGATGTGTCGTTAAATACGCAATATCTAGTCTTATTCGCGCAACGTAGAGATGTATCACAAATTGGGGTATTAGCCAATCAAATGTTCCCGAATCAGCGTAAGGAGTTTTTGGAAGTTTATAAAGAAGCTACAAGCACGCGTTACGGATATTTGCTTTGCGACCTTCATCCGCGAAACACGTTTAGAGTGCTTCTGCGAACGAATATATTTCCAAACGAGCCTGAAACGGTGTATATTCCAGAATGACAAAGAGACTAAAGAAATACCGTGAATTAATAAAAATCTATCATCGACTGCCCCGGGCAATGCAGCAGATGTTTATTAAAAATATCGGTGCCGACTTTTTAAAATGCATCTGTGAAATCTGTCTCAACGTTATAAACTGCAATGTATCAATGAAAACCCATCAGAAGGCTCGCCTACGCCGCTACAAGAACATAATACGTGCACTCGCTCGTAAAAGTCAAACTGTAGCGAAGAAAAAACGAATTATTGTACAAACAGGAGGGTCATTTCTCCCCATCTTATTTTCAGTTTTGGGTCCTTTACTGACTAGATTAATATAATGAAGAAAGTGGTAGTGATTCCTCAAGAGGTGTACGCTTCACTGCAAAGGAATCCAGACACGGATCTAAATCCCCGTAAAAGCAGACTTAAAAGAATGGAAAGCGAATTGCTAGCTCTATTAAACAGTGAAAAAACACCTGATGAGAAAAGAATCTTATACCAAGAAGCTCTGCAGAAATTTCTTCACGAGTACGAAAATTATAAGAGCCCTACAGAGATTCCTGTGGTTATTAGGCACAGCACGGGGGACGATGGACATGGCGACATAGGATCTGAGCCCGACGATACAGCTGACCAACCAAAAAGATTAGCCACACAACATATCGAACATGTATTAAAAAGCACCCTCCCGCATACATTGAGGAGTAAAGGCTTAAGTCTTTATAATCAATTGAATGAGGATTCCGCCATACAATGGACCGATACGGGGGAGATCATTGTGGAAGGATCAAAGGTACAGGGATCAAATATCGTAGACATTGTCCATGATCTGGTGAGAAAGTGGGATAGGCCATCACCATCAGGCTGGAAGCATATTAAAGCAAGACTACAACAAATAAATGTCCCTAAAACGCTGATAGGAAATCTGAACAGGTTAAAAGACTTGGAACATGCAACGCATGTGACGCAATTGAAGACGCCGTCGCCCCCAGCGGTAACACCTTTGAAGAGGAGCAAGAAGAGGTTAAACCAACCCTACCCACGTGCCTCTAAAATACGCAAATGGCTAACGTATTAACTAAACGCTATTATGACGTTTCTAACCCATCCTCTTACGGCGGCGTAGATAGACTGTACAGAAGTGTTTACGGAGTAGGAAAAAAAGATGTTGAAAGAGTTTTGAGGGAGCAGGACGCTTATACGCTTCATAAGCCTGTGAGAAAAAGGTTTAAAACAGCCAAGACAACGGCTTCCTCGATTGATTCTATTTGGCAAGCAGATTTAACAGACATGCAAAGGTATTCTGTGTATAACGATGGTTACCGCTACATTCTATTCATAATAGACGTATTCTCTAGATATCTGTGGCTAGTTCCTCTGAAAAATAAATCACCTGAAGCAGTTGCTAAAGCCACCAAAACGCTAATGTTAAAAGAAAACAGGGTTCCTGGCTATTTTTGTACGGATATGGGGAAGGAATTTATAGGCCGTGCTTTTCAGAGCATGTTGACAGAGTTTAATATCAGCTATTACACAACAAATTCTATACATAAGGCTTCTTTAGCTGAAAGATTTCAGCGCACCATAAAGGAACGCATGCACCGTTATTTTACACATAAAAACACATACAGATTTCTAGACATTCTGGAATCATTGGCATCATCCTACAACCGCTCGCACCATCGCACGATTGGGACAACACCTAACGAAGTTTTAGAAAGAGTACGGTCCCGAGAAGAGATGGATCACCACCACCACCACCACACTCTGCGCGCTTCAAATCAATGATTATGTAAGGCTGTCGCGTTCGGGGAATAAATTCGCAAAGGGTTTTGAGCAAGGATGGACACGCGAGATTTTTAAAGTTAGGACTGTGAGACCTAAAGGTGAGATAATGATGTATTACATTGAAGATTTGAATGGGGAAGAAATCTCAGGAGGTTTTTACCGAGAGGAGTTGCAGAAAGTTGCGTTTAATTTAGAAAAAAATGTGTTTAAAATTGAGAAAATTTTAGGAAGCAAAGGTTCAGGAAAGAGAAAAATGTACCTGGTGAAATGGCTAGGGTACCCAGAAAGCTTCAACACCTATATAAAAGCTGATGCAATAATGAAGCTTAAATAGTATGCAACATGGCTCCTAACCATTTCTACGTCACACTCCCGTCCTCCTCGTCCCTGTCTGTACACCCTAACAACACACTAGCCAACTTTGTAACAGAGCTCCACGGGCACATTGAGTTGGGTCGTGATTCGTATGAGGTGGGGATATGTGAAATTCAGCTGGACACCGTCTTTTTAAATATTGAACATAAAGAAACCGTTTTTACGATTCTTAGAGACATTGACGAGTGTGAAAAAGCTGGGGTAGCTATGGATGAGACTATGCGTATCGCTCGGACTAAGGCTGCACGGTATTACAGTACAGAAGTAAGACTAGGACCGGGTCAATATGGTTCGGTCGAGGATGTTGTGAGAGGCTTAAACGTAAGTTTAAGAAACTCAAACCTTACGAATGATTTAGTATATGAAATCGTAAACAACTCTGCACATACACTAATCCTAAAATCAAAGACTAACAGACGTCTTAAAGAACATAGAAAGTTCAAAATTCTAACCAACGGCCGATATAGCGCAGCCTTCCAAAGAGACACATTTCACGAGGCACAGTATAACTTGTCCAGATTAATGTATCAATTGAAGATGGAGAAATTGGCTGAAAGGTCCCCAGACGTGCTATATTTACAGTAATATAGTGGAGCACCAGTTTGTTGGGGATACCCAGGCACGCCTGCTGCGCATTGCTCACATCCCCAACCATAGAGGAAGGAGTTTGAGTATTACATATGACAGACCCCATTATGTGAATGTCGCAACTAATTTAATAACCAATATCTCAATATATATAAGAACGATTGAGGGTGAAAACTTCCCATTCGGTAACGGGAGCTTAACAGTGAAGCTACACTTTCGACGCACTGAGTTATAATGGATAGAAAGCCTTTCACCGTCTATCGAGGGGTGAGATACCAGCGCGGTAGTGGACTTGGATCCATTTTTTCATCCATACTACGTACGGCTGTTCCTTTGCTGAAGAGGGGTGCCAGATACCTTGGAAGGAAAGCGCTACAATCAGGCCTTAACACTGCAGAAGACATATTGGCCGGGGCTAAACCTAAAGAAGTTCTAAAAAAACATTTAAAGCGTACACGGGACGAAATCATCAAAGATGCAAAGAGAAAAATGCGTGGTGGCGGGAAGAAGAAGAGGGCTCCCCGGAAGAAGAAGGGGTCACGTGGTATTAAACGTAAAAGGCTATCAAAAAAGAAGTGCTGTAAGCGAATGAAACCTATGGTTGACCACTTTTTTGACTGATATAAGCTAAGGACATTGATCTCATGAATCATAGTTTGTTTACCACTTGTCGAGAGAGGAGTCACTATTTCGCCATGGCACGCTTCATCCACCCATGTAGTTCACAATGCTGTAAATCGGAGCTGTCCCTTTTTGAGCTCCCGCCAACCCAAGTTTCTATTGACCACAGTGACTTTATTACAATTAACCCTTTAAACACAATTAGTTCCCCGAGTGCACCTATAGAATTCGTGATACCCAGCTCAGGTCCTTACTTTTTTGATCCAAGCTGTGTGCACATGTACGCTAAGCTACGTATAGCCCATTCTGATGGAACGGTCTGCGATGACAAATATGCTGTATACCCTGAAACAAACTTTCTGCACTCCATATTCAACCAGTGTGACGTATATTTAAATCAGACCAACATATCGGCAGGCACGGGGTACTATCATCTACGAGCCTATCTGGAAAATGTCCTCAACTTTTCCAAAGAAGCGAAGGCTACCTTTTTAAGTGCCGAGGGATATTATCAAACTAAAGATGAAAATAGTATAAAGGACAAATTTAAAAATTGTAAAAAGAAAATATACGAGTGTTTTGGACGGTTGCACACAGATTTCACTTTCCAGGAGAAGTTGCTTGTCAACGGGGTGGATATGAAAATATAGCTCACCCGCACGAGTCCTGAGATCTGCTTAAATCTGGATGCGGATCAAGAAGAGGGTGCAAAGCCCGTTGTGGTTCACATTATGGACACATACCTCCACGTACGGCGAGTGAAATTAAGTTCACCAAAACAACTAGAAATTGAGAAAAATTTACTAAACGCTACAGTGAAATATCCTATTAACAGAGTGCAAATCAAACTATATACGGTTCCTGCAGGGTTGGCATCGAAGCAGATAGAAAACATTGCCCTGGGAAATCTTCCTAAAAGGATATTAATCGGCATGCAGGACCACGCTTCGGTGAATGGAAAATATAAAAAGAGTACCTTTAAATTCGAGAATTTCGGACTTAAAATATAACTCTATACGTTAATGGCACTGCTTTGGGTGGAACAATGGGTACGGACTATTCATCAGACGCTGTGTTACCTCTTTGTGCCAGAGCCTATAGTAATCTGACCCATATTGCAGGTGATTGTGATGAGCTTGGTAATGGGGTAACGCAGGAAGAATTCATTGATCAATTTAACCTTTACCCGTTTGACATTACACCTGACTTATCTGCTAGCGTAAATACCCATTTAACCCCACAGCAGAGCGGAAACATCTCAGTGCGGCTGGAATTCGCCAAGCCTATAGACGCTCCTATTAGTGTACTAGTATATCTCGAATCGCAAGCCCTAATAGAAGTAGATAGATTTAGGAGCGTTATCACTGACTTTTAAAATGGATGCTAATACACTTCAGAAAGTAATGGAGCGAGTCACACGTTCCAAATTTATCGGCGTGTTTGCGAAGAATGAAACATTGAGTTTGCCAAGTACGCGAGAATGCGGTAGTCTTATTGTGAACACAGACATCATCGGTAATGAAGGGATTCACTGGATCGCTGTCTATTTTAAAAATAGACAGCGCCTGTACTATTTTGATTCACTCGGTACTCAACCCTGGAGTGACCCTATTATTGTAAAATTTCTCGCTCAGTTACATATTCCCGAAGTTGTATGGAACCCATTTCGCATGCAAGGATATTTTACTAATGTTTGCGGAATGTACTGCGTCTCATTTCTCATGCATATGTCGTGATAAAGAATTTATAAATTTTTTAAATTTATTTGACCCGTGTCACACTCGCCGAAACGATGAAATGGTATGCAGACAGATAAAAATCCGTTTTCCAATTGTACGTACTCGTTGTATATTATAATGTTTTTGTTCGTATATTTGTAACGATATATTCTGTAGTTGTTTATTGTACTGATTTCTTTCATTTAATAAATTTATGAAAATATATTGTCTTCTTATCCCAAAAAGATCGAAAAACACTTACATTATTTCGGTGTGACATTGTTGACTGATCAGTATATCCTCCCTATTCCGAGATTCTTCAAAAGATTGTATAACACGTGTCAAATCCTCATCGGACCTTAAAGGAATAATGTTCATTCTTTTAAAACATATACAGAGTATACAGACAGATCCCCATTATGTGAAGATATCTTTGGTTCGAGGAATAACATTGATTGCCATAAAAAATTTCGATTTTAGCATAATGGGGATAACCAAATAACATTGATTGACATAAAAAATTTTTGGCGAGTATCTATTTGACGAGATACTACAACTCTCCATATATATATAAAAACGAATTATAGACACTTACATTTCTATGGTAGTCCCCTGCGTCGGGTTGTAAGGAGCGTCACTGCAAATATCTTCTACGGTTTGCGTTGGGAATAATTCGCCACGGTCAATCGCATTGAAAAGACTAATTGCGGTTAATGCTGCAGTATCACTTTCTTCATACAATTCCGGGGAGACGTACAGGTCCATGGTGGAGGATGTGTGACATTGCTGACTGTTCAGTATATCCCCCGTATTCCGAGATTCTTCAAAAGATTGTATAACACGTGTCAAATCCTCATCGGACCTTAAAGGAATAATGTTCATTCTTTTAAAACATATACAGAGTATACAGACAGATCCCCATTATGTGAAGATATCTTTGGTTCGAGGAATAACATTCATTGCCATAAAAAAATTTCGATTTTAGCATAATGGGGATAAGAGGTAAAACTAAATAACATTGATTGACATAAAATTTTTTTGGCTAGTATCTATTTGACGAGATACTACAACTCTCCATATATATATATATATATATATATATATATATATATATATATATATATTATATATAAATCGATTTATAGACACTTACATTTCTGTGGTAGTCCTTTGCGTTGGATTGTAAGGAGCGTCACTGCAAATATCTTCTACGGTTTGCGTTGGGAATAATTCATCACGGTCAATCGCGTTAAAAAGACTAATTGTCGTTAATGCTGCAGCGTCACTTTCTTCATACAAATCTGGGGAGACGTACAGATCCATGGTGGAGAGAATGATTATTCACTGACGCGAAAATAGCTACTGTTACTCCCAACTGAAAAATAGCCCCTTTTATATGCACAATCGCCAAGCTCCGCCCCAAAAGACCAGATGTTCGTAGTGATTGGCTGCCGATGTAGCTGGGTGGAGCTATGACGTGTACCAATCCGCTATAACGGGACCGGACGAGTAACATATATATATATATATATATATATATATATATATATATATATATATACATATACATATCACAAGATGTTTAAAAGACTGTATATATATAATTATAGTAAACTTAGGTCAAGATAAACTAGTTATCCATAAAAACCTAATTGGTTTTCTATAATTCTGTTTTCTATGGTTGGCTGAATAGGCTAACTACGTTATTTGTTTCGTCGGATTGTGTTTTGGCTAATTTCAAGTTTAATGAAGTTCAAGTTAATGCTATATTTGCTTCTAATCGTTAAACACTATATACATCTATTGTAAAACACTATATACATCTATACATCTATAGTGAAACACTATATATATCTATTTATCTATCTTAAAAAATTATAAAATATTTATCGTTTAATTTTGCTCATGTTGTTTGGAAAATTTAAAACATTCAAACTTGTTTTAAATAAATAAAAAATTAATATATATATATATATATATATATATATATATATATATATATATCACAAGATGTTTAAAAGACTGTATATATATAATTATAGTAAACTTAGGTCAAGATAAACTAGTTATCCATAAAAACCTAATTGGTTTTCTATAATTCTGTTTTCTATGGTTGGCTGAATAGGCTAACTACGTTATTTGTTTCGTCGGATTGTGTTTTGGTTAATTTCAACTTTTAAATGAATTGTTTCATAAATTTTCGTTATTCGTGACTTAAATATTTATAATAAAAATTAAGTGTGTAAAATTATTTATTTAATAAACAGAATTTAATTGGATTAACTACCGTCATATATATTGTGGTAGACTATTTAAATGGATGATTAATATATGGTTTTTGCTATCTGGGACACATGGCGCTATCTGGCAACTGAATACATTGCGCTATCTGGCAACTCAGCCAGAATAGAGGTTTATAAAAGACCGAGAGACGACTGACGGAGTCATTCAAGCTCGGCTCCCAGCCGAGCAAGGACCTCTGGTCCTTCTCTTTCTGGCCCTTTGGGAAAACCCCTTAGAGGCCTCTTAGGTTAGGAAAACGAAAATAACTTGTGGGAGAACTCCGCCTCCAAGTTGCGTGCCTTGCAATCAAAGGCCACTACTCTTTTTCTCTCTCTCCTTCAGGTGTCTCTCTCTCCTTCAGGTGTACCCCTCCCCCCTTGGCTCAGCCAACTGGCTGATTAGGAGCCTATAAAACAACGCCTACTCGGCTGAAGTCTTAATATGCACTTGGCTCCTGCCAGGTGAACACCTCTCCTCCTTTCTCTCCTCTTTTCTCTCTGGCCCTTTGGGAGGAATAGCTTGGGGGAGAACTCCGCCTCCAAGTTGCATGCCCCTTGCAACCTAGGTTGGCAACAAAGGCCAGTACTCTTTTTTTCTTTTTTTTTTCTTCTTTTTTTTCTTTTTTTGCAACAACAACCCCCCCCTTTGCAGCATTGTATAATCACTTGCAACATTCCTGCACTCTCCCCTTTTGCGGCTATACTACTGACGTCTAATGGCGAAAAAATAAAAGTCTCGTAAATTCTGTAATTTTTCAGGTTTAAATGATTATCGCAAAATACGAGACACCTTGTCACAATGAAAATGTACTCGAATGATTTGAAGGCGGGTCCTGATAAGGAGTGTCATCGTCCCTTGCAGCATCTGGAACTGAAAAGATAAAATCGAGTAATCAAAGCTAAAAAGATTGTTTTGCAATTCATGCGATAAATACTTTTAAAGGTATAGTGGACCTAGATTTATTTCCGAGTGATACGAATTGCTTCGAGGTCACCAGCTTCAATTACACCCAAGCAAATATTGTTAAGGTTATAAAAAAGCACCTTATTGTTTTGTATTTAATTAAGAAAATAAATCAGTTATTTGTTCACAGTGAATAACAAATGATTGACAGTAATTATTTAACAGCCTTTATATTATGCTAAGATGACATGGAGCTTAGCCAATAAGAGGAATGGTTAAGAGCGTAATTGACAAGTAATACATTCATTTATGGTAGGCAAATGGCATGCAAAATGGAACAGTGAATGGGCCTAGTAATGACAAAGAATGCACGTGCGTTTAGTACAGTGAATAGAATACGTAACACACTGATTAAGTAGGCTAAAGGTTATGCATGAATGAAAGTGGGATAAATGATGCAGCCAAATGATAATGGAAATTATGCACGTTAAATTGGTACACTGTAAATGGATTAGGTAGGCTAGAGTTACGCATAAATGGAACACTGAATGGGCCTAGTAAATGATATAAGAATGCACGTGCGTTTAGTACACGGGAAGTAGATTCGGCCGTCAATAATTCACTGGGGAACAAAAAAAAATTGTTTTCTTGGTGCCTGAGATTTTAGACCTTATTCTGGATATTTTCATGCCACTGATTCAGAAAATATCATCCATTTTGTTCTAGCAGCTCTAGTTTTTGAGATATTGCATACGTTATTATTTACTTTATTACCCTTCTGGAACGGTATTATGAGTTGCTCGTAAATCTAAATGCATCTGTATAATTAAATTGTAGCTATGATTTTGCTGATGTTGCTGTTTTGCATGTGTATTGTACATGTACTAACGTGAATTCTTTCCTGTTACAGGTGTTGACATGGCTTCATCACGAAGAAAGTGTTTAAATCATCCAGATGTGTTTTGTTTTATCTGCGGAGAGTACACGTTCATTGAACAGAGAAAAACTATTACTGATTTTGTGAAAAAAGCTTATTTTGCCTATTTCAAAGTACAACTAGGGGACCAAGATAAGCCATGGGCTCTATTGAAAAATTTATTGTTTAGATGGAGATATATTATTTTTATTTAGGTGTAGTATTAAGGTTAAGTTTACTTTAAATAGACTCGGTAATTATAGAAATAATAATGGCCTATTTAGACACTGTCAACACAGCTACAGACTTTTTCACTGTAGGTTGCAGTGGTTTTCAGGTTAAATTTGGTCAGCAGCCAGATTACTAACTATGGTGAAGCTAAATTCATCAAAATTAATTTAGACTTACCAAAAATGAAGTTGCCAGTTGAACGTTACCCTTTCAGTTTCTAACTGATTCATAAGTTTCATTTAGTTTCCAGGTTTTTAAATTTCGTTGTTGTTTTAGGTTATCGTTTAACACACTGCTAGGTTATTTATTTGTAGGGGCTATTTCCCAGACCTAGGTTTTGCAGGTTAAGTTAGGCTAGGGCTGGATTGCCCTTAAGTTTTTGGTTTTAAAAGTTTAAGGTTTAGAAGGTTTTATTTAAGTTAAGTTAGGGCTATATTGCCTTTAGGTTTTAATAGGGGCTATAACAGCCATTTAATTATTGAGTTAGGGCCGTTGTAGCCCGGTTCGAGTTTCGTCTAGGTACCTAGTTTTTCTCTTACCTTAGTTATTTTCTTTAACTTACTTGCACCTAGTTCTGATAGGCCTCTATTTAGTTAAACATGGGTTTTGATTAATTGCAGTGGTTATTAATTAAGGATACGATTTAATTAAAGGTTGTTAGATTTGAAGGTTGACTCAGTTTCCCGGTTTGGGTAACCACGAGCATTTTAATTTTTTTGAGAAAAAAGGGGCCCGCTTCATGCGGTCAAAAATTTTCAAGACTGGCCAAAGCTCCGTTTGTCTTTGTCCCAGAAACTTTTTTTTTTCCTTCTTTTTGTTAATTAGGGAAACCCAACTTCACTAGTTGGTTAGAAACGAGGGTTTTTATTTTTATTTATTTTGTTTATATTTTCTTTGGAAATATATGCGGTTATTTCTAACCACTTTTTTCAACATTCCCCCCAAGGGGAAAAATTTACCCAGAATTGTATTCTTGGGAAATTTTATTTTATTTTATTTTTTTTTTGAATGAAAATGACATGCTCTTCAGAAAAGTTCCTTTTAGGTGAAATATGAAGATGAAAGCGTCTTTTCTGTAGAACGTTGGTCCTAAGTTATAGCTATTTACAATTATTTACAATTTTCTATTTGTGGTCTTCACAAAGATCCACTCTGTATTTTCCTTTGCAGTTCTTCCCGAAATCTAACTGCAGCTTGTCTTTGTGGTCGGGGTTGAGTAGCGGCAGTAGTAGTGTCAGGAGAATCTACAGTTCCTGATTCCGTGGAAGAATTTTCCAGTTCTTCCAGGTCAATATTTGGCTTATCAGTTATTTCCAGTGGGTATAACCGATATATGTGTCTTCTGGAGAGATGACCATTGGGTGTTTTTACAGTTACGTGCCTGATTATGCCATCTTCATCTGGGTGTAATGTTTCAATTACAGCAATCTTCCAGAAGTATTTGGGATTCATAGAATTTTCATCTAAGAGACATAGTTCTCCTACTTTAGGTTCTTTACTTACTGGTTGTTTGTGTTGTTGGTATTCTTTTTCCCTCAAACTACTCAAATATTCGTATCGCCATCTTTTTTTGATTTCTTGAGATTGTTTAGCTCCCTTATGAAAGTAATCCAGTATTTTCTTTCTTTCTTTGTCCTCTGTTGTTGTCATATAATCAGCATCCACCTGATCGTCTTCATTAACTGCTTCTTGGGTATCATTAGTGGTTAAAAAGTTGAATTTGGTATTGTCATACCCAAAAAGCAACTTGAAAGGAGTTAGTAGATCAGAGGAAGGATCTTCATTTGAATTAACATAAGTGAGTGGTCTTGAATTAATTGTGTTCATTATTTCAAGAACAATTGTTTTTAGTTCAGTTAACGGGATTTTTCTTCCTTTTAGGGAGGTATAGAGGGCTCTTTTGACTAAACCCACCATTCTTTCAGCTATTCCTAAGGTTCTGGGTGAATAGGCTGCTGTAAATTTCCACTGGATACCATGATCAGAGAGGTACTGAGACACAAGAACATTTTGGAACCAATGTTTAAGGTAATCTTCAGATCTTTTGAAGGTGGATTGATTGTCTGAAATCAAAACCTTTGGAAGGGAGTAGTTTAAGGACAAATGGTAGAGTTCTCTTAAAAAGGTTTTAGCAGAAAGGTCAGTGCAGATGTGAAGGCTAGTGAATCTGGTGGCGCAGCAAGTGAACAATAATAAGTAGACTTTCATGAATTGGTTATTCTCATCCTGGACAGAAATTGGACCAACATAGTCAAGGGCAGTTTTTTCAAAGGGTTTTTCATAGCTTAAACGTTCCGTTACTAAGGGTCCAGTAGTAGGCACTTCATAAGCCATGGCAAAGTATTTTTGGCAAAACAGACATTGTTTCAGAACCTTTTTAACTACTTGCCTTATTTTGGGGATCCAGAATTCCTGTCTGAGGAAATTGCATGTGGTAGCTAAGGTTGCATGACTGGCTTTTGCATGACATTCAGTTACAATTAACGTTGTTAAATGAGAATTTTCGGGCAGTAGTACAGGATACCTAGCAGAATAGTTAAGGTTAGTTGCATATTTATATCTCCCCATTGTTCTGACTAACCCTTCTTTGTCAATGAAGAGTTTTAGATTCTTTTGCAGCTTTGTTAGGTCCTCAACTTTTGCTCCTTTATTTAGTTTGTGGATTATTTCTTTTTCTTTTGAGAAATGTTGTTGCTGGACTAATTTTAGCCAGTAATTTGTGGCCTTAGTTTTGTAAGCTGTATGATTTTTCTCCAAGACAGCAATTTGTTCTTCCATTGTCAGGTTACATTTCGGGTTATATTTGTGAGTGCGGAAGTACTTTAAGTTTTCTATGAACCGTAGAACATAGGCAGTGATTCTGACCAGTTTTTTCCTGTTAGAGAATCTTTCCATATTTAACAAGGGAGTTTTTTCATTTATTTCTTTACAAGTTGTTTGACACACATTTATTGTTGTCTGTAAGGTTTCTTGGTGGGGGTTAAAAATTAAGTTGGTGGGCCATTCCATCTCATTTCTCAAAAATGTGGGACCATGTTGGTAAAAGTGAAGAAGTTTTTGAAATTTCTTGAAAGATATTGGTCTGGTGAGTAGGTCTGCTGGGTTGTCTTCTCCTGCTACATGTCTGAATTCCAGGTGATGGTTTAAGTTTCTTGTTGCTTCCTGAATGTCTTTCACTCTGTTTTTTACAAAGATTGATTTCATTTTTAGAGATTTTTGAGCAGTCCAATTTAAAGCCACTTGTGAGTCTGTCCAAATTATTGTTTTGAAGAACTTTTGGTTTTCTGAGTTTTCTTCTAGGTAGGTTTCTTTAAGGTATTCTAGGACTTTGGTTCCTAGGCAGATTGCCATTAATTCCAAGTTACAAATGGTCCAATTTTTTGATTTGGGATTGACTCTTGATTTAGCGTAAATTAGTTCGGATTTTCCATTTCCAACTAGATAGCAACTTACTGCATAACCTTCTTGGCTGGCATCACAAAAGATGTGGAGTTGAAGATTTTCCATGAGAGGTTTGGGATTTTCAAAAGCTTGTCTAGGAAAATTCAGAAATTCCACTTTGTTTATTTCTTTACAAAGTTTTTTCCATTCACGCAGCATTTCCAGTTCTAGATATTCATCCCAATTTTTTTTGGTAGCTGTTACTTTCTGCATGAAGAGTTTTAATTTAAACACTAAGGGTGCAACAAATCCAATTGGATCAAACAATGATTGCACAGAACTTAGTATTTCTCTTTTAGTTTTGGCTTCTGAGTTCAAGTTTACCGTTTTTAGATGGAGTGTATCAGCACTTGTGTTCCAACCATATCCTAATAGTTTTACATTTTCTTTATCTTCGGAGAGGCTATGTCATGTTTTTCAAATAGTCCTTGAAGTTCTGAGTGATTAGAGGCCCATTCATATAGCTTCAAATTATATTCAATTAAAGTGTTTACACTATAATTGTAAGGTCTTTGAGTTCTGAGAGATTGTTGGCATTAATTAAAGCATTGTCCATGTAAAAGCGGTTAGCTAGGTAGTCTGCCACTTGGTTTTGTTGTTCATTAAATATGTGTTGTAGAGATTGTTGTAGTAAAAATGGACTGCTTTTGTTGCCAAAGGTAACTCTTTTATATTTATAGCAGCTCAGGTTGTTGTCATTTGGAGCCAATTGGGTATTCTTTACCCACAGAATTTTGTGGGCATTGCAGTCAAATTCTGTTTGATATTTAAGTTGTAAATATGCTTTTTGAATGTCCCCAATCATCAAATATTTACCATGCCTTAATTTAATGCACAATTTTGCTAAGTGAGGTAGGAGTGAAGGGCAGTCCTCAGTAGCATCATTTACGGTTATTTCTTCTGGTTTGCTTTTACCCGAGGGATCTACTACAATCCTAACTTTAGTTGTTTGTACCCCAGGGCGAACTACGGGAAAGTGAGGTAAAAAATTTCCTGCTTGTCTTAAGTGTTCTGTTAGAGGTACTTCTTCTATTATTCCTTCCTGGAATTGTTGTTCAAGGATGTCTGAATAAGGTTGCATTAAGTTATCTTTTTTTAATTTTTTGCAAGTGGACTTTAACCTGCTAATAGCATAGTTAAAGTTTGGTGAAATTTTATCTTTTTGGTCATTCCATGGTACCTTAACAGACAATCTTTCATCTTCTATTTTAACTTCCTTTTCAAAGTTTGCAATCAGATCTTTTTCTTTGTTTGAAAGTGGTTCATCCCCAGAAATACCCAAGTTTTCTAGTTTGCTAAATTGTGCAATCTGGTGTTCAATTTTTTTTAGATCTTCATTAGAAGTTGTACTAGTAGGTAGCGGGTTGGTAATACAGAAGCTGATCTGATCTCTTATTGGTTCGTTTTCTTTTTCAGGGTAGTAATCTGAAGGGAAACCCAATAAAAGTATTCCATAGGGAGATTTATAACAAGAGGCCGTATGAATCTGATGACTGCTGAGGGCAAAAAGTTTGTGGGTTGCAGCCCCAAAAATTAACATGAAGTCAGCCACTTCATCAGCTTCAAAGTGATCTGCAAGCTGATAATTTAATGATTTTAAATAAGTTTGAAGTTTCAGTAATCCTGGAACTTCATATTTAATATTAATATCATCAATTATGATAGCTTCTATTTCTTGGTAGTTTCCAGGGTTTCTAGAATCCTCCAATTTAATTATAGCTACTTCATAATTTGGTTGTTTCTTGTCGGCTATAAATCCTGTTATGGTTATGGATTCCTCGTAGTGTTTAGTTGGAAGATTTAATTTTTTCACGAGTTCCTTGGTAATGTAGCTGGCTTGACTACAATTATCCAAAAGTGCTCTGCATTTAATTGATTTTTCTGAGTTTCTTATTCTCATTTGCATGGAAGGGATTAATGCTACTTCTTGATCAGTGTTTTTTAAACTTAATAAGTTAGTAACTTGTTTCCCTTGTTTGGAGTTTTCTTTTTGGGTAGCTACTTCCGTACTGGTTTTGGTTTTCTTATCTCCCTCTGGTTTTCCTTTTTGTTTGGTACAAAGGAAGGATAAATGGTTAGAAAACCTACAAAATGAACAGGGTTGTAAAGAAATGGGGCATTCTTTGGCTTGGTGTTTAGATGAGGTACATTTAGTACAATAATTTAATTTAGCAAGTTTTTTCAGTTTATCCCAACTTTCAGGGAAAGAATCACATTTTGAGATTTTGTGAGAGTTTTTCTTACACAATTTGCAGTAAGGTTCTCTCTGGTCAGTATATTGAGCTCTTCTTGAGGATTGTTTTTGGGTAGAAACCGCCAGAGCAGCTGTAGTTTGGCCAGAATACCATGGTTTTCTGGCTGGTTCTGGAGAGAAGTTTTTTTTTGTTTAGGTATCAAGGTAGTCAACTCACTTTGTTCCAGATCAAAATTAACATTAGCTAAGGTTTTGGTAGCTTCAGCAATTGCTTCTTTAAAATTATTAAAGGGGTCATAGAGTTTAAACCCACAAGTTCTTAAAAATTCCTGAGTTTCTTGAGTTAGTTTATTATAATATACATACAAGAGTATATCTTCTAATTCTAATTTTTGAGTTTGCATTAAATTTATGGTAGAGTGCATATCTGCTTGAAAGTCATGAAGTGATTTAAAATTTTTGGTTATTATGGATTTAGTTAAAAGGGATTTTATTATGGAGAATTTAATTTGGCCTGGTGTTGCATAACAGCCCTCCAACTGCTGCCATGCTTCTTCATAAGAGGTTTTACTTTCTTGCATGCAGTTGATTTGAATGGCAGGGTTTCCACTCAAATGTTGTTTTAGGTAGGCAAATTTCTCTTCTTCGGAAAGACCTATGTTATCATAAATGTTTCTGAATGAGGTCTTAAAGTTTTGAAATTTAGAGGGATTTCCATCAAATGGTAATATTTGAAGCTCAGGAATTTTAGTACTTATTCTTAGTTTAGGTTTGGCTTCGGCATTATTTTCTTTTTTAGTTGTTAATGCTTGTATCATTTGATCTATTTCAAAGTGGTAATAACTATTTTTTTCATCTAGTTCTTCTTGTTTATCCTCTGAGAAGCCTTCGGAACAAACATACATTCTAAGGATTTCCTCGTCTAAATTTTGTAACTTGTCCAGTTGTGAGGACAAAAGCCGAGCATGTGAATTTTTTTGTTCCTCAGTCCAATCATCCCATCTCTCTTTGATTGTAGCTAAAAGTTTAGTAGCTGAGGTTCTGATTGCTCCCCTCCTTTTTACCAGTTTACTAGTTTCAAGTGCTTCCACATCACTTCCCAACCAGGTCTCCATACTTTTTCCACGAGTGGCTTCAGTTTGATTAGCCATTTTTAGGTTTATTATGGGTAGGTAGGTTAGGTATTTTAGGTTAAGTAGGGTAGGTTATGTACGTTTGGTAGGGTAGGTAGGTTAGGTTGGTTTGGTAGGTTAGGTAGGGTTGGTAGGGTAGGGTAGGTTTGTTTTTTAGGTTCAGCCAGGTTAGGCTAGGTTTGTTTTTTTAGGTTCAGCCAGGTTAGGCTAGGTTTTTTTTTTTAGGTTCAGCCAGGTTAGGCTAGGTTTGTTTTTTTAGGTTCAGCCAGGTTAGGCTAGGTTTGTTTTTTTTAGGTTCAGCCAGGTTAGGCTAGGTTTGTTTTTTAGGTTCAGCCAGGTTAGGCTAGGTTTGTTTTTTTAGGTTCAGCCAGGTTAGGCTAGGTTTGTTTTTTTAGGTTTAGCCAGGTTAGGCTAGGTTTGTTTAGGTTGTGTAAAAAATTTAATTCACTGGATTTAAAACTATTGTATCAGAATTAAAACAAAAAAAGGGTAACTAACTTCTCGACTGCCCACCCGGGGGCGCCATATTGAAAAATTTATTATTTAGATTGAGATATATTATTTTTATTTAGGTGTAGTATTAAGGTTAAGTTTACTTTAAATAGACTCGGTAATTATAGAAATAATAATGGCCTATTTAGACACTGTCAACACAGCTACAGACTTTTTCACTGTAGGTTGCAGTGGTTTTCAGGTTAAATTTGGTCAGCAGCCAGATTACTAACTATGGTGAAGCTAAATTCATCAAAATTAATTTAGACTTACCAAAAATGAAGTTGCCAGTTGAACGTTACCCTTTCAGTTTCTAACTGATTCATAAGTTTCATTTAGTTTCCAGGTTTTTAAATTTCGTTGTTGTTTTAGGTTATCGTTTAACACACTGCTAGGTTATTTATTTGTAGGGGCTATTTCCCAGACCTAGGTTTTGCAGGTTAAGTTAGGCTAGGGCTGGATTGCCCTTAAGTTTTTGGTTTTAAAAGTTTAAGGTTTAGAAGGTTTTATTTAAGTTAAGTTAGGGCTATATTGCCTTTAGGTTTTAATAGGGGCTATAACAGCCATTTAATTATTGAGTTAGGGCCGTTGTAGCCCGGTTCGAGTTTCGTCTAGGTACCTAGTTTTTCTCTTACCTTAGTTATTTTCTTTAACTTACTTGCACCTAGTTCTGATAGGCCTCTATTTAGTTAAACATGGGTTTTGATTAATTGCAGTGGTTATTAATTAAGGATACGATTTAATTAAAGGTTGTTAGATTTGAAGGTTGACTCAGTTTCCCGGTTTGGGTAACCACGAGCATTTTAATTTTTTTGAGAAAAAAGGGGCCCGCTTCATGCGGTCAAAAATTTTCAAGACTGGCCAAAGCTCCGTTTGTCTTTGTCCCAGAAACTTTTTTTTTTCCTTCTTTTTGTTAATTAGGGAAACCCAACTTCACTAGTTGGTTAGAAATGAGGGTTTTTATTTTTATTTATTTTGTTTATATTTTCTTTGGAAATATATGCGGTTATTTCTAACCACTTTTTTCAACAGGCTCCTCATGTTGTGTGTAAAACGTGTACGGAGCATCTGCGGCAATGGACCAACGGAAAGAGGAGGTGCCTGAAATTTGGTATACCAATGGTATGGAGAGAACAGAGAAACCACATTGATGACTGTTACTTTTGTTTGGTGAATATAAAGGGCATCAATGGACGTAACCGGAGTAAATGGACGTATCCTGACATAGACTCAGCTAGACGGCCTGTTTCACATTCAGATGAGATACCTGTCCCATCATTCAGCCATCTTCCAGAGCTCCCTCAAGAAGATGATGAATCTGCTACTGACAAAGAAAGCATATGTGGGCAAAATGACAGTGATTTCGAAGGACCGTCATCAGTTGCAGAAGGTTTTAGTCAACACGAATTAAACGACCTCATAAGGAACTTAAGTCTTTCGAAGAAATCGTCTGAATTGTTAGCTTCCAGGCTGGGAGAAAAAAATTTACTGCTGCCGGGAACCAAAATCACGTTATATCGCGACAGAGAAAAGGATTTACTGCCCTTCTTCTCAAAAGAGAACGATTTAGTTTTCTGCAACAATGTGCGCGGATTGCTGATGAAAATGGACATATCGGAATACACACCAAGTGAATGGCGATTATTCATAGATAGCTCCAAACGGAGCCTAAAATGTGTTCTTCTACACAACGGCAACAGATACTGTGAAAAAAAACTATATAGGGCTATGGGTTGATTGCCTGTGCCCTCATCCGTTGGAAATTTCCAGCAGACTTCAGTGGAGGGTTACCGACAAAAGCCCTATGCTTTTTCGTTAGAGAGTTATGAATATGTAGGTTGTTGAAAGGACCTCTTTATATTTATATGATTACGGTAATTTTTAGCGTCGGGATTTTAGACGCCTACATTAGAATGAAAATGAAATTGCCTCACCTTATTTTTTTGCTGGGTCTTAGTTTGTTTCGATGTAGGGCGTTACGATCATTTTCGGTGTAGGGCCGCCACGATGGAGTTACTCAATGAGTTAACTTCTTGTAATAAATATAGGCAGTCACAATATAAACACTTTAGGGGATAGGCCTATCCTTATTTTATATATTAAGTTTATTATAAGGAATTCACTCAGAACTTGAGGGAAGACAAAAGCACATCTTCCCTGTTTAAAGCGTTCGCTGCAACATAAACAGCCCTGAGAGCCGTTCCTTGGTTCGCTTGTATTTTCATTATTATTTGCCGATCTAGCAAAATTTTGTTTGGTCTACTTCTCTGTGGTAGACCAAACAATAAATTGGGTTTTCTTGTTGCTATGTGAGGCTTGATTCATACATACAGGTTCTTTGTACGTATGGCAATTATTTCATTCCCAATAGGCTATGTCGCCAATCCCGAGGCAATTTTGTATAGATATTTAATTCAATTAATTAATAATTTATATTTAATTATGAAATAAATGTACCACATATGATACCATGTTGTGAGAGTGTATAGTTTTTCCATAGATACAGATCAATCCCAATTGGTCACTCAGTCGGTATGAGAGAAGAGCACGGGACAGTCGTCCTAGTCCTAGAAAAGATATCATACCGAGACCACCAATGGGTGATCTGTGTGGATCTGAAGATGGTGAATTTTCTCCTGGGCCAGCAGAGCGGGTACACCAAGTACCCGTGCTTTATATGTCTCTGGGACAGTAGAGCTAAAGATGAACACTGGGTGAGAAGACAGTGGCCTCTGAGAGAAAACATGGTGGGTGGAGAAAAAAATATCATCAAAGAAGCTTTGGTTGACAGAGAAAGGATCATATTGCCACCACTGCACATCAAACTAGGTTTGATGAAACAATTTATAAAGGCTTTGAACAGAGATGGGACGTGTTTTGGCTACATATGTAGAAAATTTCCTGCGCTGAGCATGGAAAAGCTGAAGGCAGGTATTTTCGATGGACCGCAAATCCGGGAACTCATGAAAGACCCGCGTTGCCAAGATTCAATGGACAACATTGAGGCACGTGCGTGGTCATCGTTTAGTATGGTTGTGAAGAATTTCCTTGGGAACTATAAGGCCGATAACTACGGTGAACTAGTGGAGAATATGCTCTCTTCTTTTTGTAAACTTGTTGTAAAATGAGCATCAAACTGCATTACCTCCACAGTCATTTGGATCGTTTCCCAGATAACCTCGGTGATCTAAGCGAGGAACAGGGTGAACGATTTCACCAAGAACTAAGGACCATGGAAGAACGGTACCGCGGACAATGAGATACTCACATGATGGCAGATTACTGCTGGAGCATCCAACGCGAATGTCCTGGCACATCTCATCGCAAGAAATCTCAGAAACGCGGTTTATGTGAGATGTCTCAATGAAAGAACTTTTTTTGCCGTTCGTGTCTCAAGCTTGTTTGAATTTAAGAAATATTTTTCGTACATTATGCTTGTTTGATGTGAATACACTATTTTTGCTGACATTCATCATACTTTTGTATTCAATTGACAACAACAGTGATTGCCAGTCAGCAATTATATAATATTATATACATTATATAGAAATATATATAGATATATATCATATCTTGATAAGCAGAGCTGATGGAGAAAAACTAATGTCATTTTTAGAATCAGCGACCTCAATATACCCAGAAACAGGTCTAACATCTAAGTCACCAAAAGTTGTGTTCCCCAGTGTAATGAATGCCTAAATAAATCACATAAATAAACGGATGCAAAGTATTTGTGGATTACATGATTGATCACAATAGTATGATGCTACACGATTACGGTTTTGGAATGACACTTGAATTAGGAAAAGGGCCTTTTCCCAATTCAAAAGGCCTACTGCGTTCTTTAACGAGAGTCAGTTAGAACGCTTAATTACACACTTTGGGAGTATAGCCTACCGTTCGGCGGTAGGCTGGTGTAGGCTTCACGAGAGTTACTTAGAAAAGATGCACTTAGCTTACCGGGACTGAAAACCTCTGTTGAAAAAGTGTTGCAGGTGGACCTATTACTGTAGGCTCGAGGTGTCGTTGACCGTCCTATTGAAGTTTGTTGAACGAAAGCTGGTCGTGTCGATTAGGCCTCTTGAGATGGAGAAGATGCTTGAAGGTTGACCTTGTAGAACGTAGGCCCGAGGTGATGCTGACCGTCCCATTAAAGTTTGTTCAACGGGCGCCGGTCGCCTCAAATGTTGATTCGCTTCGTGTAGAGTTGAGATGATGCTTGAGGGACTGAAACCGGCTGAAGTCGAAACGGCGCTGGGCTTCGAAGAAGTGATTCTGCAGGCTGACGACGGAAAGTTCTACTTGATGATCAATCGGAAGCTTTGAAGGAACAGCAGGCCGCTCCTCCGGCGGGATACCGGAGGGCGGTTGATGTGACAAGTTGTGCTACGGACGTAGGAGACACGTGACAAGAAATGCAAACGAGAAGTGGTGACCGAGTGAGGAGTGAGTGAGGAAGTGTATCAGTGGAAACTCGCTTATATAACCTCTGTGACGCGGACTTTCCCGCCATATCTTGAGACGCCTTCTAGGCGACCTTTAGTTGATAAGGGCTTGCTTTCGCGGGCCTTTTGGGAAGAAACAGACGTTTTCATTGTTTCTGATTCCTTGACCACGTGTGTCTTCTAAGAATGTTTGATGATGGCGTGGAAGGAAGAATTTGTTTGTCTACTTGTTAGTCTATTTCTTGTCGGTCCTCTACAAAGGTATATTTATACTTTTTAAATAAAGTTTAAACTCTGAGAAGAAAGGTTCAACAGCTTTATAAAGAAAGGAATAGAACCCTCAGAATATGGATGTCGATAAAGTGTCGTCCACGGTTCATTGTATCTTCTTTCCAAGACTCGAAGTTTGGGAAGATGTACTGGAAGAGAGCGAGCAGCAGTCAGGGCCGGATTAAGCATTGTTAGGACCGGGAGCAATGAATATTTTCGGGCCGGTGTCACTAGAAAAACACTAGAAAAACACAATTCTTTACCTGGTACATCATACATGAGTGATGTGATCAGCTGACTGGGATCGATCAACAGAAAACGAAACAAAAACAAAGATATGATTACAGAAAATGTATACTTTGTTCACATAAATGGGATACTAAACTAGGTTTTGTAGAAGCGGAATCTAGAATTTTTTTTTCTTCCTCACGGTCGACCAATTATTTCAACGGTAGATTATAGCGTTTACATAGTTTCTTGGGGTCGGTCAGCATCTTGGGGCCGGTCAGCATCTGGGGCCGGGGGCAAATGTCCCCTTTGCCCCCATTATAATCCGCTACTGGCAGCAGTAGTAGTACGTAAACTTTAGATACTGTCTTTACTTGGCTATACCGGTAGGTCTTAAACTGTTTAGCACCCAACTGGTGACCCCATTTTTTTTCTTTAATTTTTCTGGGGTTACGAGTGCAGTTTTGCCTCCTCTTTCCAAATAGGGATCTAAATTTGTCGCAAATAAATAATAAAAAAAGTTACAGCTATTTAAAGTTTACCTAATTGCCAGTTGTGTGTTAAACAATTTAACCGTAGTTTTGTTGTTATTAATGTTCATTTGTTGTCCGCTTAGATCTAGTTTTTAGTCTGAGTATTATTGTTGTAGTGTGGGCATGTGATACTGCAGTGCTGTGATCTATCTACTTGTGAGTGGCCCCTTTTTAGGTAAAATTGCAGTCTAGCACCCAACTGGTGGGCCCATTTTTTTTGTTGTTGTTGTTGTTTCTAGTGCAGTTTTGTCTCCTCTTTCCAAATATGGAATCTAAATTTGTCGCAAATAAATAATAAAAAAGTTACAGCTATTTAAAGTTTACGTAATCATCATTTGGGTGCTGAACTGCAATTTAACCATAGTTTTTGTTGTTGTTGTTGTTATTGTTTATTTGTTGCATGCCTAGTTTAGTCTGAATATTGTTGTTGTAGTGTGAGCGTGTGATAATGTAGTACTGTGATCTATCTACTTGTGAGTTACCCCCCAGTTAATTGAATGCCAGGTTAGGTTAACTGTACGCCGATAGGTTGACGGCGATATCCTATTTTGGCATCCCAAATTATTCAACCAACCAAAAATAAACGGCACTCCAACACTTTCAAATTACTTGTTTATATTAATTACGTTAATTGACTGCCACGTTAAGTCAACTGTACGCCTTTGACGATTGGTTAGGTTAAGTCATGATATTTTCCATCTGTTTTAACGAAAATATCACGACTTAACCTATCATGTAAAACCTCAAAATTTGCTGATGATACAAAATTAGGCCATAATGTTAAGTCAGTAGCAGGAGCAATGACAATACAAAAAGACTTAAGACAGAGTAACAGCCTGGGCAGATAAGTGGGAGATGAAATTTAATGTTGATAAGTGCAAGGTTATGCATATTGGGCCAAAAAATCCAGAATTTGAATACAATATGAATGGAATTTGGATTAAAAATGATGATAAAGAGAGAGACTTGGGTGTCACTGTGACTAATGAACTTAAACCCTCAAATCACTGTATGGTAATCAGAAATAAAGCAAATGCTAGACTCAATCTCATGCAGACACACATTGAATACAAATCACCCAATATTATAAAGCAACTATACATTTCATATGTGAGACCCTTCCTCGAATACTGCATTCAATTTAATAGTCCCTATTTGATACAAGATATTGAAAAAGTACAGAAACAAGCAACAAGAATGATTGTCTCTAAGACAATTGACATATAAGGAAAGACTGGTGTATCTAAGCATGTTCTCATTAAAAAGGAGGAGGTTAAGGGGTGATATGATAGAAGTGCATAAAATGATAAAAGGGTTGGATAAGATAGATTGTCTTTTCATTAAAGATCATAATAACCAGACTAGAGGTCATAGTATGAAATTATTTAGGTAAATTTATAGTATTATACCCGTCTCCCTTTGGAGGTGAAATTTATGTTTTTCCTATGGTTTTTGATGTGCTTTGAATGAATCTGACCTTCAAAACCGTCGGAAATGACTCTTTTTTGAGATAACCCCCCTCCCCACAGCCGGCAATCGAAAACGAGTCATTTCCGACGGTTTTGAAGGTCAGATTCGTTTAAAACACATCAAAAACCATAGGAAAAACATAAATTTCACCTTCAAAATTGACCTAACCTATCCTAACCTAAATCACTTAGTCTTGTAGGCAGCCCAGGAATCACTATAAATCACAGAGCCAGGCCTAATGTACTTCTGAATGAGTGTTCCATTCCGGTACGAAAGTAATTCAAATTCGAAATGGATGGAGCGCAGTGATTGGGCAGACATGTAACGAACACACAAATGAACGTATGAACACACAAATGAACGTACGAACACACAAACGAACGTACGAACACACAAACGAACGTACAAACACACAAATGAGCGTACGAACACACACTAGATACACCAAAAAAATGTTTATATCTCGAAAATGAAGCATTTGTGACGGAAATGCTATAGAAGGAAAGTGTCTTAAAATTTAAAAATCTATATAATGAACATATAATAATTGCTGGACGTTAGACGGGTGTAATACTATAATAATACCATTATTTAAGCCAAGATGTAGAACAAATTTAAGAAAACATAGTTTTACAAATAGAGTAATTAAGTTTTGGAACAGTCTGACAGAAGAAGTGGTGACTTCAGATACACTTGATTCTTTCAAAAGAAGGTTGGATAGTTTGATGTCTGCAAGGGACATCTGGTGATGGTGTTTAAGCCCATTTTTATTGCATGAATGGTACTAGTTTATTTCATATATATTATGTGCATTTGGGTGATAGATCCCACAGCTCAACACAGGTGTTGTGGGATATAGGGAGGCAGTATCTTGGGTTAGGGGATACTCTCTGTCCTTACACACCCTATTTAAAGAGATTCCTCTGCCGAGCGGTGCCCCCAATAGTACTGTGAGGTATTGAAAAACTCATGATCTTCACTTGCCTCACAAACACCTTTAAATGGGAGACCCAAAATGGGTGCACACACATTTCTACATTACTGTACAGTCTTTACAGCCACACCTACACTTTTCCTCCTAAGTATATATATTGTAATGTACATGGATGTAAATTGTGACTTGATCCGCAATTGATATGGACCGTGACTTATTTTTGGTTGGCACGGTACTGGTATTGATGGGTACCATAATGAAATTGACTGGATTCTTTGGATCTGATATATTTGCATGTCAGTTATAAATAGATATAGAGTGTAACATATTTGTGGATAGTAGCCTATTATGACTTTGATCCTCTGGATCCAGAGATTCTATCTTTAGTTTTAAATTGATAATTAGGTTCTTATTCATTTTTTGACCCAGTCACACCCAGCTATAACAGCAATATATATTGAATAACCAATCAAAACTGAATAAGAAAATATATATATTATCTTGTGCAAATTTGTATAAAATGTGTTTTTTTATTAAAATACCGTATATTTCCTATTTTTGGTGTTTTTTCAATATATACTATATATATATATCAACTATTTAGTGAATATTTCTTATTTTTGGTGATTCTGGCTACTTCTGCGTAATTCAGTTTGTCCTTTTTTACAAATAAATCATTTTTAGCAATTGTTTGTCTATTCAGTTTTTTTTTTTTTGTGACGAAGTATGACGTCTGTCGTTTCAGTTTAAGGGCAGGCGAAATTTAGCGGACTACCCATGCAAGGTTGGCACATGTTATTACATTATCATTTGTATAATTTAGGTCTCGGGGTATGGGGGCGGAGCCCCCGTAAAGATCAAGCATCACAAATTGATTGGTCCTAATGTTTTGCGGACAGTTTAGTACGTGATACCGGTTAGGTCAACTGTACGCCCTTGATGATTGGTTAGGTTAAGTCATGATATTTTTGTTTAAATTCGTTAGTTTAAACGAAAATGACGAGTGCAAACTTTTCTGGTTAATTTTGACGTGTTTTATACGAAACTGCCATCCATTTCCTGTGCAAATGCGTAGTTTTCAAGATGACGATATCTCGAAAACTATGCATTTGCACAGGAAACGGATGGCAGATTCGTGCAGAACACCTCAAAATTGACCAGAAAAGTTTGCTCTCATTATAAAAAGAGACTGGGTCAAAAAACGAATAATTACTGATAATTAATTAGTTTTAAATTGATACTTAATTAGTTTTGTAAAAATTGGTTATTGCCAATGTACAGGCAGTTTTTACATAGTGGAGCCACCTCGATGGGCCAAAGTGGCCCCTAGTGTGCCCACTATAAAAATTTCTTATGTTCTTAACCTAACCAATCATCAAGGGCATACAGTTGACCTAACTGGGCATTCAATTAATCGGGCCGCACAAATAAGGAATAACTTCTGAATAAGAAGTGAAAGTGGCAACACCTCTTGTGTTTTAAGCTTTTTTACAAACTGTTGAAGTATTATATTATTAATTCTGTACATTTGGCTTTGTTGGGATTATTAAAGTACAAATAGTTCTATTCTGAAGTTTTAAGCTTAATATTTAACTCAGTATTTACAGAGCTCTAGGGGTTCATTCAGCGCAAGCCCAGTTTTGGCCTGATCAGCTTTTTCCATCCAGGGAATAGGGGTAATTTCTGTGTCAGTTCAACGGTGAAAAAAACGTGACTATCACCAATTTTTTTGAAAATTGGCACACTTATAGATCTCTGTGAGAAAAACAGAATGACGCTTGTTTCAACACTAGGTCATATGGTTCCGGAGATATGGCCCTTCAAATTTTGTAAAAAGGTCAATTTCCAAGGCCATACCATATTTCAACATGAAATATCTCAGCACCTATTGCACTTACAGAGACCATTTAAACACTTTTTTAAAGCTTTTAAGCAGATCTACAACTTTGTTTAGATTCATATTTCACCTCAGTGGTCAAAAAAAAAAAAGTTGCTTATTTTTTACCTTTGACCTTGTATAGGTCATTTGATGTCACAACCAACTTTTTTCTCCTTTCACCCAGTTTTGGCTACACATGTCTACCTTAACCTAAAACAAGATTTTTAGTGTTAATTAAGTTAGTATAGATGCTACAGCCATTTCAGTGGACCATACTTACCTCCATTTTGACCAAGTACCTTTTTTGGTAACAGTTCAGAATAGGGGTGCCACCTCAATTTTTGTGTTTTTTCCACCAAAACATGCTAAAACCATTGGTTTCCTATTGGTTAGGATGAATGTGACCATCGCCATTACAGTAAATTATTGCTTGAAGTGATTTCACCCCCCCAACCCCTCCTACAATCTGGGGGGACCACCGTGGGAACTGGGGGTTTTGGGTGGGGGAACACAGCACAAGCAATAATTTACTGTAATAGCGATAGTCAGATTTATCCTAAACAATAGGAAACCAATGGTTTGAATATGTTTTGGTGGAAAAAACCCTTATACCCTGAACCCTATACTGATCAATTTGTGATGCGTGATCTTTACAGGGGCTCTGCCCCTGTACCCCCGAGACCTAAATTATACAAATGATAATGTAATAACATGTTAAGTTATGCACTTTTTTAGTCTTCATCTAGGGCACATGACGAATGAAGTTCTCAACACGGCTGCAAGCTCTACTAGTGTTGCACCGCACATCCATCACAGACCGAAGCCATTTTCAAACTGAAGTGAATGAATGATAGTAGGGTTGCCAACTCAAAATTTCCCAGATTCATAGTAGCTATAAATATTTTTTCGTAATTTTCTAACTTCGTTTTTTTTTACTGTGACACATGCAATCAACGTATTTTAATGAGAGAAACAACTTTGTCTGTATGGTATTTTTTGAAATTTTGCTTAATTAAGTGGCGCCCATATTCTGAACCATTACCCCTTTTTCCACCAAACTTTGGAACTGTTTGAGCTAGTGTTGAGAAAAATACCATTAGATTTTTCTTACTAAGATATATAATATCTGCTAATTTAAAAAAAAAATTGGTAATTATCTAACCTAACCTAACCCAGTTATTTGGTCGAATAAGTATCTGGCCCTATTATAAATTTTTTTTTTTTGTATATTTCAGAATTATATAATATAGGTAATTTAAATTATATAATTAATTAATTTATATAGACATTCAAAAGTGTGTTATTTTTTCAATTGCAGAGAGCAATTGTGTGCTCCCTGAACTACTCTTACTCTCTGGTGACATTAAGACCAATCCAGGCCCCACTACAACTTACACACGTCACCATACACAAAGACATAGACACAATAGCACCATGAGACACATACAGAAGTATAATATTAACATATTACAGTACAACGTAGATGGCCTCTCAAACAAAATCATGCAGCTTAGGGAATTCGTACACAAACAAAACATTCACATAGCACTTATACAAGAAACAAAACTAAAACGCACACACAAAACACCCACCATCCCCGACTTCATGGCGATCCATCAAGATTGTACTGGGGGTAACGGGGATGGACTCATCACTTACATACGTAAAAGCATTAGCTACACTGATGCTACCCAAAACATTACAAACACAATCCAAGCAGATAACACGATAGAAATACAGGCAGTTAACATTAAAACACGCGCAAAACACAACACCACACTAATCAACATTTACATCTCACCAGATAGTTCACCTCAGGTGCCAGCCAATTACAATCCACAGTTACACAATCTGGCCTCTCTCACTAATGTCATCTTAGGAGGAGACTTCAATGCCAAAGACACTAGTTGGTACCTGCACAACCAAAGCAACACCAGAGGCGCCAACATAGCCACACAACTAAACAGCCTCTTCATTCTTAACAATACAGAAGAACATACACACATACCACATCAAGCAGGATACTCAAACTCCTCCCCAGACATAATGTTCTGTTCCCCCTCACTAGCAACATATACACAATGGAGAACAGAAAACCCACTGTCATCAGACCACCTGCCCATCATCATTACAACACATTCTACACTCTGTCCCAACAGCCTTAGGCACACTTACAGAAATTACAAGAAAGCTGATTGGGAACAGTTCAAAATACAGACTGAGGAACAATTCACCACATTAAACAGCACACCCATCATAAACATCAATACAACACTCAAGACATTTAATCAGATCATCAATAATGCAAACAAATACATACCCAAGGGCAACATTAGGAAATACAACCCAAATTACACTAGAGAAATAGCCCACCTCATAAGGCAACGTAACAACCTCAAATATAACACACAAACACCACACACAGAAGCCATAAAACAGCAGATACAACAGCTCAACACAGAAATAAACAACAAACTCAAAGAAAAAAACAGAAACATTCAGGGAATTCATAACAACACTAAACCACTCCACAGATACATCCAGGCTACACAAGACTATAAACAGCATTACCCACTCTAACAGCGGCATTCACACCTCACACACGGCTATCTGTCGCAGCCAAAATAATATCCCAACATACACACAAGAAGCTAACATTCTAGTTAATCACTACGCAAAGATAAGTCACTTAAACAGAGACAACAACCAGAAACATGCAGACAGACAAACAGCCAGACACAAGAAAACCTACAGACTCGACATGACCATTACACCCTTCAATACAGACCAGACCACCAAGCATGACTCCAGATTCCTGGGATCTTGGGAGCATTGCTCCAGTAAATTTGACGATGAGAAAAAGTAAATTTGGGTTTGGGTTTTGTTCATCCGCTAGACGTTATGCAATTTTTTTGCGTATACGTTCTTGTACAAACCAATTTTTTTAAATTACAAATTTAGTTATTTTAAGTTTAGTTGGTAATTCCATATTTAACAATTATTTTTATTTTTTGTTAAGCTTCAATGTTTTGATAATTAAAATTTTATTAAAACGTATATTTTTTTAATATAAAATTATCAGGATTGGACTATGTTCCATTGATCTCGGCCAGGTTTGATAAATTGGCCAGATAATTACTTGTGCGGTTTTAAGTAATCCACCATGACTCTAGAATTGAAAAGTTTAGTTAAGTTTAAACTTACTTTTACTTACTTTAACTTACCTACTTTTACTTACTCTTCCTTACTTTTACTAAGTTTAAAGCACTTACTTTTACTTACTTTTACTCACTTTTACCATACTATATTTACTAACTTTTACTTATTTTGTATTTTTTCAGGTAGTCAATAATCAATAATGGATCCTAATATTGATGAAGTTGGAGAGAAAAGTGAGGGTGTTAAAAGGGGTTACTTTTGTGGTCAATGCAAGAACAAATATTCAAAGAAGCAAAACTGGGAGGAACATTTTAATTCCCCAAAAAATATTTGTTATAATACAAGAGGTCCCAGAGTTTGGGCCCACAGCTTAGATATTGCAGTAAAGAAATACCAGGATGAAGTGCAGCAAAGAGATACGGCAAAGGAGTCATTTAGTTTGTTCACAAAATGTGCTAGTGCTAGACCTCAGAAAAATGAACCAACTTCTTCAACTGCTAATCTAGAAAATGAAACTTTTTAACGATGTTTCACAGACTGAAGAAAGTGCTTCTCCTCCACCTAAGAAACAAAAGGTAAGTGAGGAATCTGCGCATCAGACTAACAAAACTGCTTTAGAGGAATTTGAAAATTCCCAAATCCAGAAGACATTGAATGCAATTTTGCGCCTAACAAAAGAAACTCACCAAGCTGTTGTGGTTAATAAAGAGAAGAGTCAAAATATGCCTTCAAGTTCAAGTGTTCCATCCAAATCTAATAAAGCAAAAAGCAACAAATTTGACATTTCCATAGCCCATTTAAGCAAGTGTAAATCAATACAAGAAATCCTGAACAATGATTTGATCAAATCTACATTCAAATTGGTGGAAAAGAAGGGTCTAGGGCATGCTGATGATTCATTTTCAGTACCAAGTGATATAATGGAAAACATTGCAAATAGTGACACTAATATGCCTGATGTAGATATAGCTGTTGAGGATGAAGATGATGATAATCAAGAAGATATTGATGATGATTCTGATGATAAAATGTTTACATTATATTGCATAGCTTGCACAGACCCCAAAGCATGTGCTTCAGACAAACATTCTAACATAAAAGGTTACTTCAATGTTAAAGATTTAACCTATGTATGCAAACAAGGAGAAAATCAAGAGAGATGGTTTAGAAATCTGAAAACCCACCTGAAGACATTTAATTAAACTTCAGCATCATCAAAGAGCTGCTGTTTATGAAGTGATGAAAACATCTTCTCGGAACACTACTAAACGCATAGAAGACTTATGTGGCAACATCTTATACTACATAATGAAAACAAACACTGCATGGGCTCTATATCCAGTACTTCTAGCTGTATTACATAGGTCAGGTTGTGAGGTTGGAAATTTGAATCATAGCACACATGCGTGCGAGACAATTTGTGAGCTATTAGATAATCAACTTAAAGAACAAACTGTAAAGTGGTTCTTAGAACAAACTTCAGTAACAATAACAACTGACATTGGAACAATTTTGGGATTAAGCATGCTAGTTGTATTAGTTATGAGTGAAGAAGATAAGACTGTAAAACTTGCTGGGATAAATTTAGTACGCAGCAAATCAGGAGTTTATTTGGCCAATGAAATTTTTGATGTGTTGAAGTCTCCTAATCACTTGAAACTATCTGAAGAAGCAATTAAATCCAAGGTATCTGGAATGGTTGGAGATGGGGCTTTTTGTAAGGACAACGAGCCATTTAAAAACGAAATGAAAAAGTTGTTTGGAGAAAATTTCAAATTTCGATGGGACTTAATGCATCTTGTGAACAGAGCCCACGTTGATGCATTGAAGAAAATTTGTAAACTAAGTGAGCTTTTAGACTTTATTCAGAATCACTCTTCAAATCTGAGATCAGGCCTTGACTATACCAATATGGTTCTTGACAATATCATTGGTTTTAAGAGACCAAAACTCAAATCTGATACTCGCATGGTTAATTACGAATTTGATCAATTTGACAGATTTGTGGAAAATTGTGTGTTTTTTGATCATCCACAAGAGAAAGAAATTAGTGCCAAGTTCTATGTATTGATTTCCTATGTAACAAAGATTATGTTGCAAGTAGCTCAAAAAACCACAGTTAGTGCAGAATTTGTAGAAAATATATTTTATAAAGAAGGAGGGAAAACTGTTATGTTAAGAGTGATGGAAACAATTTCCAAATTAGCTAATGGAGGAAATGCAAATGATGTAGTTTCTGAATTTAAGCACGATACCCAGGGCAGCAAAAGGAACTAACAGTTGAGGATTACATCCTAAATGAAGTTTACAAATACATCAAGAAACGTTCTGATTACTACCAGGTTGCTGAAGTTGCTAGACCATCCAGAACCAGATCTGAAAGTAGTTTTACAAAAGACTCAGTGATAAATTGGCTGACAGAATATATAGAACAGCTGTGGAAAGGAATCACAGAGAGATTAAAGCATTTTGATAAAGATGGATCAACTGCCTGGAGTGAAGCACCAGCTGAAGGGACATTCTCCATTCTTGGTTACATTGTTGAACACAAAGGATCCATTAAGCCATCTCATTTGACTAAGCTGTGCAGAATTGTGAAGGAGGGTCCAGCTCCAGGCACTAGATCTGCTGTAATGATCACACAGAAAGCCATTGATCAGTGGCCAAGCATACATGGCGGTAAATTCACAACAAATGCCTACATGCAAGGTCTAACATCGTCCACTGTTGCTGCTGCAATGAATAAATAAACTTAAGGTGAGTTATAAACTGTACATTATTGTATTATTATGTTTAGCTAAAACAATTTGTAATTGGTATGTCGTCAATTCAAGAGTTTACTATCATTAACCTATCTAGTGGTGTAAGGGGGAAAAAAGTAAATTCAGAGCTGTGCTCCAGTAAATTTTTTCAAATCTGGAGTCATGCCATAGATAACAAGCTTACCTTATCATCATATGCAGATGACATCACTCTAACATCCACCCACAACAACATTGACACCGCTACAAATAACCTGCAAACATACATAAACAGTATACAAGACTGGCTCACACACAATAGACTCAAAGTAGCACCCACAAAATCAACCATCACCTTGCTTACAAGCAACACAAAAGAACACCAGGTAATTCCACAGCTTACACTAAACATCAACAACATTCCACACACTCACAGGACCAAAATACTTGGGGTCACATACAACACATCATTATCTTTTGCAAACCACATTTAGGACATTAAAAACAAATGTACGTCAAGACTTAACATGCTTAGGGTACTAACAGGCACAAACTTTGGACACCAGCAGGAAACAACAACAACACATATACAAACAATATATTCACTCAGTTATGGACTATGCTAGCCCATGCTGGGCACCTATTATCTCAAACACACACACAAACACCTTACAGACAATACAAAACAACGCACTTCGTATCATTACAGGATGCACTCAAACAACACCAATAGAACACCTGCACACAGAAACGAAAATACTGAAAGTTAGGGAACATTTAGACATGAGGGGAACACAATTCATGGCAGCAGTGACAACTAACCCACAACACCCTTGCCACTACATGTACAATCATGCACCAACGCCTCGCACCATTAAGGTAACACCAGAGAGAGATTATAACCAAATACTTCATTCTATACCATGCCCCACAAACATCACACAGTACAGAAAACACACACACACACACACACACCTAACCCACAAAGCACTGACACGACTCAGTCCGAATGCGGTCCTAGGTGCGAAGCTGCCACCCATTAACAGGTCAGAGATCAGCCTGAGCAGATTGGATCGAGTTAACAGCATGATTCTGATGTGGACATCACCCCAACTTATGGACATATAAACACAGACTAGACAACTCCACAGATGATACCTGCCACCTGTGCCAGGACACACCACAAACAATTGAACACATTATGGCAGACTGTGCTGCTCTAGCACAACAATGAACACACAACACAACATCACTAGTGCGCTGAACCTCTGGTCCACTCCAGAGAGGGCGATTGGTTACCTGTGTGCTGCAGGCTTGCTCGATCAGGGTGGGCTGATCGGCTAAATAACAACAATAACAACAACTTTGAACCTGCTATCCTGTTTAAAGGTAAAGCTATGTACGTATATAGGTACCTTATACTAGGCTATAGAATAAGTTCAGTTTTAAGAGTTAGACGAGTTTTAATAGAATTACTTAACTTTGTTTATTTATTCATTGTGTACAGCAGTATGTACCCATGTGAAAATAAGCTTATTTAAACCTTGGAGCAAGGATTTTTTTGGCATCTGTATTTATTCCAATCTGTAAATCAAACCACATTTTTTCTTATTGTAGACCTCTGAAACAAGATCAGTAGGTCCCAAATTTTATTTGTGCCATCTAAGCAAAAATAGCTTTTAACAGGGTTGGATACAATGAATAATTATAATTGTATTTTTAATTAATTGATCCTAAATTCCATTAATTGTAATTGTAATTGATTCAAAATAAAATAAAAATAAAGGTAATTATAATTGATTTTTGAGCTATAACTGATGTAATTGATCAATTAATGTCAATTGTTAAAAATTGTACCCCTAGATCTGGCAGTCGTACATCATCCAATGAAAATAAACCTTTGATAGTTTATTTAGCTATACTTAGATATAGATATATTTATTTTAGATATATAGAATAGCCTAGACGGTTAATTTGTGTAATTGTAATTGATTCGGACAAAATTGTAATTGTAATTGCAATTGATCTTGAAATTGTGAAGTACAATACTAACTGTAATTAATTTGAAGAAAAATAAAAAAATTGTAATTGTTTCCATTTTGTGTAATTGAACCCAACCCTGGCTTTTAAGCGACATATGTTTTTTTTTTTCCTTTTAGATAAACATGGATTTCAGCAGTTTGAATATGGGCAGGTTCTGTTGTGACCCATTTAAAAAAAACAAAGGAAAAGTGAAAAAAGGCATTTGTGCATTGACTAAAAATTTGATTGATCAAAATCCTGAATTGAAACTAACAAATAATCATAAAGCATGTGCAACCTGTCAAAATATACTAGCAAATCATCCATCCCCATTGCCTGAATGTGAACCACTCAAAAAATCACCATCCACCTCATCAAATGCCCCATCTGAGCTGGAAAGTTGAAACCATTGGAAATGTAGTTGAAATGCAGTATGAGCTTAGTAAGTTCAATGCTTCATTGGCCACACTTGATGAGACCCCAATAAAACCATGTAAACTCTCTGACAGCGCTGGTTACGCAAAGAGAAAGTTGAGGAAAGTAGTTGTGAAAAGAAAGCTTGAACTTGCAACTAAACAACCAATTTCATGCAGTGACTCAGATGATACAGAACTGGAGATTCTTCAACAACTAAAAGAGAAATTTAATGAAGTGACAAGTCGAAGTGAAAAACTGACAATTACTATCCTACCAAAAAGATGGATACAAGTAAAGATCGGAGAAGAATTTAAGTGCTCAGATTACATGGCTAGGCAAGCAAAGAGTTTGGTGAGGGAGAAGCAGGGCTGTGGAGCTGGCACCAAAATCTTAAGC
Source organism: Bathynomus jamesi (assembly GCA_023014485.1). Lineage (NCBI taxonomy): Eukaryota > Metazoa > Arthropoda > Malacostraca > Isopoda > Cirolanidae > Bathynomus > Bathynomus jamesi. The sequence continues at coordinate 639,177 of JAJOZX010000240.1, read as the reverse complement.
TCTGGCTCCGGCTACAGCATTTTCAAATTTCTGGCTCCAGCATTTTTTTATGCCCAGCTCCGGCTCCGGCTCCAGCTCCTCTCACCATATATTAATGATTGATAAATCTCTTGAAATTGTACCTTGCTACTCATAGGCCATAGCAGGCAGCCACACAAAACATTTCATCACCATCACATGATTCATCAGGCTACTTTTTAAAATCTAAAAATTAATACATTTCCTGAAAAAAATTAAGTCCAATTAGAAATCATTCAAAATAAACAAAAAATAGCATAAAAAAGTTTGTATCTAAATATGAACTCTGTATTGGGCTGGAGCCGGAGCTGACACATTTTTTATCAGCTCCAGCTCCAGCTTCCCAAAAATAACTGGCTCCAACTCCAGCTCCAACTCCAGCTCCACTCACCAAAATTGCTTCAAGCTCCAGCTCCAGCTGGCTCTGGCTCCAGCTCCAGCTCCAGCTCCACAGCCCTGGGGAGAAGGGAGTGCTTTCAACTCCTAATCCACATTTGGGGAAATGCCTGAATAGTGAAACTGCTGCCAAAGTAATTGACTTCTATCATTTGCTAGATGTGAGTACACAAATGCCAGGGTTGAAAGACAATGTTTCTGTAAAAGGAGCTGATGGTAGGCGGGAAAGAAAACAAAAATCGCTAATCTTATGCAACCTAAAAGAAGCATTTGAGCTTTTAAAAACAAACCATCCAACAATTAAAATAGGATTTTCAAAATTTGCAGAGCTTCGTCCAAAAGAATGTGTTGCCAGGTGCCAGTGGAACACATTCTGTCTGCATTTGCACTAAGCACTAAGCAATGTAACAATAATGGCTTCTATAAAATATATTGTAAATACCTAATAACTGCCTTTTTTAAATATAAGGTTATGTTGATGCCTCTTTTTTTTCATGGTTTCACCCAGCTAGACAAGAATTGGTTCTTATAACTCAATTGGTAAAAATAAAGGAATAGGTTATTTTAATATACATATTAAAATGCAAAATTTTTGTCTTAAAAATAGCAGACATTATAGATCTCAGTGAGACAAATCTAATGGTACTTTTCTCAACACTAGCTCAAGCAGTTCCAAAGAAACGGTGCTCCAAAGTTTGGTAGAAAAATGTACTTCAAAATGGAGGTAGGTATGGTCCACTGAAATGGCTGTAGCGTCTATACTAACTTAATCAACACTAAAAATCTTGTTCTAGGTTAAGGTAGACATGTGTACCCAAAATTGGGTGGAAGGAGAAAAAAATCAGTTGACATCAAGTGACCTACACAAGGTCAAAGGTCAAAAATAAGATCAACTTTTTTTTTTACCACTGAGGTAAAATATGAATAGAAACAAAGTTGTAGATCTGCTTAAAAGCTTTAAAATTGTTTAAATGGTCTCTGTAAGTGCAATAAGAGCTGAGATATTTCATGTTGAAATATGGTATGACCTTGGAAATTGACCTTTTTTTACAAAATTTCAATGGCCATATCTCCGGAACCATATGACCTAGAGCAGTGCTGTCCAACTTCTATAAAGTGCAGCCAAGATGTTGCCTATAATCATACACTGTTGGTTAATACGACTTAGGAACCCGCTGAATGTTGTTCTCCCTACTAGAAATGACAAAATAGGGAAGAAAATTCAGAAATGAAATTTGGCAAAAGTCCATTCTGCGGGCCGCCAGTTGGACAGTGCTGACCTAGAGCAGTGGTTCCCAACCTTTTCACCACAAAGGACCCCTTTTATTTTTATTTTTTTCCCACGGACCCCATGTTTTTGAAAGATTCCATCTACCAAACAAACTGTTTTTATTGACTAATAGTTAACTCATTTTCTCATTTTTCACTATCAAATAAAGGACATATAAGAGAGTATGCAATTAAAATACAGCCTATTAAAAAAAGTATTAATAATTCCAGCCAAGAGCAAGGAAACTTGAAATTTTAGCCTAAGAGCCCTTATCGTGGGTAAATGTACGATTTCCATTGGAGCCTCTCGAAATATTGAAAGCTCACGGACCCTCAGGGGTCCGGGGACCCCAGGTTGGGAACCACTGACCTAGAGTGTTGAAACAAGTGCCATTCTATTTTTCTCACTGAGATCTATAAGTGTGCCAATTTTTTAAAAAAAATCGGTGATGGTCACGTTTTTTTCGCCATTGAACTGACATGGAATGACCCTAATCTACAATATATATTAAAAAGACATCTTTATTTCACACAAAGTTCAGATATGAGATAATAATGACATTAGAATTTTCTCCATTTTAATTTTAGATCTTTCCTTTATTTCTTAACAGCAGATTTCAGCTTTATTTAGACCTAACTCAAATTTAAATTTTTAAGATGCCAAACTCAAAGAGTTAGAGGTGGAAGATCTAAAGCTAGCGAATGGGACGAGGTGACTTTATTAAGTGATCAGCCTACTAGAGTACTATGCAATTATTGCAAAGAAAGTATCACTCAAAAAATTGAGAGTGAAACATCATCTAGAGAAATGCAGTAAAAGAAAAGTGGAATGTTTTGAAAATGAGGCAAGAGGTATGCTGAGACTCGAATTTGGAGCATCATTTGAAACTGATTCACTTCCTCCAACTTTGGCTTCTGGCAAAGATGATCAAAAGATTATAAGTGAAAATGTGCCTGAAATGAGTGACACCAGTGTGGGTTCTTCATCATCCACATTCTGTCATTCAACACCAATAAAGCATAAAAGGCAAAGATCAATTACACCATTTGTGGTAAGAATGACTGTGGACCAAAAGGAAGAATTAGATTTACGAGTTGCAAGGTTCTTTTTTTCAGCTAACATACCCTTCAATGTTTTAGAAAATAAAGAATTTATAAAATTAATCAAAGGTCTAAGATCAGGATATGAACCACCAAACAGGAAAAGGTTGGCATCTGATCTGTTAATAATCTTGATGATTGTACGATTACCCTTATACAAGATGGCTGGAGTTCAGTAGGTAATGATCCTATTATTGCGCACAGTATTCATAATGGAAAAAAGCCATATCTGATTTCAGTAGTAGATGCTGGAAGTACAAAAAAGACAGCAGAATATTGTGCTAGGTTTTTGGGTACTAACCCTGTTTCTTTTGAGCCACTGGCTAATTTCAAAATACCATTGCTACATAAGTAATGAAGCTAGAGTACCATACTATTTTGGTATCATTTGAAAGCTCTTGATTAGCCCTTTCTGCTACCTTCCTTACCGTATCAAACATCTCCAAAATAAAAAAGTTCTCTATAACCTTCACCTTTGACCTTGAATAAAAAATATATAGGGTCAGGTGTGGTGAGTTGAGACAGTATGAGACACAGAGTGAGTTGAGACAGTGCCCATATACCCAGTGTAATGTGTTCTTTTTAATCTTGTATAGGCTCATTCCATGACAAATCATGCTAAAAAAAAGAAAAAGTGCACCATACCCTCATAGATTTTGCTTAAATTTGGTTTATAGAATGGTGTATGCTAGTAAGTACCAAATTTCAAATATAAGCTCAATTGGAGTTATGGTTCAAAAGTTATGCTCCCCCCCTTTTTTGAGGGGGGGGGGGCAAAAACTGGAAATTTTCAAGCCACCATAACTCAGTCCCTAATTGACATAGAACAGTGATTTAAAGTGTGTATGAAAGGTAATTGCACACATAACAAGTTAGCATAAGCAGAAAAAAATGGCTAAAATGAACAGAAAAAAAGTTACAATACTTTATTCCATTTAAAGGGTCATACCCCCCTAAATTACAGATTTAAAAAAATTTTCATATATACAAAAAATGAGTTTCAACCTTATTCTATCAATATATGAAAATAAATATATGTGTATTTGCATATAAAATAGGTATTTACAGATTTGAAAATGACTACTTTCACTTAAGACAATAATTTCTAACAAACTGTTCAACATTCTTATTGACTTCTGGTATATAAATTAGTGTACTTGTTAAAAATGTAAATACATGTGTGTTAAACTAGTATTCTAAGAACTAGACATATGTAAAACACTAGTACCTACCATAAAATATCTTCCCCCATTTGATTGTTGGATAAATTGGTTGAACAAAAAATCCCATGTGGACATTAAAAAAGTGGCAATCCTACCAAGGTTGGCAAAAACCCAAACCCAACTGGGTTTTTGGGTTTTTGATGGGTTGAAATTTTGTTTAGAAAGGTTTG